>CM034305.1:73658840-74152840 GCA_019925795.1 Dendrobium chrysotoxum | reverse complement strand
TGTCAAATTTGTTTCCCTTTCAAATTTTTTTACAAGATTTTTTACAAAAAAATTTAATTATTAAAACCAAAGAAATACTACTTAGCATCTTTAAAATCTGACTAAAGATCAGAGCTTAATTTTTAAAAAAAATTGTGTAATTAATATATATATATTACATGCCTATTTTATATTGTTATTTAGTTTATATAAATATTTATTTATAAAGAACTTCTTTCAATCAAAATTAATTTTAATTATATCATATTTTAAATTTATATTATAATTAAAATCACATAATAATTTATTAATTTATTCTTGTAAGTTAGCTTAAAAAATCAAAGATCAATTAAAAATTTAAATCAAGTCAATCAATA
This sequence comes from Dendrobium chrysotoxum, assembly GCA_019925795.1. NCBI lineage: Eukaryota > Viridiplantae > Streptophyta > Magnoliopsida > Asparagales > Orchidaceae > Dendrobium > Dendrobium chrysotoxum. Next base: position 74,152,484 of record CM034305.1, on the reverse strand, counting down.
TGCAAATTTGGCCTTACTTGAAATCGAATTGAAAACTTTAATTCAAATTTGTTGTATGAGCTCATTGGCCATTATTTAAATTAGAAAAAAATTATATTAGAATATGAATAACATTATAAAAAAAATTTCTTAAATATTAAAATATATATATATATATATTTAAATTTATTAAAATTCATTTTTATATTTATTTTATTGTATGAATTTTCAGTTTAATATATTTTTTTCTGGCGTAAAAAAGTAGATCCGTTTAATCTTGTCGCCAGTTTCAATTTGGAATTTGAAATGGCACTCAACTCCGACCTTGAAAGAGAGACGTTAGGTTATCGTTTTCCTCGCTTTCCTTTTTTTTTTTTTTTTTTTTTTTTTTTTTTAATTCTTTTCTCTGTTCTAATAAGTTATTATATTCCAGAGTAATTTATTATCGGTATAAGAGTTTTATTTTTTTCAGAGTCATCCAAAGTAAAACTCTTAAATTTATTTTAAAGACATAATTAAATATTAATTTCAACAATCTTAAGTCTTTATTAAATTATCGGTATAAGAGTTACTGCTCAATCTCTCTCTCTCTCTCTCTCTCTCTCGCCAATTTCAACCATTAATGGTTCCGACCTGCACGCCCACCCACCGTTCTCCTCAGCTTCTCCACGAGATCCTTCACTGTCTAATGGCAGTACGACATCCAGGGAACTAGCTCGGAAGTAAGTTCGGTGGGCCGAAGATTCAAAGGATCCAGGTCTTAGCCATTATCCATGGCTCAAGAGATCAGTGAATGCTCTTGAGTGAAGCGTTGATTAGTCAACGGAGATTTAGGTATTTTTCAAATTTTTTTTTGTTTGAAGCTTGGGTTGGACTTGAGCTGGCAGAGAGTTGGGAGACTTGTTAGATCTAACGGTTTTTTATCGGCTTTGGAGATGATTTCTGGTGGTAAAATAGTTTTGTTGTTATGGCATATCTGAATGAGAGTTCCTCTTGGTTTAGGATGTCGATCTTTCGAATTTGTTGCCCATTATAGCTGCTGGGATTTTTATTTTTTTTTTCAAAGTTTGGGAAGTTGGTAGCTTGTTCTTTGAGATAAACTTGGTTTGTTTTTCAGGGCTTTATGAGATTTCTGTAAATCCGTAATATCTTCTTTTGTTATTTTCCTCTAGCAGTTACTTTTTCGGCCTAGTTAAATTGTTGTGATTTGTCATTCTTTTTGAGATGTGTGATTTTTCTTCTTTTTCTTATAGATGTAATCTACGGCAGCTAGTTCTTGGCATTTTGGGAAGGAAGATGAAACATTAATACATTTAAGAGAGGGGAAAACTTAGATTTTTCTATATCCAAGAAGAGAATGGGGGCTGAGAAGGAGGACCAAAGAGTAGAGGGTTCTTTCATATCTTTGAATGGAACAGGAAATCAAGGAAGAAACTCTTCTCCGTTTCACCTGGTAATCCGTTTACCTATGTTCCAAGAACCATGACGCCTAAAGTTCTTCATATTCTCTTTTCTTTGCTGTATGATGGGATAATTTTACTCATGTTTTGTTTGCTTTTTTAGAGGGCCCGAAGCAGGAGAAGAGAACTGATGCTGATTTAAATGGAGCAAAACTTATATTGGTGGGTGTTTTTCATTGTTTAGATTGCCTTTCAATGATGATTTTTTTTGCTGCTGTGCATCTACTTTGTCTCTATAAATACTAAACATCACTTATTAGAAGGAATGATGATTACTAATTTGGTCAGGTTGATGAAGATGAAACAGTTGGAATATCAAGCATGAAAGAGAGCAGTGACTACAGCTGTGCTTCTTCTGTAACAGATGAACGAAATGGGATCAGGGAACCAGGAGTTGTGGCAAAACTCATGGGCTTAGACTCGATTCCTACTTCAATCTTTTCTGAACCCTTCTCCACTCCTTTGTTCGATGTAAGATCTTCAAGCCACAAAAGAAGTCCGGATTTTTTTATTAATGACCAATTCAATCATGCTCGAAGTAGAGCAGAGGTCCACAGCCGGAAACCAGTGGAATTTCGTAGTCAGAAGCTGCCAAGCAGCCCAATTGAAAGGTTTCAAATTGAAACACTGCCTCCAAGATCAGCTAAAGCAGTTCCACAAATCCACCATAAGCTTATGTCACCTATCAAGAACACTGGGTTCATCTCCCCTCAAAATGCTGCACATATAATGGAAGCTGCAGCAAAGATTCTTGAGCCAGCTCTTCCAGTGAAGACCAAGGCCAAGGCTTCTTCTTCATATGTGCCTTTGAAAATCTGTGATCCTAAGGACAGGATAGCTCCTTCTCAAAGGACACCAAGGGTTCTTGAGTTGGGTAGAAGACCGGTTGAATCTAGTGATATGAAGTTCTTAAAGGGACAATCTCTAAATAGAAGCTGGAATGGTTCGGAAGATAGGTCTTCTCAAGATATCAGTGATACAAATTCGTTGAATGGAATGGGTAAAAGTAAATCAGTTTCCCTCGCAATTCAAGCAAAGGTGAATGTTCAGAAGAGGGAAGGTCTGAGCCTGAACAGAAAGAATACATCTTCAATTGCAAAAGATGTTGATGAAGCTAAATTAAACCAGCCATTCAAGAGCCAGCAAAGTAAGATTAAGCAGCATAAGAAGGCTTCAATATCTGGTGGATCTAGTGTGTTAAGACAAAATAATCAGAAGCATAACTCTTTGTCAGGTAAAGGCAAGTTAAATCCAAAGCAGTCAGTTTCTAAACAGCAGGAAAGAAAAATTCTATATGAAGACACTTCGTCAAGGAAGAATGATACCACAAGTTCCTTCTCAGGGCATTCCAGGCTTGTCTATAGGGATGATACTTTAGAGACTTCTACTACAGATCATGAAAATCTTTTATCAAGCAATAAGAACTTCCCTAGAAAGAAGAGATTGACAGAAGGGGGTTTCAACTCTCAGAGAAACTCTTTTGTTGATAACAATGCCTCTAAACAAAGGCATGTTCAGCCGGATGTTGTGATTGATGAACAATCAAGGTGGAACAAAGATAACAAAAATGATGGTGCTGATGTCGTATCATTTACATTCAACTCTCCATTAGTGAAGTCAAGACCTGGTCTTCCATCCTTCATTCCAGCTGAGGAAAATTGTGACAAGGTGAACATATGCGCCACTGATGGTAATATTCGGAGAAATGATTTTACTGCAAAGAAGAAATCATCTTATGGCCTTAATCTGATAACTGGCGATGCTCTAAGTTTTCTGCTAGAACAGAAACTGAAAGAATTAACATCTGGTAATGAGTCCTCTTGTTGCAATTTTGTTGAAGCCGCTAGCTCCAAGTCTTCTATACCTCTTAAACAAGAGAAGTTAATTGATATTGATTCTAGAAGTGCTAATAATGTTGGACATGAGAAGCAATTTATGCCAAGGACTTTTTGTAGAGATAAACAGTCTCCTACATTTTCCAGTGGTACTTCTTCCACAAATGGGAAGGTTTTTGGATCGAGTTACAATTTGCAGGTATTTGGGTCCAACTTCTCATCGTTATGAAGTCATGACTACTACCACCTTTATTGTTTTTAGTTCTTTTCTGTTATTTAATCAAAGGGTTAATAATTGGCCCAGGCGCATGAATTCTTTAGTCAAGTTATGCTTAAGAGTTTAGTCGAAGTCAGGCTTTGCTAATAATAATTTGGTAAAATTTAGATTGTTTAATGCAGAAAATTGGATAGCATTTGTGCGTTCAAACTGTACTTTCTAATTTATGGGAAAATTATTCAAGTGTTCAACATACTTTTTAATTTCTATGAACATTAATCCAATGGGAATTTTTTTATTTCCACCCTTGATGATGATCCCAATGGACATGTGCTTTCTTTCTATCCAAAATTGTGAGAATGAAGGGATATTAATGGTTATGGTTTCAGGATGAGAAAGAAAGGAAAGCTAGAGAGAGGGAGGATGGGAGGGTAATCTAAATTATCAAATGGGCTTATTTATAATTGAAACCTCTATTATTTATCATCATAATATTTCCTTATCATTGATGGTATTCTCCATTATTGTGTTATGTTGTTGAGCCTAATCAAATACTTGATGAGGAAACACTTTACACAGACTCCATAAAAAGTCAACATATAATATTTTTTTTCCTAATGTTTTTCATAATAAATGGGTCGGCATTCTTAGAATTTCTATTGAAGTGAGCAACAAAATAGAGGCAAAGATTCTCCCTTGTAAAACATTTATCATTATCATCATAGTGATACTTGTAGTGTTGGCAACAAATAGTTATAAATTGGGACTAACTTGTTTAAAATTTCTTGGTGTGTTTTGTTTATTTTTTTTATTTTTCATTTATTTGCTCTCAGTGATTTAAAATTAGCTGAGACCTCATTCCCAATATATTATTCTCATCTTTTTTCTATATATAGGCATATATGTGTGTGCTATAGTAAAGATATGGTCCTTCAGAATTCTCTCATCTAACTTAGTATTAATTTAATAGGATCCTTCTCATTTTTCTTGATTAACATGCACAACACCACCATATTGCACTCACTAGCCCATGCATCGCCATCCACACTACCTTGAGTGTCATCTCAGTCGATGTGATCCTTTGCACAACCAATATGCACATGTTTTTGACCTCCTTGCAACTCCTCTATCTTCTCCTCTTCTATTTGTGCCACAACTTAGATATCTCTATCGCCTATCAGCCTTTTGGAGTAGCCCATGAGCTTCACCTTTGTCATTATTAATTGTACACCCTTATTAACCTTATGTGCTACATGCTACCACTCATTCATGTCTATGACATCAATCTTTAGATTTGGGCGCTCCGATCTAGCCCCACCTATAAGGCATCATATGTAATTTCATCGCCAATCTAAAAAAATCGTACATCTTTTTTGCCAATTGTTGCATCTCGTAAGATTATTTCATCTGTCTAATCTTCCTATTTTCCCCAACACCATTTGTGTTGTTGACTATGTCCTTTTTGTTGGCTCTGTCGACGTGGTCTCAGTCAATACTCTTCTTAATTGGAAGACATGTTTTAAAAAAAAAATAAAGTTTAATGGTATGCATTTATGCTTTTAAATGTAAGATACGGTATCGATTGATGTCATCTACAGTCCATTTGATTGCTTTTAAATGAAATGTGTTTTAATAAAAACATAAAGTTTTGCTAGATGATTTCATTTACGCAATCAAATTAGTAAAAACCAAGTCATTTCATCCTAAAACATGTTTTCTCTATACAAGCATCTAATGATCCCTTCCGGATTTCTAGTAGAAGTTTTGGCTAAAATGCTAGCTATTTTGCTTATAACATTTGAATGACTTTATTTGCACCGACTTAACTAGCTTTGGGTTGGTTTGGAGCTAGGGTTAGCTCTTTGCTTTTGTTTAGAGCTATATGCATGCACCTAGCATGCAGAATTTGGCTTCTTAGAGAATCCCTAACAAATAGTCGATGGAAGTTCAACCCAACTCCACTGCACTTTCAAATACTTAATTCTAAAACAAACTAGACCTAAAAGGAACTAATCACTCTGATCAATCTTAAACATAAAGCTTTTGTATGAAGTTTTGATTTTCATAGTTCATTTCAGGATCTTGTACCTTTTATATTTTAGTTGTATCTACCTATTGGCCAACCCAAATTGTAACGATAATGTTAATGATGATGATGGGTTTGGTCCTATGTTTGCATTATTTTATGAAATTATGCATGTGTTATCTCAGCCCCAATACCTTCGCATTTGACGATGAAGAACACTGTTGCAATACTTGTTATTTATATTATTCCTTCTTTGTCAATATATTACACATAAAAGATATGGATTTCAGCTTATATGCAATTACTTGTGGACTTTGTAAGGTCTGAATTATCATAGTATGGCTGTACTTTAAAAACTTCCTTGCTATATACATTCATTCATGCAGCTAAAATCAGTAGATTATACATAATAATAATGATCCGCATATGCGGCTTTAAGTTATTTTGAACTCCTTATCTTCGGAATTTCATCATGCATATGTAGCTGCTGCTTTACTCAGAATATTCATACTGCATTGGTACCAATTTGAAACTAAATAACAACCAATACAGAATTTTCTTTTTTATTATAATACCTATGTAAACCCAGTTGAATTTCTTCTATTATCTTCACAACACCTCTTTAAATTCCCCAAACAGGGATTGGAAGAAGCAGAATGCAGCAGCAACAGCAACGCTTGGAACGAATCTGACAGTTTGCAGCCAAGCCCGCTTTCCATTCTGGAAGCCTCTTTAAGTGAAAGCTCCAACTCGTCACTTAGTAGTATCAGCACCAATGGTTCTACCAGAACTTCTAAACATAGCTTTCCTTCCTCTTGATTGTTTCACCAGTTTTCCTAACGTTGATACTTCATGTCTCTTTTCAGGAAGCAAGATGTCCTTGCATTCTGTCCAAGCACAGAATATCATCAGCTCATGCACGAAAAATAAAATACCATCATTAGAAGCAGAGTTGGAACAATCATATTCATCCTCATCATCACCGTCCTCAGTTGGAAGTTTATTTTCATCAGAAAATCAGTCAAACCACAGAAAATCAAACAATCCGGACTTGGATTATGTAAAAGACATACTAAACAGCAGGAGAACAGGAGCTATGGAGTTAGCATTGCGCCCTCTGAATCCTCTTCTCTTCAACAAGTTAGAGAAGAAGAGATGCAAGGATGGGAGGATAAGAAGGAAAATGATGTTTGATTGCGTGAATGAATGTTTGAATAGTAAATACAGCCTTTTTTTGAGATCTGGATACCAAGCCTGGGCTAATGGGGAAGCTATGATGCCTAAAAACATGGCAGAAAATGTTTACGAGGAAATTTCACGGTGGAAAGGCTTTGGTGATTGCATGGTTGATGAGTTGGTGGATAGAGATATGAGCAGTGGCAGAGGCAGATGGGTGGATTTCGACACTGAAGCATTCGAATTAGGAATGGAAATGGAGGAGGAGATCATTAGTTCCTTAGTTGATGAAGTTTTCATTGATATTTCTGTGGAGATTTAAATTTTTGGCTGTCTGGTTGGTCATTTGACAAAACTAGTAATTATTGCCCCAAGCCGTGATAAAGAAAGCCAACTTTGCCGTTTGATATTTAAAAAATAGGCATATTTGAGTTCATCACAGCATGTGGGGCGGGTTGATTCATGTAGTTTTAAATAGGCTGTTTTATGAGTTGATCATTTATTTGACTCTGTAGTCAAAGCTGTGTAGCCACTTCTCTGTGATACAATCTATATGAAAGTCCTCGAGATGAACAACGCAACTGATTTGTACCTTGCGATATATATTTTTTAATATGGTAGAATATTTGAGTTTTGTAAGATAATTGAAGTGTCAGAACTTAGTTGTCATTTTTTCGATGGCTATTTTTTTTTTTCTTTGTATGTAGTTGGAGGAAACCGATTCGAGATCTCGGTGGATAGAGGCGTGCCGTTAAAAAAAAAGAGAATTTTGAATTTGAAGGGTCTGTTAGGACTGCTGGAGCATTTTATAAAGATAATTATGAGAAATAATTTTGTTACTCTAGTTTTTTATTATAAATTTTTTTGAAAAGTTATGAGAAAACAGTAAATAAAAATTATTCAAATAAAATTGTGATTGCTGCTTAAAAAAATAAAATTATATGGATTCTAAGGTTTTGTTTGAAATAGTTTTTTATTGTTTTCTAAAGTAATTTTTTAGTATAAATATTTTAAAAAAAATTGTACTAAAAAGGTACTTTAAAAAATAGTAAGAAAGCTGTTCCAAATGAAGTTTTTTTTTTTGGACATCTTTTTTATTGTTTTTTAAAGTAGTTTTTTAGTTAAAAAATTTTTAGAATTAAAAATTTTGTACTAAAAAATTGCTTTAAAAAATAGTAAAAAAGTTGTCTCAAATGAAGCCTAAATTGATCTTGACATAATAGAGCGATGAACACTTTTTAGTTGTGAAAAAATAAATAGAAGGAAAGGAGGATGGTATTATGCTACATTAATCAAATTAGTATTTAGTAAGATTATTAATACTAATCTGGTACAAAAATAGCCACAAAATTAAAATATATAAAAACCATCTTTCTTGATGCTCAAGCATACAAGCCCAACTAGGGCTAGTATCTAGCATACTATATTGAATGGAGGGTGTCGAGTGCACAAGGATCAAGAGTATAGTGAGGTTTGAAATACAAACTATGATGCGGGGTCGAAATATTCTTTTGTTGTTAAAGGTTTTTTTTTTTAAGAGAATGCATAAAGCAATTTATTCAATCAACTAATTACAACCAGATTCCTCCTTCAACAAGGCTAAAAAGGAGGAATATTATTTAGACAAACGCCATAAAAAAAAAATCAGAAATAAGAGTTGAGTTAGCGCATAAATCAGCTAACTTATTACATTCTCTATTTGAGAAAAGAAAAATAAATTGCTTAAAATTAGTAAGAAAATCTAAATCCTTTGGGTTTAGAAAATCTTCTGAGAGCACCGATTTTTTCAACAATAAAAGGTTTGAAGGTAGGCTTTTACAATAGAAATACCTAATTAGGTGCTACTTGTATTTAGCTTAAAGAAAATTATGAGAAAATTTGTATAAAATCAAAAAGATGAAATTAAGGTTTCATTTGAGATAACTTTCTTACTATTTTTTAAAACAATTTTTTAGTTGTATAAAAATTTTTATACTAAAGAATTGCTTTAAAAAGTAGTAAGAAAGTTGTCTCAAACAAAGCCTAAATAATAAAAAACTGTAAATAACTAAACAGGAGATGAGATTTATCAATTTTTTTTCATTCCATGATTTTGCTCCCTTAGATCACCTTGTTTGATTTTTTCTTAATTTACCATTTTGATCTCATGTTTGATTCATCTCCTTTATTGAATAGCCCCTTTTTAATTTTCTTGAATTGTGCCTGACTATTGCCTCACTTCTTCTTTGGGAGAGAGCTCTTGAAGAATCCAAAATACATTTAAAATCCCCTACGTTTATCCCCTTTCTATTGTTTACTAATTTCCATTAATCAATATCCTAAGCAAACTTAGGTTTCGTTTGGGACAGCTTTCATACTGCTTCCTAAAAAGGCTTTCTCGTATAAAATTTTCTAATTCAAAAAATTTTTGTGCTAGAAAATTGTTTTAGAAAGCAACAAAGAGTCGTCCCAAACGAAGCCTTATTGTTTATCTTTATACTAACTTCCTACCATTTTTTCCTAATTCATATAGTAAGGAAGTTTCAATTAATATTTTTCATTGTAGAGGACCACTTTCAAAACCTACACCATATAAAAAAATTTATTTTAATCACTAAATTCCAAGGTTGCAAAAATCAGATTGAAGATAGAACTGAAAAAGAGAGAGGTTTAAGGTTCAATCGTTCGACTAGGGCTGAATCAGGATCGAATGGGATAATGCAATAAATATTAGAATTATTTAAATGATATCTAAAATGATAAGATAACGTTATAGTAATTATGAAATATTATAAATTTGTGATTAAAAATAAATTAATTATATTCTATAATTTGAAATTTAAATGTCATTAATCATAAATTTTAACTCATATTTAATATAAATTTAGTTCATATGTAAATTTATAAGTTTTATAAAAATCATTTCTAATTTATGTTATATATTTAGGTATAATTTATACATATAAATTTTATATAAAATTCACATTACTAAATTACATTTATAAATTCATACTACATTTATAATTAAAAAAGATATAAATTATTAGTTTTTTATATTATATAATTAAGCAGCTAAATAAATAAAAATTAAATAGTTTAAACTAAAAACTTTATATTATTTACATTACAAAAATTAATTAAAATTATGTTTAAAAATATGTAATTGATGTGCTGTGAACTTGAGAACTTTACTTTAATTATTTAGTTATTATAAAAATTTAAAAGTGATTTTAAAATTAAGATATATTAAATTTATAATTTTATATTAAATTTACTAAACTAATTTATCTAATTTTGTAAAGATAATCATAATGTTTGACCCAGGTTAGATCATACAATTAATTATACTCAAATTCAAACCAGTCATCCATTTTTTGCTTTCAATAGGTAAATTCAAATTTGATAATATTGTTTTTATATGCTTAATATCATACTACATAATTATATATGAGAATTACATAATTAAGACCTGAGAATCTATGATAGTACCTAAAAATTAAATCATAAAAATATCATATTATACGAATCATATCATACAGTCTGAACAATAGAGAGTATGTTGGTATGATTTTTAATCATATAGATAAATTTAATGTCCTGACAAGACAGATTGAGCTAATTGTATTATATAATATATATTGTACAAACAACTGAACATAGAAAGGGGTTTTAAGATTTTAAGTTAATTATACTAATCCTATTGTATGATTTAGGATCAGGCCGATAATTCAATTAAAATGTTTTTTAGAGTTTCTATGGGAGTTTTCTTATATATATGTATTGATCTGTAAGCATGTAAATAAATTTTGAGAGAGAATTTTTCATAGATTTGTAAGAGGCTTTGGAGATAATTGAGGTAGATGTCGGATAAGCTTGTAAGGAATTTCTTGAGACACTTCTTGAAATTTGTGTGAGACTTTCACATTGGTTGTTTCTTTGATCATATCATTAAATTCCTTTGTGTTGTAGTCAATCGCTCTTAGTGGAGATGTTTATGGAGCCTTGTTGTTAAGATTGTGAAGATCTCAGGGAGGTCTTGTGCACCTTATGGACTAATCAGAGTGGTTAGTATTAGTTTTTCAAGTAAAAGAGCAATGCAAGGTTTCTCTATTATCTTGTGAAGGAGAGAGATTTCTCTGCCTTACTAGTAGTAGAAAGAGAGAACTATAAAAAATCCCAAGGAGAGGACTTGAGGAGTGGATATAGGCCTGTTGCTTGCATTATTTTGTGTGTAGTTATATGCTTATTTGTGATATCATTATTAGAATACTAATTGAAAATTTTCAATTTTCTCTTAAATATATGTTTGGTTGTGTTGTGATAAATTGTCATTCTCTTAAACTTGCTAGGTAATATGAGAATTTTTTTTTTCTAAGAGTAGAGATAAGAAATATTATTTTATCATTTTAGTGCATATGAAATAGACAATTTTGATATATTTGTTCCAAAGAAAATAGTCTTATTTTTACTATTTCACAAAAGAGTAATTGGTGTTCTAAAAGCTTCAACAAAAATAATTATGATTTTTTAAAGACACACAAAGTTACCCCCCTCCCCTCTTGGGTGTGTCTTACACTTTCAAATAAACTTTACTTATTATAATATTGAAGGATGCATGCTTTAAGTAATTGAACTCCTCATCAAAAAAATTATTTATCATAACTTTAAATATAAACAAATAAATTAATATTTTATGAAATTTAAGTTAAAAATTAGCTTTAAATAATTTAAATTAATTTTATGAATTATTTTTATCTCCCTTAATATTCAACACACGTACTCGATTCGAGATGAATTGGGTGGTTTATGAAATAGGGGAAATATTTTCCAAATTGCATGTTAATAGTTAATTGATCAAATCCTTGTTTCATTAATATGAACAAGACTATTATGCAATTATTGGGTTTTGAAGTGTTGGGCCATATAAATGAAGGAATGAGTAAGATAAGCTGACAAATATTTTAGCTCAATATAGAAATAACTAAGATCTTCTATTAAGATCCTATTTGTCATTTTAAAGGACATACTGTTGTATGTTAAAAAAATATGATTCATAATAACTAATCAGAGGACACTTATAGATCCTTGAGAGTTTAAATCATGGTTACTGGATTATGGTCTAACAACATTTAATCATCTCCTCTATTTAACTATCAAATTTAGATGGAATGAATATGGAATCTTTTGTGTAGGAAATTATCCATTTAAAGGGAGTTTTGTCCAAATTCGATGGGTTTTTGATTTTGTACAAGTCTTAAGGATTGATAGAAAGTAATGATATAATATGAGGGAGCATGGATTAATAATAGGAAGAATCAATAGGTATGTGTTCTTTTTTTTTTTTGTGATGTTAGAGTTTTAACTTAGTATAACCCTCCCTCTTGGTGATTTAGGTCCCATTAGGTTTAGGATAGGTCTAGTGAACACTTAGTGTTATTTTGAGCTCTAATAAGTGACAAAGTTATCATGTTTGAGGTGTATCTTGATTTGGAAGGGTTGATCCATTTTTTGTACTATGTTCTTTTTATAACATCTAAGTCTCTTGTTAGCATTATTTAAAGGCTCGAGGACCCTTGTGTTTCCTTAACTTTCATGTCATGAAGGAGCAATAAGCTTAGGAGTAAGAATGTTGTGGAGCTCTCTTCTCTCATATGGTTATGACTTGACCAAGGCCTTGAGCAATTCCTTAAAATGAAGAAAACATCCTTAATACCTCCATGCCACCTAGGCAGTTAAGTTGACTGTTGACCAGTCAAACAAGTCAACAAGCCATTAAAACCCTTTAAATGACTAAAATACCCCTCCTTTTTTTATGAGCTAGCATGGCTCATCAACACATGCCCTCCCCATACATTTGGATAGCCTTGGGGAGTACTTGGCAGCAATTTAAAGCCTCTCTCTCCCAATCGCGATCCTAGTAATCATTAGGGTTAATGTGAAAAAAAAAAAAGCAAAATCCATCATTCTCTCTTAACTTACCCATTTCTTCTCATCCACAGCTCCTAGCCCATCCAATTGAGCATTTATCTTCTTCAGCTATAAGAAAAGCTTCCACAAGCCTTTCCCCACCTTTTGTCAAGCTCAAAACGCCATTTAGTAAAGAGAGAGAGATCTAGAGAGAGAATCTGTAAATTCAAAGATATCTTTCAACCCAACCAGAATTAGCTCTTGAGGCCTTCTAAAATGCTGAAGAGGATCTCTCCAGCTTTCCAACAAGCCCAAGATCATTAAAATTCATATACAAGTTAGATTGAAAGATTAGGGTATCTAGATCCTATATTTTAAATTTCATCAAATTTGGATGGTCGGATCAAAAATTATGAGCATTTGAAATTTCAGTTTAAAAATGAACTGGTTTATCTGGATCATCTGGGTCATCCGTTCATTTAAATTAGGCCGATCGGATGACTCAAATCTGTGCGCCTTTCCTAGGGTTTGAACTATGTTCTTCAGTGTGAAGGCACATGACATAGCCAAATCCTAGTCATTGATCCGATCTGTGCTGGAGCGGACGACCCAAGATGTCTGCTAACATGAATAAGTGGCACCTCTGATGTCTGCCGCATGTCCTGTATGAGAAAAGCTGCCATTTTTTCTCTCCAATGATTGACCGATGATTTTTTGAATAAAAATTGATTGAAAAAATTAATATAAATGCTCTAAACTTCATAAATTCACTAAAAATCCAATTTTAGTCCAAATTTGATATTCTTGGGCTCGTTGGAACCATCTCAAACCCAAGTTTATTTTAAAATTTAGTTTGTTTGATTTTGTTCACTTTGTAGATGGTTATGCAGCTTTTAATGAAAAATAAATATTTTTAATAACTGTCAATCCAGTGATATGATTTAGCTCAAATTTGGATAGAATAAATTAAGGTGTGATACCCACATGCTATAAAGTTTTCAACTACGTTTAATGGACGGATTCTAGTGAACTGAATTTTAAAGTTTTTGGTCAAAATTTGACCCAAAACTTTGAAAATTTATAACTCGCACACCACTTGGAATTAGGCTTGCATTTTTCTGTGGTATGTGTAATTTACTGTTAGAGTTAGATGACCAGAGATTCAAACCTAATTGAATACTAGTGACACCTAGGAAAAATAATTATGGACAAGGTCCAGTCAAATTAGAAAAATATTAAGAAATTCTACACACACCCAATATGTGTGAAACTTAACCACAATGAACTTAGTAACATTATAAACTGTAGTTTTAAATTTCATTGAATTTGGAGGTTATTAGGTCAGAAAATTAAGCAAGTCAAAATTCAGCCTTTTTAGGAATCAGAAACTTAAAAAATTATAATAATACAAATTAAATCTAAAAAGTATAAATAATACATTAAACTGACCATAATTAAATTCTCTACCTAGGAAAAATAAAATTTCCATCACTGGACCTTTAACTTGACTTTAATTTAAGTTTTAGTGAAACTTAATATTTAATTAAATTAAATAATTAAAAATTATTAAAAATTCTAAATAAATTCTAACACTTCAAAAAACTTTCATGGGTCATCCCTGATCTTTAGGAGTGATTCCAGACAGTTTGGGATGAGTTTAGATCAAAACAATCAAAACTTTCATAATTAAATAATTTAAAAATTCATTAATTAACCAAATTTTAAAAATTCATAAGTAATTCTAGAAAAATTTAAATTCACCAAACTTAGTGTCATTCAACTCTATTTGAGGTCTAGTATTTTGTAAAAATGACAAACCAAGAGAATAGGTCAAAGTCAAAAAGTCAACTCTCCGATCAATCATAATTCAAAATCAGGTCTAAACTTTAAAAATTTATAACTTAATATAGAAAATTATAAATTAAGTAAACTCAAAAGCATTGGATTCCATGTAAGGTCGGGTATGGGAGAAGACAAACGCAAGAGGAGTAGGATTTAGGGCTTCGAACCGCTTTTCAAAAAAAGAGGGAAAAGAAGCTAATTGCCCGTTCTTTTTTTTTTTTTTAAGTTGCAAATTGCAATAGATTAAGAATTACTTACAGGTAACAAAAGGGTCACATTCCTTCTTTAACAAAGTAAGCAAAGAAGAAGGAATGTTGCTAAAAGAAAAACTATCAACAAAAAACTATCTTATAATGCCAAAGTAGCACATAAGTTCGCTACCTTATTACAATCTCTATTAACATGGTGAAATATCACCTTATTGAAATCATTAAGAAAGAATAACTCCTTTGCTGCCCAATCTTCCACTTGCCATTTTGATTTCTTCATTGATTCTTGTATGAAGTTAATAATGTTGAGATTATCCCCTTCAATTATAAGACCTTTGCTATCCAACATCCAACTTTGAATGAACTCCCTTATTGCGAAGACCGTCTCTAACTCGAGTTGTGCCACATCTAATGAAGTCTTTTCTTCCCAAAAGTAAGAAGAAGTCTTCCTTTATAATATCTAAACACTCCACCAATCCCAGCTAGTTTGGATTTCAAAATCGCAACATCAATATTAACCTTAATCCAATCTAGTGGTGGAGGGTGCCAAAAATTATGGAACTCCCTAAGGAGATTAACACCCCAGTTATCTAGCATTGGACTTGATTGCATCATAACTGTAGATAGCACATTAGATGCAACTATTGAACTTGAAAGAGTCAGCTTACCATGCTTGACCTCATTTCGATTTTTCCATGAAAGAAAAAACTGTTGTGCAGTACAGCTTCACTGTGTTAGAGTTCCGAAATGACAAACTTCTAAGTTCTTCCAAACAATTCTCCAATAAGTGAAATATAGGAATGCAAAAAAATATGCTTATCGCCCATTCAACGGATGATTTTTACCTGCATAACTAATCACTCGTTAAACAGACAATTATGCTTATTTTTAAATTTTTTAAAAATATGCTTAATCGTCTAATTTAATGCTAATGATCTTACTTTAAAAATTTGGCGGAGAGCCTTCCCTCCTGCCCTCAGTGCTTTGGCCTAGACATACAGAAGATGAGGATGGCGTGTCTTGCTTCTGAGTTGAGTTCCTCCACCGCTATTTGTCATCCATCGCCGCACCGTTGGAGGTCAACTTTCCCCCAGGTATCCACTTTCGAAACCAGGTCTCACACACACATAAAGTTCTACCTTTTTTCCCTAACACGCCAAACCCTCGCTAACCTTCATTCTTCACCTATGATGGCAGAGAAGAGGCATAGGAAGATGGTCGTCTCCGAAGAGGCTGCGGTGCGCGTCCTTCAATGTCAGGTGCTACTTTCAGCTGATTCCTCCTCCATATCCGTTGGTGATTTCCTCTCTCTCTTTCTCTCTCACTCTTCCCTCTGTTTCTTGCAACACTTTTGGCTCTTTAAATAGTAATGGTCTTATTATTAGAGTTCACTGGAGCCGTATATGAGCCAAGAGACGGTGGAAAGACACTGGGGGAGGCATCACCGGGAGCACCTGAACAGCCTCAACACTCACATAGCTGGGTCTGAGCTCAACGAGATGCCTTTGGAAGAGATCGTCCTCGCTTCCTATAATAAGGGAGACTGTCTACCTGTTTTTATTCATGCCGCTCAGGTCAAATTTTTACTCTTCTGAATCCCGTTATTTATTATTGTTAAGATCGTTTGGTTCTTGTAATCAACAGTGACTTTTTGCGCTCTATTAATGTGTCTCTGCAAGAAGTACTCGGATGTGAATGCTGATAAATGTTTGCTTGATACCGTAATTGATTCTTTTAATTTTAAAATTTGCTCCGCAAGCACCGGTAGAAATTAATGGGTTAATATTGGTGCTACTTCATTCCACAGAAGGTAGAGGAAAGATGAATAAGCTGTGAAAGAAAACGTGGCAAAGTGTTTGGAGAAGTATACTTCTCCAAGATCATGTGTTCTAGCCACATAATTTGTGCCTTTGCACTTACCATTCCTAAAAAAAGGAAAATTTTTTGAACCAGCTCCTAATAGTTTCTAGATAAGATGTGGTTCCTGGTTAGGAGATCTAGGATCAGAGTTTGGTATTTTCAGAAATCAAATTCAATTGATTGGGGATTTTCTAATCGAAAGAATAAAAATTGAGGATTAGGCTGAGGGATAAGGGATTGAATGGTATAAATTGCTTTCAGCATTATATTTTTGTTAGTTTTTTAGGTACACATTAAGCAAGCGATTTCTGTAGTGTTCTGATACTATATGTATATGTACCTCAGAATTTTGATGGTCGCTTATCTGAACCTCTCTTTGTTCCAAATTTAGATTTTATAATACATATTTTCTGTTTTATTTTTTTCATACTGATGACTTGTTCTTGATGAATAATTTGAAGACTTGGAATCATGATTTTTTTTGGCAATCTATGAAACCTGGTGGTGGGGGTCGACCATCCGGAATTCTTCTTCAATTGATTGAGAGGGATTTTGGTTCATTTGAGCTATTTTTGAAAGAGTTCAAGACTG
This sequence comes from Dendrobium chrysotoxum, assembly GCA_019925795.1. NCBI lineage: Eukaryota > Viridiplantae > Streptophyta > Magnoliopsida > Asparagales > Orchidaceae > Dendrobium > Dendrobium chrysotoxum. The sequence goes on along the minus strand of CM034305.1, from coordinate 74,135,403 downwards.
CCGCCTTGACACAATTTGGTTCTGGTTGGGTTTGGCTGACATGTAAGTCCTGCCTTTGTACTTCTCAAAATTTTAGAATAATGGTCATCATATTATGTGTTTTGAGACTGACCTGCAGTTGTGTTAACTTGATGTTTAATTGCTTCAGACAAGTCAAATAGATTAGATGTGGGAAATGCTGTAAATCCCTGCCCCTCAGCCGAAGACAATAAGCTTGTGGTGGCCAAGACTCCAAATGCAATCAATCCCCTTGTCTGGGATTATTCTGTAAGTCACATTCAAGTTTTTTCTCTGCATTGTCTTCATGCCATTCAAGCATATTAATAATGTTCTTACTTATGTTGATATTACCGCTATTGTTTTCCATTTCTTAGATGAATCCTATTTTTATGATGGGCTAACTAATATTAGTATAGAATCAGTTACACACTTCACAATAACCCACTTAAACCTTTAACTTAAAATAGTCTATCAATATTAAAGCAATGTTATAGAGTTTAATACATTTTCATATCATAAAGTAAGTTATTCTTCTTGATGAGAAAATAAGATTCCCGGATATTTAACCATGAAAATGCATTTATAAATATTTTGCAATAAACATGAATTAATGGCTGCGGATTTGTAAAATTAACCTCAAATGATTGGGTTAAGGCTAGATGATAAGATGCATGATTAAGCCTTAAAAATTGCATGGCTGACTTCAGCTTCCATTATTAAAGAAGCAAATATTTTATTATTAAAAGAAGGTTAAATCAAGCGTGCTTGCTGCCATGCTAAATGTGACTGTGATTGATAGTTTGTAGGGAGGTATGATATTTGAAAGTTTTTGGAGCAAGTCAATTGGATTGATCATCTAAAGTTTAGCTCTGAACTGTGCATACATTCTGAGTTAATATTGTACTGGTCCTCATTTTGATCTCTTGCTTGGGCAGATTGCTAATGTTGTCAGTTGTGGATAATATGTTGTTGTCATTGCCAGCATGAAAGATTGAAGAAGCCAATTTCCATATTACAGCACCTCAGATTAGCGATTAGCATTTGATTATAACTGGTATAGAGATTTGTAGGTAGGAAGTTTCATGAGTAATGCTGTTCACAATCTCTTTTTTTGTTTAATAAATCTAGTCTCTTTGCTTCATAATGCATCAGATTTGAGTTTTTGAATGTGCCTTTGGCTTTGACAAAATTTTCATGAAATGAGGTGCCCTTCTCCCTATTAAAGGATGAAGCTAGTCATTTAGGAAACATCATTTTCACTCAATTCTAAAAGGAAAATAAGAGTTTGTGATGAAGTTAAAGACATAATAACATAAGTGGAAAAGTATTGTATTATATATGTCTTAGGTACATACGGGATCACTATATATAAGAGAAAGTAATAAACAAGATACAAGAAGAGCCTTGAGATGAGAGCACATGGACGGTGAAGATAATGCACTAATAGGCCCCCTCAAATTGATCAGTCGTCGAATGAATGGTCAATTTGGAGCGTAAATCTGTGAAGCGAGCTGCAGGTAGAGGCTTCGTTAGGATGTCGGCTATTTGATCCGTCGAACTGATGTGAGAGATAGAGATAGCGCCATTGTTGAGGTGCTCGCGAATGAAGTGAAAGTCGATCTCTATGTGTTTAGTTCTCGCATGGAAGACCGGGTTGTTGGCAAGAGCTATGGCCGAGGTGTTGTCGCAGTAGATAACTGTAGGAGTGGGTTGAGGTATCTGAAATTCGGAGAGAAGTCTTCGTAGCCAAAGGACGTCTGCGGTGGCGGATGATAAGGAGCGATACTCAGCTTCGGTAGAGGATTTGGCGACGATGACTTGCTTCTTGACGGACCAGGAGATGAGAGTGCTACCGAGGAACGTGCAATAGCCGGAGATGAATTTGCGATCGTTGGAGTCGGCAGCCCAGTCGGCATCTGTGTAAGTTTTGAGTTCAAGATTACCTGCGTGAGAGGTAGGCCAAAACTGGAGGTTCCTTTAATATACTAAAGCAATCGTTTGAGGATTTGGAAGTCAGTGGTAGTGGGAGAATGCATATGTTGGCAGATGTAGTTAGTGGCGAAGGCAATGTCGGGTCTGGTGATCGATAAGTATTGAAGTGAACCAGCGATCTTGCGATATTGGTGCGGGTCTTCATATGGTGGAGCGGGAGTAGCAGAATTTCCCTTTGGTGTGATAGGGGTAGGAGCAGATTTGCATTCATTTAGTGCAGCATTTTGAAGAATGGTTTCTGCGTAGTGTTGCTGGCTTAAGAAGAATCCAGTTGGAGTACGCATGATGTTGATTACGAGGAAGAGATGAACGTCGCCCATTTGTTTGAGGCGAAAGGCGGACTGGAGTTGTTGGAGCAGGGTTTGGATAGTAGGGACGTCAGTACCTGTAATTAAAATATCATCGACGTAAATTAAAATGTATAAATGAATGGCTTTGTGATGATATATGAGCAGAGAAGGGTCGGAACGATTGAACCCGAATCCGAATTGCTAAAGAAAGTTGGTTAGTTTTGTGAACCATTGGCGCGGAGCTTGCTTGAGTCCGTATAAAGATTTATGGAGTTTGCAGACGTGATGAGGTTGTTGAGTATCGATGAAGCCAGGTGGTTGCTTCATGTAGATTTCTTCTTGAAGATCGCCGTGCAAGAATGCGTTGGAGACATCCAACTGTTTGACTGGCCAATTGTGTTGAATTGCTAAGGTGAGAAGAATGCGAATGGTGGGCATCTTTGCGACTGGACTGAACGTTTCTTTGTAGTTAATGCCGTATTGCTGATTGTATCCTTGAGCAACAAGGCGAGCTTTATAACGTTCAATGGTACCGTTAGGAAGAGTTTTGATACGAAATGTCCATTTACAACCTAGAATAGGTTGATTAGGAGAAGGAGGGACAAGGGACCAGGTCCCTTGCTTTTGAAGAGCCATAAATTCATCTGACATGGCGGAACGCCATTGAGGAGATTTGACGGCCTGAGCAAAGGAGGTGGGAAGAGTAGAATCAGACGTGATGGCTGCTAAGTTAAAGATTTGTTTGGGCTTAGAAATACCGATTTTAGTCGGGTTTGCATGTGATGAATAGGCTGATTGAGGGAAGGATAAATGGTAGAGTCTGTGTTCTGATGTGGTCGGGTAGAGGATGAGACTTGAGGGGATGAGTGCATGGTGACCGAAGAGAGGTAATAGGTGTAGCAGAAGTGGAATTGGGTATGGGTGGAATAGCATAAGTTGGAACAAGTAGGAGTGGGGACGTGTGAGCAGAGGATTCAGTGGATGATGAAGGAGAGTTGGATGATTTAAAAGGAAAGTTGGATTCATAAAAAACTACATGCCTGGATATATGGATTTGTTTTGTTTGAAGATTGAAGCAGCGGTAGCCCTTATGGGCGGAGGAGTAGCCAAGGAACACACAAGGTAGAGATCTAGGTGTGAGTTTGTTGGAGACATAGGGACGAAGCCAAGGAAAACAGAGGCAACCGAATGTGCGTAAATAAGTGTAGTCCGGAGCTTTGTGATGAAGTTGTTGATAAGGAATTTGAAGTTTGATGGATTTGGAAGGTAAACGATTTATAAGATAGTTTGAGATAGTGACGGCTTCAGCCCAGAATTGAATAGGTAGACCGGATGCATGAAGAAGCGTTCTAGATATGTCCAGGAGATGACGATGTTTACGCTCCGCGAGACCGTTTTGTTCTGGAGTGTGAGGATAGCTGATCTGATGAGTAATGCCATGGTTTAATAAGAAATCTTTGAAAGAATTGCTCGTATATTCGCCTCCGCCGTCAGAGCAAAAATATTGCGGTGTGGTTTGAAATTTGTTTTTAATGAGAGCACAGAAGTTCTTAAATTTATTTAGAGTTTCGTTCTTGGAGTGAAGGAGATATAACCAGGAGAATCTGGTGAAGTCGTCGATAAAAATGACGTAATATTTGTAGCCATTTAGCGAAGGTTGGGGTGCCGGCCCCCAAACATCAGAATGAATTAATTCAAAAGGTTTAGAAGAAATTGAAACACTTTTATTGAACGGTAATTTGTGGCTCTTGGCCACGTTACAAGAAATACAAAGAAAATTGGAAGAGGTTTTGCGCAGATCTTGAATGTGATTTGCTAAAGTGGACAGAAGCCTAGTATGGGGATGGCCGAGTCTTGAGTGCCAGACGGAAGAGGTGGATTGAGCTTGAAGAGCAACTGTGGAGTGGGTAGGCGGAATTTGAAGTTGATAAAGACCTTCACGACGACGACCATGAAGAAGCGGGCGGTTGTCCTGAAGATCCGTTATAGTGAAACCGTTAGCATTGAAAGAAATGGAAACATTGTTGTCATTGGTTAATCTGGAGATGGACAGAAGATTATGAGTTAGATTAGGAACGTGTAAAAGATTGCGTAAATAGAGCTTACGAGCCGAGTCAGGTAAGGAAGAAGTCCATGTCCGGTGTGTTGAATGGGAACGGTAGAACCATTTGCAACAGAGACAGAGTCAGAGCCTTGGTATGAGGCAGAATGTTGCAGATTCGCAAGATCGTGCGTGAGATGCGTTGACGCGCTGGAGTCAAGAATCCAATCCGTGGAAGAAGCCGAAGGTTGCTGAGTTAACATGGCACGAGATGGCCAATTTGACGTAGGAGGGTACTTAGAAGAACACCGATGCCAGCAGTTAATTGCCAGATGTCCCAATTTTCCACAGATTTGGCACGTGGGTTTAGAGTAGCTGGAGTTGGTGCTTGAGGTGAGACGCCAGTAGAGAATGAAGGGCGGGAGGAAGAGACGTTGTTTCTTCCGCGAGATTGGCGTGAGGAGCTGCGATTCTTGAAGTTATTGGTTCGGTTGGTGTAGAGCACGGTTTGATCAGAGGGATTAGTGGATTCTTTGGATTGTTCATTGAGGAGATTAATCTCTTCGCTGCAGAGGAGCGAGTAAAGTGCGTCAAGATTTATCGGATGTTGAGCTGTACGAATGGCGGTTTTGAATGGGTTGTAGGTGGAAGGGAGACCGTTGAGAATGTAGAGAATAATGTCTTCGGTGTCGATCGTGGAGCCAGCGGCGGCTATGTTGTCTACAAGAATTTTTATTTGAGCTAGGTATTGTTGCATAGATTGATTTTTCATTTGGATGTTGTGTAATTCGTTCTTGAGTTGAATAACTCGTGAACGATTCGTCGATTGTAGCCGGCGTTCAAGAATGGTCCAAATGTCATGAGCGGTGGAGGAGGATTGAACGTAGGGAAGAATCGAGGAGGAAATAGTGGAGAGAAGAGCGGATATAAGATTTTGGTCAATTAAACTCCAAAGATTGTAATCAGGTTGGGAGGGGTCTACAGGTCGAGGGTTGGTGCCGGTAAGATGGCCGGCGAACCCATTTGCGGAGAAGTGTTGAAGGAGTTGAAGACGCCATATAGGATATGTGTCAGCGGTGAGTTGAGTCGGGACAAGGTTCTTGAGGTTAGAGATGAGAAATTTTAGTGGTGTGGGAACGATAAACTCAGAAAGAGTATGAGCAAGATTTGATTGGGGTAGAGAGGATGTGGCGGATTGTTGATCTGCCATGATAAAGCAGAGAAATGAAAGGAAGGTAAAAGATTTTAGAAGAACTTCCCTGTAATGAAGCGCTTGGGAGGGATTTCTGGAAGAAAGCTGAGTCGAATCCTCAGCGCTAGGAGAACGAAGGAACGACGAGTCCTGATACCATAAAGACGTAATAATAGAAGTGGAAAAGTATTGTATTATATATGTCTTAGGTACAAAAGGGATCACTATATATAAGAGAAAGTAATAAACAAGATACAAGAAGAGCCTTGAGATGAGAGCACGTGGACGGTGAAGATAATGCACTAATAGAAGTGTCCATTGAAAATTAAATGTTCTTCTCAACAATCATCTACCACCCATCAACCTCTCTTTAAATTGGCTAAGAGTTTATTTTTGAGGCATTAAAAAACAATGATATGTAAGAGTTTTAGGAGTTTATTTTTGAGAAAGTGAAAGGTTCCTCTTATTTAAGTACAATGAGTGAGTGAATTTCATTTGGGTGATTGAATCCCTATCTTTTATGTATTAACAAGTCCTCATAATATTGGGTGAGTGAATACCCATGTTCTCATATATTTTTCTTTTAAAATAGTGAAATTATTTCTTCCTATGGTGTTTTAATTTTACTTTCTTTTTTGGGCCATATTAAATTGGTATCAAACCGAAATTCATCATGCCTTGCCTCAAGCATGTTTATGGGCATCATTTGACAAGGATAGGGAAGGTGTTTAGTCAAAATCAAACTTGAGGTTCTATGAAAGGGAGAAAGATGAAATAGTAATTGGAATTTAATTATTTTTTTCAACCATCACCTACCACTAATCTACAACCTCATTAAGTTGGCTAGGAGTTTAATTTTGAGCCTATAAAGGCATCAATACATATGGTTTTGGAGAGATCTTAAGGACGAGGAAGTGAGAGGTTCCTCACATTTGGGTAAGTAGTCCCAATGTAATGGGTGAATGAGTCCTGATAATTTTTTGTGAGTGAATCTCTGCTTGTTATTGGTGAACGAAGTTTCATAATTTTGGGGGAGTGAATCCCTAGTTATCTCATGTAATTTATTTTTCATGGCAGTGAAATTCATCTTCCTATCTATTTTAATTTACTTAATTTTTAGGCTACATCAAATTGTTATCATTACTTAGTTGTGAAATCCATCTTACTATCTACTTTTAATTTTAATTCATTTTTAAACTACATCAAATTGGTATCATTACTTGACTCGAGACTTTTCATAGAAATCAATTGACAATGATGGGGAAGGTGCCTTGTAAAATATCAAACTTAAGGCTGAGTTTCTTCTATGAAAAGGATAATGATAATGCATCCATTGAAAATTTAATTGTTCTTCCCAACCAGCCACCTTATTAAATTGACTAAGAGTTTATTTTCTTCCTGTTTTTCTTCGCAGCCGTTGCTTGCCATTGATGTTTGGGAGGTGTGTGTTTTTGCATGCAACACTACATTGCTTCTAGTTGTATATATCTATTCTACTTACCAACTTCCTTTTCATTTGTGAATCTCTCCTGGCTATACAGCATGCTTACTATCTTGACTATGAGGTTAGTTTTTTTTTAAGCTACGTCCATATTTCAATTATCTACCAAAATGTTCATAGCCGTTGAAGTTATCACTTATTGGCAGAATCAGCGAGCTGAGTACATATCTGTGTTCATGGACAAGCTAGTTTCATGGGATTTTGTCAGCTCAAGGCTTGCAATGGCCTTTGCGAGGGATGAAGAAAGAGCAAGAAAAGATGCCAGTAACAGCGAAGAAGATGATTGGGTCTTAGCGGATAGTGCTGCCAGGGAGATGTTCTTGGACAGTGATGATGATGGTTCAGAGACTGAGTAGGAGTACTAACCAGTTGCTTGATTTATCATTCTGTGAAGTACAACTTAGTCTAATCTCATCAAAAGATAAGCTCATGAGGTTAGTTTGTCTGCCGTGTCTTGCCTAATTTATGCTTTGGGGTCCAGTTAGTGTTTAGTTTGGTTGAATAGGTGTATAAATCTTCTGGGTACTTCGATTAAACTCTTTACCTTAAAATGATGAAATGCTTTTCAATTCGAAGTTTTTCTTGTTAAACTGTTAGCTGAGTTCTTTTCATGCTGGCTGCTGCGAAATCTGTTTGCAGATTTATGTCTAGATGAGCACTTGCAATGATCTATTTTTCTGCTAAATGACTAACTGATAGAGTGTAGCTATTGACTAAGGTTTTGGTTGGAACAGCTTTAAATACTTATAAGTAGGGTTATAAGGGAATAAGGTTTTGTTTGGAATAACTTTCTTTCTGCTTTCTAAAGCCATTTTTTAATACAAAATATTTAGTTCAAAAAATTTTGTATGAGAAAATTGCTTTAGAAAATACTAAGAAATGAACAATTCAATATTTGTTCATAGAATGTTAGTTTATGTTTGTTTATTATGTAAATGAACAAGTTTGAATATAATTTTAAAAGCTCTCATATAAGTGAATAGTTTGAACACTAATTTAGTTGTTTATTTTTATTTTGTGATTGTACTCTTTTTTGTTTAAAAAATAGCTTATTAATGATATAATAAAAAAGCCCTTTAATAAGGATTGATTTTTTTTTTAAATTTTATGATTTATTTATATTAATTTATCAAACTTGTTTTTAATAAATATTTTTTGAATTGATTTATATGCATGATGAAAATATTAAATAAATATATAGATTTAAATATTTTCTTGTTATTATTTACATTTAAACAAATAATTTAAATAACATCTAATGAATTATATCAATTTTTATTAACTTTGTAAATTCAATTATATATAGTTATTAAGTTGTATGCTTACATTATTAGCATCAAACATATAATCATTTAGATTGATTAATGCTAATTTAGGCTCAAATTTGATTAAAAAATAACAAACAAGCTTAAGTAAGATTTTAAAAATTGGATTATGCTCAATTTCATCGAATTTGATAAAAAAAAGTAAATGATCAAGCTTAAAAATACTACTAGGCTCGATGGTTCATTTGCCCCTCAATGGAGAAAGATAAGATACCTCTCTTTCATTGCAAAAGAAAATATTGCTTAATTGATTTTGATTATTAATTACTTTCAATCTCAATTATTAATTTTGAACATTGGGAGATATTCTTATTGACAAAAAACTTATGTTTAATTGTTCACCTTTACTTTACTCATATGTATATATGCCATAGTATCATGATCAAGGAAATCAACTAGCCCAACTCTATTGGCATTAAATACTACTTCTTGGCACATACTAGCTTGATATCATTAAGAGGAAATTGCATGATTCATACATCTAATATATTTATTTCTTCATACAAGGATCTATCATCCTTTTGTCTATATCCATGAAGGCCAACCTTCCCATCTTTGATCTCTAAATGGTATCAAAGGTATGACTCCATAGTATGTCCCTTGGTCAATATTATAGCAAACACCTTTTTCACGCAAATTCATTGCCCATATTAAGCATACACCAAACACAAGTATCAAGCTAAAAGTCGAACTTCATAAATTGGAGTATTTTCTTCAACATCAACTTTACATATTATCAATATTATATCAACAATCATCTCTTATATGACTGCACAAAATTTGATAATAATTACCTCCTCATTGACAATTAACGAATTCTGATGAAATAGAAGGCCTACGTGACCAAATTTTCTTGCTCAAAAGACTTTCTTCGTTCTTCTTCATTCTCAACAGGAAAGATTCAACAAAATTGTCCTTCCATATAGATCGTCGTGGCATGAACTAAAATATTGAAGCTTAAAAATGAGATTAAAAAATTATTTTTAGATCCTAATCCTTCTAAATAAAGATAGTCAAGCCTCTATTAAGTGGAAGACCAAAGCTTTGCTATAGATGTTACAAATCTTTGTATCACTCACAACTCTTTCTATACGAGGGTTCGATAATTTAGATAAAAAAAATAATAGAGCTTATAAAAGGAGAATACTTTGCATATATAAGATAATGTTTAGCCTCTTTTTGGAGGTGGAGTCCAAACCTACAAACCTACAAAGAATGAATTGAGAGATCTCGACAACTCTAAAGGATAATTTATTACTTTTGATGGAGGAGTATTGGAGCATATAAGATGCATTTGCATCGCTTTTCCTTGATGATTTTTTGATTGAGCCTGCAATGGGGACTTATGTATGCCCTATACAAGACAATGAGATCATCTCTTAAGAGAAAAAATGGTGACTACAACGAAAAGAATATTGAATTTTCCTCTTTGATGGGGTATTTTTACAAGATGGGAGGGGTTGGAAGTTACAAAATGTGTAATTTTCAAAAAAAAAAAAAAAAAGGAAAAAAGTCTTAAAGAGAAAAAGGTTTCTTCAAAAAAAAAAAAAAGTGCCTTTGTTGTGGCACCTCTATCAGAGGTGCTCGTGCTAAGAGGTGTGGGATTGGCTAGTCCAACTCGTTCCATGCAGTGGCGGAGCTAGAAAATGTATTTAGAGGGGGCCTATATTAGGGTTCGTTTAGAATGGCTTTCTTACTGCTTCTAAAAGCAACTTTCTAGTATAAAAATTAAAATTTTTATACTAAAAAGTTGCTTTAAGAAACAGTAAGAAAATCGTCCCAAACGAGCATTTAAGCTTCGTTTGGGCCAACTTTCTTACTGTTGTTTAAAGCAACTCTCTAGTACAAAAATTTTAATTTTTGTACTAACAAGCTGCTTTAAGAAGTAGTAAGAAAGTCGTCCCAAACGAAATCTTAATCAAATGCTTTCCTTAAAGCGTAGCTGCTATCTTTACTTAGCCCTTCAACTAATTTGTCAATAACTTCATTCGAGGAGTCTCGCTCTCAATACCTGAGCTCAATGAGATATCATCCAAGTATATCCATCTCATGAATTTAATTAGCCACACACTCGAGCTATAGAATATGTTTAAATATATATTACTTTTGATGTTGTCTTTCCTATAACATCCAAAATTCTATAAATAAAGGGTTGGTGGACAATTTTGAGTGGCGAGAAGAGTGAAAAAGAGATGAAATTTTGAATACCCAAATTTATTCTAATCAAATCCTAAAGTTTTTCTTTCTAGATTCTTTATTTTCCAATAGAATATTTTTATCTTTATTCTCTCTTGTTGATTTTATTCGCTAAAATCTTATAAATCACGTGAGTATCATTTTGACAAATATGAATTCAACATTAATAGAATGCTAATGCAATATGAAGTGGAGAGTTACTTCAGCTCTTTAAAAAATTATTTATTAACTTCAAATAATAATTCGCACAAATTCGAAAAAAAATGCTCTAGCAATTTTTATTTTTCTCATTGCAAAATGGTCATTCAGATATAATATGATTCGATTGCTGTTAAAATTAGATTAAAAAGTTTTGCTAAATAGGTCAATTTAAATTTAATTAATTTAGTTTGAAATTGATACAATATAAATTTAATTGATTAGTTCTATTTTTAACAATAAGTTCTGCTAAAGAGGTCAATAAAATATTTGATCCAATTTTTTATAATAAGTTCACTGCTAGAATTTTTTATTACGGTCTTTTCTAGTAAGTTTGAAATCTCAAAAATATTTTAAATGGCTGGACTCAATTTTTACATTTTTAGAGCCCAGCGGAGTCTTTACAATTAGTTTCAATCAAATTTAAAGAATTCAAAGTAAAATTTTTATCATTTTTTGCTCTAATTGGCATACCAATTTCATATAAAGCTAAAGTTATCATAAAAAAATTTTATTTGATTCACGGCTTCAATGGGAGGTCCAAGTTAATATCTTAAGAGCAGTCATGTCTTGTATATTTTTAAAATAAAAAAATCGGGATGTGTAATTTTTTGAAGACTTAGCATATATTTTAGAACGATATAAAGTTTTCATATCTGAAAATAGAGGACAAATGATATATCACAAGAAAATTTACTTGATCAATATGAATCTTAATACAATACTTGAATTAAAAACTTTTGAAATTAAATTCAAAGCAATTTGAACTCTTATTTCAATAAGATTATAACTATTTAATGTCTTATCAAGACGAATCCATTGACAAGTGATTCAAGTCGAGTTCAAATAAAACTAATTCAAGTAATTGAAGCTTATTTGAAAACTTAAAGATATTAGTTGAAGGACCAAAAGATATCAAAATCTTATGTGCTTACCGTCAAATCAAGTGGCTCAATGAGGCAAATCCAATGAGCCCAAGATCTTTCAATTATAAAGTCATTATGAAACTCAAGTATTAAATAAATAATATATGATGAAATGGATCAATATAGATCGTTTGATAGAGTATTTTGTATTCTGGTCAAATTTATCAAAATATCCCTCTAGAAAAAGGCTACAAAGATGGCTCCATTTTCTATATAGGAGAGGTTTTGTAGTTGATATAGCCGAAGAACGCTATCACATTTCTTAATGATCATTGTTGATAACCATCATCAATAATCCATGCCACCATCACCTGATTTTCATCATCAAATTGTTATTATCTAACTATTAAACCTAATCGTGTTACTAGATTTCAACTGACCTCATACAATTGGAATCATATAATTTTTCTAAACTATGTAATTCCGTGTTCTTCAATTACGAAGTAGAGCAAATTCTTTTATTTATAATTATATAATGAACGATAACAGCTAGGCTACGCTCTATGATTTTTTCCCTTCTTAAACTTTCACATAAAAAATTTGAAGTCCCTATTCAAATTAATAACAATGATTATACAAGATTAATATATTAAATATTCGACCATCATAAATTTTCTAACACGTGATAATGATTATATAAAGTTATATTAGTAATAAATTAATGCTTAGGTTGACATATTAATAATCAAGAAAGTTTTTTTATATATTAATAAATTATAATATTTTTTGTAATATTAAACTAAATATTCTTGTTAAATTTGAGTGTTATATCATAAAAAAAGTAACTTTTAGGTACAGCATATAAATAAATATATAAAAGATAGCATTGCATTTTTTCAAGATATAAATGTTTAGATAAATATATATAAAATTTATAAAAAGAAAAAAAAATCTGAAAGTCGTAAGAGTTCTGGTGAGGACAGCGGACCCTTGTAAGCTCACATCAGGAAGCCGGAGCGTGCGAGTTGCTGATCTTGCGGAGCTGCCAGGGTTGCTTGAAGTTACAGACGCAGGGTCAGTAGGGTGCGGTGATCGCTGACGACAATCCTAGTGGACCGCGTCGGCGCTGGTATAAAAAAGCTGCCTTTAATTTAGGTCTTATGGTCAAAAATGATGCAAGAGACTTATAGAGACAAGCGGAAAACCACAGGCGCACCTCTTTCGTTATAAACACCGTTTCTAGATCCAAAACCATTTGACAAAACCCTAATTTTCAACGGAATCTGATATCGATCTTCGCTGTTCCGTCTAATCGTCGTCTGCTTAAACATAAATCGTGGTTGCTTCAATCGCCGTATCTCCCTGGAGATGGTAATGTCCGGCGGAACATCGTCCGGCCGCGGCCTTGGCGTGGATCGATTTTACAGTCCACCGGCTGTGAGAAGGCAACTCGAGCAGCAGAGGCAACAGCAGCTGCAGCAGGAGGCGACGCTGCAACGGCCGGTAAAGGCTAAACCCAAGCCTGCCACGCCGCATTTTATGGCGGCTGCCGCCATAGATAGGCCGGTTGTTGAGAATAGAGCTGAGTCCGATGATTCTTCGAAACCATCGCTGTCTTCTTCCTCCTCATCATCGGCCTCTCATTCTCCTTCCCCTTCTCCTCCTCCAAGGTCAATGCCTCCAGTTGCGAACTTGGATCGATTTTTGGAGTTCACAACTCCGATGGTTCCACCTCAGCACTTACACGTGGTACGGAACTAACATAAGCAGAACTCATTTAAAGTTTGAATGAGAAACAGCTTTCTTCTATTCTCTCCGTAATGATTATTTGGTAATTGTGAAGATTGATCTGTGCAGAAAGGCAGGGGGTGGAGGACGTTCGATGGTGTGGAATTGCGTCCCTACTTTAGTCTTGGAGATTTATGGGAGTCCTTCAAAGAGTGGAGTGCTTATGGTGCTGGAGTGCCATTGGTGTTGAATAGCGGGGATTGTGTTGTACAGTACTATGTTCCTTATTTGTCTGCTATCCAACTTTATACGGACGTATCCAGGACTACATTGAGGTCAAGGTATGATTTTTATCTAACTTGATGCATTTAAAAAATTCCTAGCCTTCGCTGTTAATATTTTGCAACATGATCAAATTCCTTGCGTAATTTCACTTTATAGTACTCTGCAATAAATCAATCCTTGGGTTATTGAATAGAGATGTTTAACCATCCATGCTTGTGAACTGTTTACATCCAAGGATATTTGTAATTTTTGTTATTTGGAAATCTCTCTGGTAATGCAAATTATTCATTCCAACTAAGCGACATAATATTCTTCTGGAAAACTTCTTTCCCTGCTTATTACATCTAGGGGCTTAGTTGAACTAGGCTTATAATGTGATATCAATATTAGTTTCTGTTATGCGGGTTACACAATGAAAAATGTAGCATGGGTTCGATACTATGATTGTGCAATGAGAATTAGCTTTGTTGCTTGGTGGACAATTATTTTTCATGATTGGACATCTGTTTTCTTTCATATTTGTGTCTGAAAAAACCAAGGTTATGTGAAGATAAAAAAATTAAGTTGAGAAAGTTTGTTTCCCCCAAATTGTAGCAATTTAGAGATTGTATTCCTTGTTGAATTTGCAGAAGTTTGCTGTTAAAAAGTTGGTTAAAGTGAGTTTTGGTATTGGTTCAGGTTCTGTAAGGACAAATATCTTGATTATTCCTTTGAGCATTGTCTATGCTAAAAAATCAATCATGAGTTATGATATTCATTAAGAATATAATAGAATATTAGTTAAAAGTGAAAGCATCAAGAAGCAGATGAAAATGCTATTTTTAGAAATTACTTAATGAATGTCTTAAGAAAAAAAAACTTTATAGAAAAGCATAATGAACAAAATCATGAAATATATATTAGATTTACCTAAAAGATGTGAAGTTGAGCCAACTTTGAATAACATGAATAAAGATAAATGCTTAGGTCTAAATGGCACGCCTCTTGAGTTTTTAATTTTGTGCACATGAGCAAGAAAAAAAAAAGCACCCAACTTATGTTGAAGTTATTAGATATAGTGATGGATCATTGACTAGGTTTTTAATGTAGTTTTGAATTGTTGAAGATGTTTAATCACTATAAGTTACCTCAAGAATTAACACTAAATATCTTTTTGTATTGATTTTAGAGGATTCATATCATGATTGTTTGACAAATTTTATGCTGGATGTTGATTATCTAACACAACTCTCCACTCTCATCCAGAGCTTAAGACATGGCAACAACATTTCTTAGCTTATGAAAATTTTTAATATTATTTTAAAGAAAAAAAAGATGCCAGATGAGTGGAGGAGCGTGTTGGTTTATATTTTTAAGAATAAAGGACATGCATAAATGTGTGCGAATTATAGAGGATTTAAGTTAATATGTCATACATTAAAATTAGGAGAGAGTAATTGAGCTAAGGTTACATCGTGATATTAATGTTTCTCAAAACTAGTTTGGATTCATGCCGGGTAGCTCTACTATAGAAGCTATATTTTTGTTGAGAGGTTTGATGGATAAGTATAGAGAGAGTGAGGATCTACATATAATATTTATTGATTTATTTAAAAACATTTGATAAAGTTTCAAGAGAAGTTCTCTAGAGAGTTTTAGAAAAGAATAAGTTAATAATGCTTATATTCAAGTCATTAAGAATATGTATAGAGGAGCTATTACTTGTGTTCAAACACTAGGTGGTTTGACCAAGTATTTTCCTATTTCAGTTGGATTACATGAAGGGTCAACTTTAAGTCCATATCTTTTTGCTTTAGTCATAGATGTTCTTACTAGACATTTACAAGAGGATGTACCTTGGTGTGTGCTTTTTGCTTATGATATTCTTCTTGTTGATAAGACTAGAGAGGGAGTTGATGGAAAACTTGAATTATGGAGGTCAATCTTAGAGTGTAAAGGTTTTTGTTTAAGTAGATCTAAAATCAAATACATGGAGTGTAATTTTAATAGTAGTAGATCTAGTGGTTAAACTGTGACATTGAGTGATCAAGTTATTAAAAAGAGTGCACATTTTATATATCTCAGGCGATGGTGAAATAGAAGGGGATATTATTTGTAGAATTCATATTGGATGGTTAAAGTGGAGGAATGCATCGGGTCTGTTGTGTGATAGAAAAGTACCCCTCAAACTTAAGAAAAATTTTATAAGATGGTGGTGAGACCTACAATTTTTTATGATGCAGAGTGTTTGCCATTAATAGAGAAGCAAAAAATTAGTAAGTATTGTAGAGATGAGGATGCTCAAGTGGATGACTTTACATTTAGAGACAGAATACGAATCAAGTATATGCACAGAAATATTGGAGTAGCTCTAGTGACAAATAAGATTAGAGAGAGTCACCTTAGATGGTTTGGTCAAATAAAACGTTGGCCTACCAATGATTCAGTTATGAGAGTAGATATTTTAGATTCGACCTATATTAAGAAAGGTAGATGTAGGCCTAAAAAGACTTTGTTAGAAAGTCTAATATTTTCTATTAGATTTAAATGAGAATTTGACTCTTAAAAGGACACAATGGAGAAAAATGATTCATGTAGCTGACCCCACGTAGTGCTATAAATGCTTGATGTTGTTGTAGTATTGATTATAGAGATGCTGGCAAAAATATTCAAAATAATGTATCTTGGAGCATGATATTTGCAAATGATAGTTCTAATCGGTGAGTCATTTGTTTAAAGTAGTAAAAATTTAGAGCATTGGAAGAAATATTTATAAGATAAAGAGCTTAAGATTACTAGAACAAAGATTAAGTATTTGATGCAATTCTAGTGTGTGTTAAATTGAGAATATAAGTCTAAAGTGCTTGAAGACCAAGTGATATTTAGGTGTGATATATTTCAGCCTCTTGAATCTTTTATACAAAAAAATGTTAGCATAACTTTTAGAATTAAGTTTTAGTGATTAAAGTGAAGAAGCATCGTAAAATTAATTCATGAAAAGAGAATAGGATCATGCTTAAACTGCTATATTATATGGATCTGGGTTTTGGATCATAAATAAGTCATAAATTGCCATGTTGAATATAATAATAATGAGAATGTTAAGATAGATGTATGATGAAATTAGACATAATATTTTGAGAAATTATTGTATGAGAGAGATAGTGGGACTAGCACCTAATGGAGATAAGATGGTTAAAATTTGAATTAGTTGGTTTGAACATGTACAATAGAGGGTAAACGGTGGATTAATATGCATAAAAAATATTAATATGGAAAGATTAAAAAGGAAAAGAGGTAGACTTTGGTTGCATGGATAGAGGTTGTTGGAAAAGTTCATGTAAAATAGATTAAATATTTCTAAAAACACTAAAAAAATGCTCTTTCCTAAATGTTTCACAAGCTTAGAAGTTGGGATATTATTGAGGTTAGTTAAGAGATTATAAATTTTACTAAAGAGAGAGATCTCAAGAAATTTCCAAGCGTCTGGACTTTCCAATTTTGATTATGTAAACTTGCAGGGGAGATTGTTAGCTTCTCTCTATTATTAACATACCATGCCATGCATGGTGAATTTAAAATGTAGAGCCGTTTATTTTATTATACAATACAGAAAAAGAATATAGAAAAATATTATTTTTTTCTTAATGCTTCTAGTGATAGTAAAATGTCATTATTTATAGGCTCTTCTAAGAAAATAGAAGAAAAATATAGTACCAAAACAGGAAGAATATATTCAATACTACCCCCAACCAAAAATTATATTTAAACATAATAACTTTCCGTATGTACTATTGATGAGGACATCAGAAATTTACAGCTACGATTTTGCCTACTTTTAGTTTGATCTATTTTTATGTATTTGATTTATTATTGCTCTTTTCCCTTTCTACCCTCACTTGAGGGCTTTGTCTTATGTATGCCCTAGGGGCAATAGTGTCTTTGTTATTTCCCTTCTTGTATTTGACTATTTAAAGCCATCCTCTTCCTTTGGGGAGGTTAATGAATGAATATTATGAAAAAGTTTTGCACCCATATGTTTGGAGAGAGAGCTTGAGAGTTCTTGGAGAGAGCGTGGAGAAAGTCCCTTGGTGAAGGGCATTGCAATACCCATCAATCGGTGGAAGCGTCCCCGGTTCGTGGTTCTTTCAATTTTTTTTTTCTTTTAATTTTCCCCTCTTCTCCATCTACCCGCCGGCCTAAGGTTCCCCACAAACCCTTGGCCTCCGGCCACATACTCTCTCCCCACCAACCCACCGGCTTCCCCCACCACCACCACTCCTCTACCTCTCGGTCAAGCCCCCACCCGCCTCCCTCATGCCGTCCTCCTCCCTAACCCATGCCCTTTTCCACTTGAATAATTGCCTAAATTAGATTGACCTTAATTGGGATTAATTTTTGAATTCAAATCTAATTGATTTGATCTTCAAATTCTTTCCTAAAACATCAACTCTATTTTAAGAAAGCTTCCTAATTTAAATTATTTTGGAATTCGAATTAGGAGGGATTTAATTAATCTTTCCTAAATTCTTAAAGCCAAATTAGGAAGCTTCAATCTATCCCCCTAATCTTCTCCTTGCTTTGATTGCCGCCAGCCCCCTTAGATTGGGATTAGGAAATATTTCCTAATTCCCAATCCCTCTCACTTTGGGAACAATTCAAATCTCTCCCACCTTATTTAGCCTAATCTACCCATAGTCCTCTCTAATAAATTTGTTTCCTATTGGGAATCTCTCCAATTGGAAATAACTTAATCCCCTTCCCTCTTGCATGCTCGCCGCCCGCAAAGGCTCCAAACAAGGGCAATCTGCTGTCCTGCACCCGTGGAGGCTTCCATCAGCTATCCAGCACTTCGTTGCCCTCACAATTGCTGCCCAAAAGCTTCTGCCCATCCACCAGGTTGCTGTCCTGCAGTTTCCAACCAAACAAATCTGCTGTACTGCACCCGTGGAGGCTTCCATCAGCTGTCCAGCAATTCGTTGCCCCCACAATTGCTGCCCAAAGCCTTTGCCCATCCAGCAGGTTACCTTGGATCCTGCCCCGTTGCTGTCCTAGGATCTCTGGACATAAAAGCTGCTGTACTTCAGTCCCTGCAGCCACAACCGCGGTCTAAGTTGGTGGGAAGGTTTAATCTTGACAAAGGTGGACCCTTACCTAATCTCTTACCTTCTTCTTTGGTCCTTACATGTGGTTTTGATTGATTCATGCAAAATCTTACAACGCTCCGCTAAAACTTAGTGTTTAGTATGAATTGTGTGAGAGTTCTCTCATAGC
Organism: Dendrobium chrysotoxum; assembly: GCA_019925795.1. Taxonomy (NCBI): domain Eukaryota; kingdom Viridiplantae; phylum Streptophyta; class Magnoliopsida; order Asparagales; family Orchidaceae; genus Dendrobium; species Dendrobium chrysotoxum. The sequence continues at coordinate 74,116,536 of CM034305.1, read as the reverse complement.
ACTAATCTTATTGTTAGACTAGGGATTTCTTGTTGAAACCCATTTCATATGCATCATCAAGAGTAATTGATTGTTTTGTGGTTTTTACTTTTTGCAAGTAACTTGGCCTAAGCTAGTGTTTACCGCTCTTTGTGTTTTATTTCATTATTTAGATCATCATCATGAATTGTGTGAGAGTTCTCTCATAGCACTAATCTTTAAACGTGCAAACTCCTTATTTAATTCTTAATTTCATACATGTCCTGCATCAACTATATACAACTAGATATAAATCTTGGACAGTCCAAATAAGGTTTTGGGTCCTTGAATGAATGTTTTCGATGCTACCCCTCAGGCTATTGTGAATAGATGTCTTTCATTTCCTGCTTGGATGTAATTGTTTGAAACACACTACTATTAATCTCTTGGTAAGCAACATCTCTAAACTATCTATCAATAGATACATATGGTGTGCTTATCAAGCCATTATCTAGCTTTTTTTCAATGAAGTGTTGGTTGATTGCATCATGCTTTGTACAATCATGCCATACCGAATCATAGGTTATGTTGATTGCAACCTTATTGTCGCAATAAAGCCCTATTAGGCCATCTCGCTGAACTTCAAATCATTTATGATGATTTTTTATGACATTAGCTTACAAACATCCCAAGCTTTTGCTAGAAATTCTACTTCATAACATGATCATGCAACAACATTTTACTTCTTATTTCTCTTTGTTTCGAGGTTCCCACCAAGAAAAGTGTAATATTTAGAAATTGATCTCTTATTTGCAATAGATGCTACATAAACAACATCTGTATATACGACCGGTATCAGACATTTGCTTCTTTTGAACAAAATTCCTTTCTTTGGAGTTTCTTTAAGGTGCAACAATACTCAAATTACAGTCTACGTGCAGATTTTCTTTGGATTATACATAAACTAATTGAATTACACTAGCATCATAAGCCATGAGGTATGTCTGGTCTTGTGTGAGAGATAAATAAGCCTTCCTACTAGGCATTGATGCATTCTCCTATCCACTATAACATCTTCCTCCGCTTATAAAAGTTTGTGATTGGGTCGATTGGTGCCCTTGTTGGTTTACATTTCAATTTTTTATTTCTTTCAACGGGTTTGTGGCTTAATTTTTTTAATATATGAAGATTCCTTGCTTCTAGTGTGAAACTTTAATTTCTAGGAAGTATGTCGACCTCCTCAGGTTCTTAACCTCAAACTCTAGCCAGATATTGCCTTAAAGCTTAATTTTCTTCTCCATCTTTTCTAGTTGCAGTTATATAATTAGCATATACCATAAGGATGAGAACTTGATGAATTGTGTATGGTCTCCCTAACTTTTTTTTTCCATCCCATGACTAGCATCACTTTTGCAAACTTTCCAAGTCATACCCTTGGAGGCTGGTTCAATTCATATAATGCCTTTTTAGCATATACACTTTATTAGTAAATATTTATTCCAAACACTTTATTAATAAATATTTCTTCCAAACCCATATGGGATTTTGATATAAACCTCTTCTTCAAGATCTCTATATATGAATTCATTTTTGAGAGGGACTTGCTATAATTTATATCCATAATTAACTACCAAAGACAATGGAACTCTAACAATATTCATCTTGGCAACTTGAGCAAATGTCTCATGAGAAACTATGCCAAATGTTTTAGTATACTCTTTAGCTACTGTCTTGCATTTCTCTAGTCATCCGTCCACTTGGTATTTCATAGTTTAAACCCATTTGTATCCCACAAGTTTTTTTCCTTACAGGTAAACTCATTAGCTCCCATGTTTTTTTTCTTTTCTAAGGCTTCCATCTCTACATTCATAGCTTGTTTCTAATTTTTATAATTTAAAATCTCAAATAATGGTGTAGGAATGAGAATGTTATTTAAACTATAAGGAAACTCTTATGAGATGCTCAATATGAGAAGGTGGATATAAAAGGTGCTTGGTAGATTCCCTGGTTACCTTCCTGATGGCAATGGTAATATTATTATCTTGATTGTTATCCAATCGACTATGCGATTTAGTTAAAACTTATTATCATATTTATAGGACTTTGGTCAGTCCTTTGGATTGGTGCAAATTCAGGAACATCAGTTTTTTTTATCTCGAGGACATTTTGTCAAACCTAAGAAACCTTTCAATAGGAGGCACAGGAGTGCGAAGTCAGGTTCATAATGTATATAGAAGGCATGAATATAGGATGTGACCCATTGATAGAAGCTTTAAACCTAGGAGGTATGCATTTCAATGGTGAATAAAGATTAATGTGAGAGAAATCATTTTCTTCGTCACTAGCGACGCTACCTTTTACATAAAGAATTCATTCAAATTTTTGAAGATAACACTCATAAGGGGTAGAAAAGTAAATTTTTTGTTTCATGAAAGTTGATGTTAGTTGATGTATAAACCCTCTTCTTGATGGACAATAACACTTATATCCATGACTAGATTTTCCCCTAACAAGGAGTAGGAAATCAAAGAGACTCGGGTGCAATTATCAATGAATGATAGACTAATTTGCTGTAAAATTATTTGAAATAATAGAAGGACCTCAAACATCACTTTGGATTAGTGAAAAAGGAATTGAACTTCTCTTGTGGATAACGAGAAAGGATACATATTTTTTGTTTTGCAAATTCACTAGCTTTACATTAGAATGTTTCAATATCAAGTCCCTAACATATAAAGGGAAACATAGTCCTTAGAGTCATAAATAATGGATGGCCTATCCTATGAATAAACTCTTTTTTTTGTCTTTATTGGATAAAGAATGTTAGAAAAATGATAGGATAATTTACTCTTGTTTTCACGTGGATTGCTTTATGTCTTGAGCTAATAAAGTCCACTTTATTCCTTATCACATCTAATTGTCTTTTCCAAATCATGATATTGAAATACACAATGAACGGGATAAAACATGACATTGCAACACAAATATTTAGGAAGCTTACATTGACATAAGGCTAGAAAACAACTTTGAAATGTGTAGAATATTTTTTAGCATAAGTGATGGGATAATTTGAACATTTATGTTGACTACAATAGTTAAAGATTTATTTGTTGTGAGAGTTTTTCTATTACTTGGGTAGGGTGTATATGTGCTAAATTTTTGTGATGTGTGAGTCTTATGGTTCAATAACTTTTGAGTTCATGATCTATGAGTTAACAAATGTTCATGATACATTTAATCCAATGGAGCTAGGAAACTCATGAAAATGGCAAGTATTGCTAGTTTTTTTAAGATATTTTTGTGTAGATCTCAACTGATCATTCTCATGCCTATAGAGCCTTCAAAATTGCCCTAACATTTTTCTTTGCTGAGTAGGAAAGATTAGGGAAGATTAAATGATGGTGGGGAGTAAAACCCATGACTGATGAAGATTTGGAAGCATTGACAAGAGCGATGAAGTGTTGTGATAAAAATTTTAGGTGTGACAATATTTGAACCGACTCAAAAACTCAATTCGAACCCAACCCGAAATTCTGGGTTCGAGTCAACCTGTTTGGGAAATGGTTGGGTTCGGATTGCAAATTATGACCCTATTGAAAATTTGAGTTGGGTTCGGGTCAACTCGAAAACCGGAAATCAACTTGCTTGACCTGGGTCACGCACTTCCCGCGCTGGCTCTCACGGCCTCCCACCCTCCCCTATGCCCACGCTCACGCCTGCACCCACGCTAGTGCTCGCACTCGCACTCGTACTCGTAGTCCCGTAGAGCCGCACTCTCTCTCGCACTTGAGCTTGCACTGGTCGCACCTGTGCTCACCTGCACGCTCTCCCCCACTCGGGAGCCTCGCCCCCTCACTGGCTAGCCCTTGCGAGCTCCTCCCTTGCCTCACCCACTCGCCCTCGGCCCTCACGGCCCCTGCGCTAGTCCACTCACGCCTTGTGGCCTCACGGTTAGTGGGTCGGGCAGGTCAACCTGGGTTAGACCCAAGTCTGGTTCAGGTCCAGATATTTGACCCATTTTGCAATTCGGTTTGGATTCGAGTTAGCTGAATTGGACCCGGGTCAATTTCGGATTCAACTTGAACCCGACCCGAATACCTATTTTGATACCCCTAAAAAAATTTATATCTTTGGAGGACTAAAGCTAGAGCTAATTATGGTTGAAATTTGAAATCAAGCAGAAGATGATGATCAGAGGTGGCTGTCAAGCATAATTCAGTGATGATTTTAGAGGCCCATGTAATCATGGAGATCGAGATGTAAAAAGGCGAAAATGAAGGCTTGGAAACAACAAAGTTGAGTTGCAATTAGGTGATGACGAGAACCAATAAAGAGATACAAAGGAATTAACAAAAGCGGCAACATAGATATAGTTTTGTAGGACTATGGTTTGCTATGAGTTGATATTGCATTTTGCAGGAGTCATCGAGCAATTGGGGTGAAGGCCTAGAGAATGAATTGATGATGGACATAACAATGAGAATCGAAGTAGGATTCAACAATGAAACCACTAAGGCTCATGTAAGTGTAGTGGTGATGAAGGTTGAGAGAAGAAATTGACGGCGAAGGACACAAGAATGAGGGTCGGGAGTAGGATTCAATAATGAAACCACTAAGGCTCATGTAAGTGTAAGTGGTGATGAAGGTTGATACAAACGAAGAAGTTGAAAGACCTAAAAAGCTCTAGTACCATGTAGGAAAAAAAAAGATCAAGGAAATGCCAATACTCATTTAATTATTTCAGGTTCTAGGTACATGTTAGTATACATAGATTCTTTTAAGAAAATAAAATGAAATTAACCTACACTAAATATAATTGAAGCTTTTTTTTTTGTGATGCGAGGTGTAAGTCTTAATAAATTTTGATGCATATGCCTCATAATTAAACTATTAAAATACAACAATAACAACAACATCAAGCCTTTGTCCCACTACGTGGGGTCGGCTACATGAATCCTTTTTCTCCATTGTGTCGTGTTAAAAGTCAAATTCTCGTTTAAATCTAATAAAGAAAGATCATTTCTAATATTTTCTAACCAAGTCTTTTTAGGTCTACCTCTACCTTTCTTAACATAAGTCAAATCTAATACCTCTACTTTCCTAACCGGGTCATCGGAAGGCCGCCATTTTATGTGACCAAACCATCTAAGGCGACTCTCTCTAATCTTATCTTCCACTGGAGCTATTCCAACCTTTTCACGTATATGCTCATTTTGTATCCTATCTCTAAGGGTAAAGCGACTCATCCACCTGAGCATCCTCATCTCTGCAACACTAAACTTAGTATTATGCTTCTCTTTTAATGGCCAACATTTGGCACCATAAAGCATTACAGGTCTCACCACTATCTTATAGAATTTTCCCTTAAGTTTAAGGGGGGCTTTTCTATCACACAACAAGCCCGATGCATTCCTCCACTTCAACCATCCAACTTGAATTCTGCTGATAATATCCCCAAGTATTATAATAATAAAAAATATTAAATAATAAGTCATATATTAATATCAAAATAAGATATCAAAATGAGATCTTAAAAATTCAAATAAAGATCATAAAAAGTCATAAAATGCTACAAACACTAAATAATGAGTCTCTTCCGCTCCCAATTCAACATAAATAAGTAATCAATGTTATAATTTATGAATTCAAAAGTCATCCCCCACTTTCATCACTTAAAGGGATTTTATTAGAATCATCATTATAGTTGATCGCTTACTCTTCTATCTCATCCTTAATTGTATGAGCATTCTCTCAATCTTCCACATCATCTTCAATCTCAACCATCTCCCTCATTTGAAATCAATAAAAATTAATAAGAATAATAATTAAAATTTCTTGTAGTAGTCATTCTATCCAGACAATTGGACTTGTACTATCTTGTACAATCATTCTTGTTATCCTTTACATTAATCACTTATTGATCTGTAAGTCTCATATCACCTTTATTAGATATTTGTAGCCTAGGAGAAGAAGAATCTTTGCCACTAGGCCTACTAGCATAATAGGAGTCACTATCAACTCTATCATCAAATTATCATTGTGCTAAATGCTTTGATATGATTGTTTGATTCATATAAACATTAATCTCTTCTTTCACTTCTTCAAGTACTTTGGTACATAGTGCAACATTCTTATAAGGGTTAGAAAGATGTTCTTACATTCTTGTTGCATCTCTTTTAACTTCTTTATCGTAATAGTTGCATATCAAATAAGTATAAGTCTTCTCACCATCTGAATTTTGCATTTGAACACTACTTCCATGCCAGATCATTTCTATTTTCCATTTGACTCTTGTATATATCTCTTAACCGTTTGCAAATAACACTACACAGAAAGTCTCATTCAAAATTGAGAAAACCTTATTTAAAACATAGAATAGGAAATGTAAATGATCAAAGAAAATATAAATGATAAATAAGAGCAAAGAAAATAAGAAAAAGGAAGAGCTATTGACACTGAGAGCAGCAACGGTGGAGTAGAATGATTGCATTTCCATGCGACATAAATGTCTTGCGGCTTGTTTCTGGTTTTTTTCCTTTTTAAACAAGTAGGTTTAGGTTTAAAAGAGCTTAGATATTTATAAATTAATTTGATATTTTAGATTTATAAACTAAAATTTTAAATTACCTAACATATAAAATAGGGCTTATGCCTCCTTCAAATTCTGCTAAGGCACAACTCACTTCTATAGGAGGCACATTCTCAAGTGTACATGCGTGGCATACTCCTCATTCCATTTCATGTGCATCTCAGGCTGAAGTGCACTCCAAATTGTGCAGTTTTAAACTAGCTTTTATATATATTTTTTTATTAAGAAAATGACCAAAATGATCCCTCAACTTTTTGTGAGGGACCAAAATAGTCCCAAACTCTTTTGAGGGATCAATGTGATCCCACAACTCTTTAAAATGAGAATTTTTTTGGTCATAGCATTCAATGTTGGAATTAATGGTATTAAATGTAAGGATATTTTGGTTATTTTTTAATTAAATATTTATTAAATATATTTTTCAAGTAATTATAATTTTTTTAAAAAAATTTATTAAACATTTCTTTAATAAAAAAATTAATAATAATTTTAGTTTTAATTTAAAAAATTTCAGTCATATTTTAAAAAATATGATTGATAAAAATATGTGTGACTATTTGCATTTGATTTCTTTAAATCAATAAATATCATATTTTATAAAATATGACTAAAATTTTTGAAATTAAAATTAAAATTATTTTTTAATTAAAGAAATATTTAATAAATTTTTTTAGAAAATTTGTAATTATTTGAAAATTATATTTAATAAATATTTAATTAAAAAATGATCAAAATACTTTTACATTTAACATCATTAATTCTAACATTAGATGTTAGGAGAAAAAAGGTCTCATTTTAAAGAGTTGAGGGACTAAATTGGTCCCTCAAAAGAGTTGAGAATTATTTTGGTCTCTCATAAATAGTTGAGGGACCATTTTTGTCATTTTCTCTTTTTTTTATTTTTGTGCTCACTTGTGTATATTTTAGACATTTACTTGCAGTGACATTTTGTCAACTTGTTATAGTAGATTTCATTTTAGAGAGTATTTTCAAGATTAATAATGAATGGGCTGTGCTTTTAATTTATTATTTCATGGATTTGGTTAAGCTTTTACTTTCAAGCTTATAAGACTGAAGCTGGAAAACATATATGAAACTCGAAATTCAACCAATTCATTTTTTGTATGGACGAAGCTGCAATTTTAGGGGCTTAGCATTTCATTGTCATACAGGAGTGCGCGCGTTCATGCACGCGCATGCTTGTACGCAATTAGATGTACATCCTTGCATATGCTTGCATTCAAATACACATGATGCCATGGATTCCGGTAATTTATGGTTCGTTTTGACATCAATTGGCATATTTTAACGTGTGATCTCACACATAAGCCATCTATATTGATAGCTTAAATAATTTCTACTGATGTTTCTCTCTTTGACTACTGTCAATACTGCATTTCCTTTCATAATTATTGTCTGGAATTAAGTAATGAAGTTCTTTTATGTAGCATGCATCTTTTCTCTTTTGTTGAATGACCTTGTGAGTTCAATAATTTGACAGTACATGAAGGATAGAAAAACAGTTCATAGAATGAGTTAAATGAGTTCTGTGCTTCTTTGCATATGCCTATCTAATTTGATCCATTTGCCTTCTGCGCTCTGCATGAATCAATTCATGCTCGACTTAGTTGTCAGCACAACCTTTCTCTTCTTATTATAAGTGATAGAAATTTTCATAGAATGAGTTAGTTATACTCTATGTTTAGACAATGCCCTTTTAAGATCAAACTTGTCCTTGATTGCTAAGCAAATCCTGTAATCTAATCCAGAACAGCGGATCTCTACACTATGTACTTGATTAGTTGTGCAATATAAAGACTTTGGACAATGCACTTTAACGAGCCCCAAAATTTAAATCAGTCGCTGCTTTAGCATCGTATAGTTAAAAAACCTTTTGGTTAAGGCTTATGGTTGTATTTTTCCTTTGCATAGTATTCTTATTTTCTTTAAAAAAATTCATCTGATGATTTTATTGCATGCTTGAAAAGCTGGTTCTGTGCTTCTCTCCATGTGAATGTGTTTGCTTGTCACAGGGGGGGGGGGGGGGGGGTGGGGGGAGGAGAGAGAGAGAGAACAAGTTTATATGAATTCTGAATAATCATACCACTAGAAAAACTCAAAAGCTAAGCATTTCCTTAACATCAAGTGGCCACTTCCCTCTTATATTGAGCTTCTTTGTTCTCTAGAATTACAAATTTCCCTTATTAACTGCAAACTTTTGGCTTGAAACTACTTTCAACTTAATATCTGGCCTTGAAACTCTATGCAAGCTTCAGAGTGACGAATTGAGACTTTTTCTTTAACCATATCCATGTTCTAAGCATCCGTAAAGCTTGCACTGCAATTTTTTATTGGGGCTCAAGTTTTGTTAATTCTGTAAATAGGTTTAGGTTCTTAGGTTGATAAAAGTTAATGTTGCTATGAGCCAAGGTAACTATAGAAAACTGTTTGGTTGTATGTTAATTTAAGCTCATTTGCTACATAAATAGTGTCCTAATTTATAAGGCATGAATTATCATTAATAAATATAATTTAAACCTTTAGTAAAATTATCATAAACTCCTTTAAATATAGTAAACTGATCTTTATTAAAAACATTATTAGTCATAGTTAATTTTTAAAATGTAAAATAATTAATTATCCCATGCTTAAGCATTATAGTTATTTCACTTAAAAACTTATTAAAAATAATTAATTTTTTTGAGTGATTATTTAATTAAACATGTTTAGGTATCATAATTATTTTATTTAATTATTTTATTAATTATAGGGAATTTTTAATTATGAGTAATTAAATGATTAATTAATTGTCCCATGCTTAATTATTATAACGAAATAGAAAGACTATCTTTATTCTTAAAATAAATTATTACATATTAATTTCACATTAATTATATGATTCTTATTTATTTCATATTTATCATGGTTAAGCTAAACCTTTTAGCTAGTGTTTTTGGAAGCTTAGCTTATGTCAAGCTTCGGAGCACTTGTGATAAAGGAGGCGCTTAAGCCACAAAGTAATTAGAGATAAAAAGTTCATTGTTTGGCGCTAGAGCGCCAACCAAACAGCTCCTAAGTGCATGCAATCTATAGATTGTGGTGTTGTGTAAGAATATTTTTCACCGAAGCATTTGCTGCTCAATCAAATTATTGTGTCTCATCGTAACTGTGGTCATATGTACTATTTCCAAACCACCATATGCTGCGGGCTTCCTTTTTTTTCCTTTTTTTGGCATCCAAAAACTTGAGCTTTACAAATTATATATTATTGTATTATTCCTTCTAGTTATTATGACATAGCTTGAGTTAGAAACTCTAAAGTAGGTTATAAAATATATACAACTTTATTTAGTTATTTAAGATGAGTCGGGCAAAATATACGGCTCATTCCCATGCTATAAAAGTGTTATGCTTCTTATTTTTCTTGTATGATTTATCTTCATTGGTGCTATTATTCATTTGAACCATAGGTCATATTTGCGTGTGGCATTGTATGGTTTCTACTAGAAGGCATGTAAAAAAAAGTTTATCAGAAATCTTATAAATAGTATTCCTATGCTAATGCCATTTAATTTGAATTAATTTACTTGTCTTTTAGGCAACCTGGTGAGGAAAGCGATGCTCGAATGTATCAGGGTACCAGCAGTGATGTCAGCAGTGAGAGTGAAGCTGAACGAGCTGTTAGAAAGAGAAGGGATTCTTCAACAACTACCAGCCATAAAGATCAGAATGGTCTTGTTGGTGAAGAAAATGGAGTTTGCCAGCAGACAATGCTACCAGTTTTTGAGTATCTGGAGCATAATCCTCCATATGGAAGAGAACCCTTGGCAGACAAGGCAAGTACGCTTTAGGTTGGCTTCAATTAGGTACAAGTATTCCTTCAATCTGATGCGACTTTCGTATAATTAACTATTGCAGATTTCACAACTTGCTAACAAGTTTCCTCAGCTAAAGACATACAGGAGCTACGATTTGCTTCCCACCAGTTGGTTCTCTGTTGCTTGGTAATTCTTGCTTGCATGATGTTGAAATCTTTTGATTGAATATCTACCTGTTGAAGTATAAGTTTGTTTTCTCATCTCATTTAATTTGGCAGCTTTTACTTGTAAAATATTCTTGGATTTTTGGTGTTCATCTAATTAAGCCACGTTGAATGGTCGATATTTAATGTTTCACGTTTACTGAAACACTGTGTAGGTATCCAATTTACAGGATACCCACTGGACCAACACTACGAGATTTGGATGCCTGCTTCTTGAGTTTCCATACTTTATCAACCCCGCTTAAAAGTGCGCATTCTTTCTTCAGTTAATTCTGCATTGATCAGGCTAAAGATTCTGAGTTAATTGATCATCCTGCATTTTGGCATCCTTATGTATATAATGTCTGCATTTCCATTGTGGCAGATTCATGCAATGGACATTCTGAACTGAATGATAGCTGTAGAGTCAGGGAAGCTACTGACTTCACCCAGATGTCAGCTAAGTTATCATTGCCTGCATTGGGTCTAGCTTCATACAAGCTCAAAGGTTCAATTTGGACTAATAGAAGTCTTTATGAGCAGCAGCGTGCAAGTTCATTATTGCAAGATGCTGAGAACTGGCTTCAGCTTCGTAAGGTGGATCATCCAGACTTCCGGTTCTTCCTCTCACATTACAACACAAGTTAACTGCGATGGATTCTGTAAATATTTCCATGAAGCACTAGTTTCAGTTCATGTGATGCCATCAACCACCGGTGCTGCCCGCATTGTTTTCGCTAGTTTTATCTAACAATTTATAACTTATCTAGATGTTTGAATTTGTATGTAGATAACAAGATAGACCATTTTAGAAAATTTAGAAGACAATTTGGATTGATAAAATCTTGTTTGATTGAGAAAGGAAAAAAATGCAGCTGGGCTTCCTGCGAGAAGCTAAGAATACTTTAAGAAATGCTGTGGGCGATAATGGGGTATCAACTCCATTAGGTGATTTTATGTATATGCTGCATTGTGTGATGATGCTGACAGTCTCACAAATTGATCATTTGGACAAATTCTCCTGCCAATTTTTAGTAGGTTCCATGTTATTAGGAACCTTGTTTTGTATTGTTACGTGTAGAAGTTACATTTAAACTGTTTTAGTAAAGCTCTTCTTTCAGTTTTACAGTTTGTGTGCTAAAATGTGAGTCTGTGATCCACATAAAAGATGGGCATGAAATGAGATTTCAATTAACATGAAGACTTGACATTCTTCTGAAGTTGTTTTGTTAAGCTTTAATCCTTCTAATGGGTGTTACAATCTCATTCTATTTTTTTTTTAAATAAAAGAGTATGTTTTATATTACAATCTCATTCTAGGCATCTTGTGATGTTAGTGAATTTAAGCTTTGTTTGGGACAACTTTCTTTCTACTTTTTAAAATAGCTCTTAAGTATAAAAATTTGTTGCACTAAAATTTTTTGTATTAAAACGTAATGAAAAAATTATCCCTTAGGTTTTGTTTGAGATGATTTTCTTCTTTTTAGAGCAGTTTTTTAGTATAAAAGTTTTAATTTTTTTATTAAAAATTGCTTTAAGAAATTATAAAAAAGTCCTTTCAAATGAAGCCTTGAGATAGTATTTTTAATGCTTTCTAAAACAGTTTTTATTTAAATTTTTTTTTGAATTGAAAGTTTTTGTACTAAAAAGTTGCTTTAGAAAACAATAAGAAATTTATCCCAAATGAAACTTTAGGTTTCGTTTCGTTTGGGATGACTTTTTAATTGATTCTTAAAGTAATTTTTTAATACAAAAATTAAAATTTTTATAATAACAAATTATTTTAAAAAATAGTAAAAAAATTATCTCAAATAAAACCTTAATTATAAATTCGCACAACATCTGTGTATTCTGGCATTGTGCCCATGATTTTGTGATGAGTCTCAGATTCGATCCGACAGGGAAAGATGAGTTGTATTTTTTTATACATCTCGAAGCGTGTGTAAATTGTTTAAGTGCCAGATCTGAGACGCATGTTTTGAACTGGTCCATCGTGGTAGGTTTATTTATTTATTATTATTATTATTATTATGAATTGATTGCTCAGCACTGAACAATTCAACATATGCACATGCCTGCCTTTGAATCCATGCCCCCAACGACCTACAGCAGCCAAAGTTTTCTACCAACGGAGCAGGGTGACAGGCGGCCATAATAGTGGTGCAGTTCTGAAGGGCAGAATGTCTTTAGCATTCTTGTAGTGTTGAAGGAAGATTTTTTTTTTCTAGTAGAAAGTTGAAAGAAAGAAAACAAAAATAAATGTTCTTAATGATTATTGAATTCTCATTTCTCCTAGCATTTGCATTATATATTTATTTATATGTAAACTAATATTTTAGATTATCATATACCATTCAAGATCATTTTGGGCTCAAGATAGGATATAATAGGATGCGTTGAAAAAGTCTGTACTTTTGATTTGTTTAATTTTATATTTCTTGAGTCTAAACCATGCAAGGGTGTATGTTATTTTGGCGACCATTCACACACACACTGGGAGTGAGAAAATGAATGTTAAAATTTTTGAACTAATCGTACCGTACGATCCAAATTATACTGCACGACCAGTTATTTATAAAATCATTAATAACAGCTAATTCTATAATTAATATTTTTAACCTAATCGTACAGTACGATCCAGATCATATTGGACTATCTGTTTAAAACAGAAACCCTAGCCTCTAATCAAATTTAAGTAATATTAATTTTTGAGTTTGTACTATTCGTACTATATGAACACCTTCATACATTATGATATTTAAAAACTTACTTAAATTAATCTTCATGATTAGTCAATCAAATCAAGGTTTAATTAATATGGCAGATCGTACTGTATGATGTAGATAGCGTTGTACGATAGGTTAAGACGATTTCAATCGTCTTGTATGAAATTAAGACAATTGAACTAATTGTACCATACGATCTCTATATTGTACTGTACAATTAGTATACAGATCTTGAACCGTTTGTCCCATGACTGTTCCATCGTACTGAATGATCATTGATTTTTGAACTATTTGTAGTACATGATCTTGGATCGTACTGTATGAATAGAAGCAACAAAATTAAAATTTTAAGATTTTTTTAAGCCTTGTTTAAAAACTCTCTTAACTTATTCTTAGAAATCTTTTGGCTGTTAAAGAAATTCTGAGAGAGCTTTCAGAGAGGTCTTAGAGCATTTGGATAAGGAGAAGGTGAGGTTGTGTGAAAGGGAGGAGTGTGAGGAAATTCCACACGGTTACTCCAAGCAGGCTTATACCTTAAATCCTCTAGTGGCTTTGTTGGTTTCTTAGGGTTGCTCTGGGAGAAAGACTTCAAGGTTGAAGATCATTGGGTACTCTTCCTTCACCAGATGGGTGAAAAAAGATTGTAAGGTACTTTGTCTTCACCAGGAGGTTGAGAAAGCATCCAAGGTTCTCTGTCTCACCAGGAGGATGAAAAGGATTCTAGTTCTCCATCGCACTGGGTTAGTGGAAGTGATTATTTTAAGGGCTTCTTCGCCTAGCTGTGGGGGCTAAAGGAGAGACACTAAAGGTTTAGTGCAATACTTGGAGATGAGGACTCCAGGAAGTAGACATAGTTCATTGTTTGACCAAACCATTATAAAATTCGGTGGGCTTGTTTTGTATTTTTCGTTACTCATTTTAATTTCTGCACTTTATATTTTCTGTAATTTATTTTCTTGCAAATCTCTTTTGTGAATGTTGTGATTGATTTGGACTCATTTCAAAAAAAAATGTTGTCTTGTAATTTCTACTAAATCAAAACAGAAAAATACGTACATTGACTAGCCTTTGTATTATTAGATTCTATTTCAAATTTGTGATTTTAAGCTTTCTAAAAGTATTTTTGAAAAATAGAAAGTTAAAAAAAAATACCAATTCACCCCCCTCTCAGTGTGCATGGGGATAGTTCAACTAGGCTTAACATCCTCACTTGAACTTTCACTAATGGGGGGATTGTGGCTTTCGACGATCAAGTCATTATTAAGAGTACTCATTTTAGATATCTCAAATCTATTATCCAGAGTGATGGTGAAATAGATGTGGATATTATTAGTAGAATTCAAGTTGGATGGTTGAAGTGGAGGAATGCATTGACCTTTTTTGTGATAGAAAAGTACCCCTCAAACTTAAGGGAAAACTCTATAAGATGGTGGTGAGTCCTGGAATGTTTTCTGCACAAAAATGTTGGCCATTAAAAGAGAAGCATACAATTAAGTTAAGTGTTACAGAGATGAGGATGCTCAGGTGGATGAGTGGCCTTACTCTTAGAGATAGAATGCGAAACGGGCATATACGTGAAAAGGTTGGAGTAGCTCCAGTGAAAAATAAGATTAGAGAGAATTGTCTTAGATGGTTTAGTCACATAAAATGTTGGCCTTTTAATGATCCGATTAGGAGAGTAGATGTTTTAGATTTCACCTATGTTAAGAGAGATAGAGGTATACCTAAAAATGTTTGGTTATAAAATATTAGAAATAACATTTTTTATATTTAAATTAGAATTTGACTCTTAACGGAACACAATGGAGAAAAAACGATTCTAGCTGACCCCATATATTGGGTTAAAGGCTTGTTGTTATTATTATTACGCTCATCTTGTACTCTTATTCAATGGAAAGGAAATTATTTCTTTTAAAGTAGCTTCTTTTCTCTTCTATTTTAAAATTTTAATCAACGAGCAGAGGATTTTCTCATTGACGAAGTACTCTGAGAACTAAATTAGCTTGTTTGTTTATATGGAGTTTTATTATTGAAAGTGAGGGGTCATATATTTTCTGTAAATGAGCTATTGGAAAATAGGACACTCAAAAAATTCTAAGAGATATAAATGATTCAAACAGTTTCAAACGGTCAATAAGATTTGAAGTATTTTTTCATTAGCCTTTATTTATATGACTTAGAGAGCTATAAAAAGGGCTATACATAGAAAAGTAAAAAACTAGTATAAAGTAGAATGCATGACGTGACTTATTACAAATTGTCATTGCATGTTACCTAATCAAATGCCCTCCATGTAAACCCTTATTTATAGTGTGGACCCGTATCTTGGGGTGAGCTATTTTTGCGAGTTTTCATGGGCAAGTATGTTGGGCAAGTCCTCAAGGTCCAGTGTATAGGGTAAGTTTGTTTAAGGCAAATTCTTTGGACGTGCTAGTGAGTTCATTGAGATAAGATTTAGACTCTTGGAAGTAAAAGGGAAAGTCCTTGGTGGAAGTGATCGTGAGCCGAGGACTGCTTGATTCAGGGATGTTGTAGTTGCAACCCTTGAGGTGTGTGTTTCTTATAGTTGGATTGTGGGTCAAAAGTGATCCAATGGCCTTCACCATAAAGAATGATCGTAGATGGATAGTTCCTATCGAAATGAGACATTTGGGGCTTATGTGAGTTCAGATAAGTCCTTCTGTGAGGACTATCAATTATAATGATTTCATAGCCTGACTTGCCTAGGCGAGTCCTCACTTCACAACTTTGCATAGAGAGTTGGGACTCTGTGAAGTAGTGCCGACCAGTTTATTGGTTGACCTTTTTTCCTCATGATGAGTGCTTCTCATGAGAGATGTGGTCGTTTGGTTTGAGTCTCTTACCGAGAACTTGTTTAGTACCTGTGAAATAACTATATATGCATGCATGAGTATATATTTAGTTTCCTGATTAACTTGGCCCTTCGAAAGATGAGTTACAAAAAGGAAAAGTAAATTAAAGATGAGCATTTATTACTATCACTAAATGATAAAAAAAGGAAGAGTAAATGAAAATTACTATTATGTCATTATCATGGTCTTGGATATTATGCAAATTACTTAGTATGGTCTTTGATTTGACTCCACACACTATCTCCACCTATAAGTAGCTAATTGATGGGTGCGATGTTACTACATTACCTGCTCCAACCTCCCACAATAGTGGTTGACTTGCTTAAAATGGTGGATTTAAACCTTGTTAAATAAACCAAATCATGCCTCATGAGATTGAAAATGACTTTCCAACATAATCCTATGCTAGAGAGGAGGGCTAGGAGAAGAAGTATAGTTTGTCAGGAGTAAGAAGGAGGTGGCGGTGCAAAGGTAAGCACCCTATTGGCTCAGGATTGAGTGAACCGGTAAAGCCTATGCCAAAGAGGCATTGAAGGTAAAGTTGAGCAAGTTTTCATCGATTGGGGGAATTCTAGGCAAGGTAGTCCTTTCCTTTAACTTGGATGATGTCTCTTTAAACATGAGGCGTGTGAGGTGGCATCACATTAACCGACCAACTATGAGTGCAGCATCTAAAGTGGTGGCTGTTGATCTCATTTTTATATGAGGATATCAGGATCTATCGAGACTCCTGATCACCTATCTAATGGTTAACAATCAATCTACTTGTTAATCATCATTAATCAATGACCCTGCAAATCCTAGTAAATATTCCAGTATTCAATCAGTTAATCATTCAATTTTCAAGTAAATGATTATTCATCAACAGTCATACATTCAATTAATCTTCCAGTCTATATTCTACAACCATCAATCACCTGATCAACTATCCAACACTATATATATTCAATCAATCAATGCTTCAATCACCCAGTCTCTATTCAATACTTCAATCATCTAGTCTTCAATCAATTATCTTTAATCAACCAGCCGACATAAATAAATCATACATATAGCTTGCAATTATTCAATTTTCAAGTAAATGATTAACCATCAACAATCACATTCAATAAATACCTTTAAACAAATTTGAATCATTCAACCTTTAGCCTGCAACCATTCAATTTTCTAGCAATCATCTAGTTTATATCAAGCTTCAATCACTTAGACAGTTGCAGCCATGCACTATCATCTCTTGACCCAGTGTATTACTTTGCATAGTGTGTTGACCCCTGAACCCTAGTCATAATCCATATCACTTCGCTAAGATTTTTATACATCAAATCAATCATCACTGGCTCCTCAGCCAGTGATTGGCCCAATCTAACCTAGTTGAGCTAGCTCAAGCTAGCTCAATTGATCATTAGCCTCATCAACCCCTAATCAAACTATCAAATGATCTCTAATCTTCTCCAAACTCATGTGATCATCTCTCCTAATGAAATGGACATGACTGATCACCCTAACATAGTCATCAATTGACTTGGTCAATTGGACCCATGATTGGTCAAAAATGATCCATAAAGGTCAACTCAATGCATTCAATCAAATCAAGTATGCTAAACTTCATTAAATATTCATAATCATTCCATTCAATGGCTTAAATACATCTAAACCATTGTTGAGTCAAAGTCTAGTGAGTTTTACCAAGTCAACCCATTAAAATTTGGTCAAATGCTCATATACATTTAATCCACTCATTCAAACATTAATTACATGGCTCTAAATCCTTAGCCACTCACCTAAATAGTAAATCACATTTTCTCATGCCACCTCAGCAGTCAATAAAGTCAGTTGACTGGTCAAACCAACCAAACAAGCCTTTAAATGGGCTTAAGTGGTCAAATCGCCTATCCAAAACAACTCTTTCCATTCTAGGCCCATCTAACTCACTCAACTGACTCTAGAAGCTTCATAAAGTTCACCTAAACCTGGATTGAGCTTTGGATTAGCTCTAAACAAGACAAGTGTCTCCACCCCATATAAGGGCAAAATAAACTTTCCAACTCATTGTGCTTGGTTTGTCCTTTGATCTACCTTCTAACTGCCTAGAGATAAGTGTCTAACATCCTAGAAACCTTCCAAACCCATCTAAGCCATCCAAACCATCTAGGGCATTTGAATTGAGCTCTAGGGTCAAAAAAGGTTCATTCAAGCAATTGCATACTCTCTCTCCACCTTTAGTTTAGTTCTAATTTTATTTTGGCTCCCACAGACTTCCTCTCCATTTCCCAAGTCCAATCCAGCCAGTCAAAGCTCATCATCAGCGAGATTCGAGTCAAATCAAGCACCTAGTCCATCCAGCTTGTATATCCATCGATACAGACCTTCTCAAGCTTTGATTTCTTCTGTGGGATTATTCTACACGTCTCAAAAAAGTAAAATGAGCCTAAGTTTGGCCATTTATGTCCAATAATTGAGGTAAATTCTAAACCATAGTTAGGAGGCTTTGGATTTAAATAACTTTGCAAATATCACATTTTAAAACTCGAGATCACTTCCATATTGTTTATTTATCTCTAGTGAAGCTCTATTTAAAATTTTGTGGCATTTCATCCATTATTTTCAAAGATATTCTCATTCTTCCATACTAGGGTTTAGTTTAGCTCATGCATGAACTATACAAAATATGAGCCATTGATCGTGCGGCTCAAATTTCATTATTTTGTTGTTAATCCAAACCACATGGTCTACTAAAACTTTTGGATCTCTATCGGATGTGAACCCAGCTGTTTATCTCAAACAGTGGAAGATCTAACGGTTGTGCAAATTTGCGAACTCATTTAAGTGAAACCACATGGCATTAATGTGCTGCTACCACATTCCCATTAAATCACCAATGATTGCTAACGTCGCAATCATTGGCATTAAATGACGCTGTCGCAGCTGTTTAAGATTTAATTAATATAAATTGATTTAAATGCATTTAATTAATAGAAATTAAAAAAAAATCATATTTAATTCTTTTTTAAAACCAAATTTCACATATAATACCTCATTTTGACCAGAATAAAATCTACTTTTATTTAAAATAAAAAATTAGATAGAAATATTATATTAATAATTTTTTGTTATATTATCTTCAATTTTTTTAATTAATAATTTGTTAAATAAAAATCTAAAAAATCTAAAATTTTGTGTAAATATTTTGAAGCATGTTTATGATTCTAGCAATTTTCTTAGGTTTATTTGAGCTTTATTTTGATAGAAGTTGTATTTAAAAAAGCATAGTTCATAATTTGATCTTTAATTTTGAAAATTCATTATAAATGCATTTCAAAGCCATTTCATTCATATAAATACTCATTGGAATTGTTAAACAGAGCTTTATTAAGGAAAAATAAATTCATGGGGATTTATTGACTATTTGGAGAATAATTGCAATAGTATTGAATTCCTATCTCCCTTAATTGTTCTCCAAATCATCAATAAATTGGGTTCAATTTTGGCTAAGTTTATACATGATACCTCATTGATATAACTTAGTCTTATTAAACCCATGTGATATACTATTATCTCTCAATTAAATTTCCAAATGCTTAAGTCATGATCTAACTTAAATATTTAGAAATTCATTACTTTCATGTTATCTAGTTTTAGTGCACTTGTTTGATATGATGTGGTTGTTATATTTATATCAAAGGGTTAGTAAACTTGATTGCTAATCTATTCAACCTACTGACACTTAGGAATAATAATTAAGGTGTGTCTTAGCTAACTTAGGTAATTCTAAGATTCACCACCATTCACATCCATTTTGGATGAAAGATTAAACATAGAAAACTTAGTGTCATATACCCTATGACTTAAATCCACCCCATTTTGACATTAATTGAACTTCAAACAACAATTAATTAACTTAACCCTTCATTAAGGGTTTGATTTCAACAAATTCAAATAAATCAAATAAAATTCATAAAAATATAAAATAACCTTCAATCAACTTTAAATCAATCATAAAAGCATTAAATTTAATTAATAATTAAATTACCTTTAATTAAATATTAATTAAATAAATTCATAAAAAATATAAATAAAATTAAAAAATTCATTAAAAATTAAATAAAATTCAAAAATCAATAATTCAAATTTAAATAAAATTTTAGAATAATTTTTAATTTTAATTCATTAATAATTAATTAAATTTAATTAAAAATTCAATAATTAATTAAAAAATTTGAATATTATAATAAAAATAAGAAAAATAGAATTAAATTTTAAGTCATTTAAAGTAAATTAATTTAATAGTTTGATTAATTAAAAATTATTTTAATCAATCAAATTTGATGATTAATCTAAATTAAATGAATTTAGGCCTTCATGCCTAATGCTTGATTCTTTTTAGAGGGCATTTTGGCATTCACTTTTAAGGCCTTCAACACACTTTAAATAACAAAAAGATCCCTTATGTGTTGTGCATGACTCCTTTCAGGAAGGAACTAACGCATTGGATTAGGGGATCATCAAGCAATAAATAATATACCAACCTTATACACTATGCTTGCTTCCATCAGGAGGGCATGTGTATTTAATTTATAAGGGCCCTTCTCTATCTCTAATAAATCTTTAAAGGCTCTCATATGATCATCTGTCCTGCAGAGAGGATGAATGTTTCATTTGAAAGCCTTAGAATTTTTAAATTAATAACCCTTGCACTTTAGGGGTTATTAATCTATAAATTCTTTAAAACTAAATAAACAACTTCAATATTTAAAATTCAAATACACATCACTTAAACTTTAATTAAATTTCCTTTTGACCTATAATGAATAAACATTAAAAATGCGCGTGATCTAAACATTAAATTCCTATAGAACATATCAAAGCCACACAACCTCTTCCACGCATTTAGATGATTTGTTCAGACAATCAACTTTAGCCTAAGTTAGGCCGGTTGATTAGTTTTATTTGATTATGGGTGTCTTTGTCTAGAGGGCACCCATGTGTATTTGCTTACTTATTACAAAATCTAGATGTCATATCTACTTTTCTATTAATACATCATAGAGCAAAGTGAATGAATTTAGGACTGTGTAATTTACTTTCATTTACTTTTCTGTATATATAACTACTCACAACACACTTTCATACCTACATTTTACTTTTTGTCATTTATATTTCTGCAAAGTAGAATGTTCCTAGGTTACAATGTATATGAAAAGAGAAATGTATGTTTAAATTTCATAGATTTTTGTATATAGATCAAGTTGTAAAGTGTCATGAGATGTAAAAGAGTCAAAGATAACTGCTTATATATATATATATATATATATATATATATATATATATATATATATATATATATATATATATATATATATATATATATATGGGCTTAAAAAAATGTCCTCTTTCTAAAAGGATATTCCTTTTTGGAATTCCATAGAAGACCTAGAACTCGAAGACTATAAGCAGTTATATTTGATTCTGCATATATATGATAGGATTAAAATCCAGGTTTGTTATTGGTTGGGCTTGGCCACTATTACTTTACTGCAGACCTTGGGTTGTACTTTACAAATTTATAAATCAATTAAATCAGCTCTTTTATATATTATTGTTCATACATCATTTGCACCATACGAGTAGTTTCTATTTTTTGTAAGCATGTTGTATAACATTTGATTTAAAGTATTTTTATAACAACTCCTTAATTCTTAGGATAGAGCTTACCAAATCTTATATACATATGGCAATTATTGTGCTTAAGATTATTAGCTGGCTGCTCACTTTAGGCAAGTGATAAGTCCAAATTATATAAACCCTTCTCTATCCACATATTTCCTTAATTCAAATCTAAATTTCCAAACTCAATTCTAGAATTTATAATCTAAATCCTGTGTATCAAAATCTAACCAGCCAAAGTATTTCTTTAAATTTATATGAATTTTAGGATCATTTAGTCTTCATTTTAATCGAGAGTATTCTCTTAGGAGATGTAATTAACTATAGGGGCTTGCCCCTGTAGGGAGTCTAGATCCCAAAATAAAATTAACCCTATCTTAGTTCCTTTCTAAGGTAAGGGGAAAATTTGTGAATGCATACTAGCTTTATCAACATTCTAAATTTAATTTCATAATCAAAAGATAGATGGATATTTTGTTTGTTTTATAGCAAATTAAATATCCTATATATTTGATTATGGAAATAAATTTATAATTTATTTCTCTAATTAGGACGATAGGAGAATATGCTTTTCAATTTTTTGAGATGAATTATAAATTTCCTATGTTGTGCCTAATTAGAAAAATAAATAACAATTTGTTTCTTTCAAGATCGATAGTAGAACATTGGTCTACCCTTCACGGTGGTATAATGTTAAACTATGCAGGTTTGAACGAAAGAAATTATTATGATATATTTAAAGCAAATCTTGTGGGACAATATAAATAAATATACTAAATATTATTTTGTAGTATTATAGTATATAAAATCATATTTTAAAAATATATCATATAAGTATTTATTTAGTCAAAAATAAATAAATAAAATATTGTCCACAGTGGCCTCTAGAAACTCTATGCCTACTCTCATGATGGTTGAGCCTCTTGTTGGCCAAGGTTAAGGAAGGAGAAGTTTCTTCAAAATTTTGAATAAATTATGTATGGATATAGGGCTTCTTCATCTACTAATGAGCTATGGGAAAGCCATGCATTGAGTGAGTATGAAGCTTTTTCTTTAGCGTAGTGGGGATGTAGCTTGTAGATAGGACATTATATGATAGGTTGCTAGCGGTTCCTTTAAGCTTTTTTTATAAGAAATTTTTATTGTTGATCCTTCACTATTTTCCACAAGAGTGACTCCCCTAGTAACAAATACTTTACAACAATGAACGTGATCTCTAGTAGAGGTTGAGGTTATAGAGGTCCTGGAGGGTGATAATGTTGAAGTGATTGTCCTACTCCCTTCAATTTAAGAACCTTTTATGACTCAATTTGTGGTGACTGTATGATTCCTTGTCTTCTCCACCTCAACTTATGATGAGTTCCTTGCTTAATGTCTGCTTACTTTGGAAAGCCTCACCATGCTTGTTAGTTCGATGAAGAAGGTCCTTAGCTCATTATAGGTGGCTTCCTTCTATAGTACTCAATATAGAAGGGAATGGTAGCTTCTGAGTCAACTTTAGATCTTGTGTGCAAGATTTTTAGTAGAGATGAATAGGTTCATCCTTTATTTTATTTTTGCTCTCACTATGTAAATATGTAATGTAAAGAAATTTTTCTTATTATAAAATTTAGCTTATTTGTGTTCCTTTATGGTGAGTTTATGTAATTGCTCTGATTTACTTTACCTCATTTATTTTGTTATGATGACTATATAGTATCACATATCTTGTATACCTTCTCCTTTTCTAGGAAATCCTTAATGATGGTGAGTTATCACCTTAACTTTTAGTTATTTATTGAGGTGAATTAGGGGTGGCACTAGGTGCGGCGAGTTAAGTGTAACTCTAGATGTGGTGAGTTAATAGTAACTCTTAATTAGTAATGACGTGTCCTTAGCTTCTAACCACCATCATGAAAGTTTGATAGGGATGTTAAGCCCTGATGAACTAGTCCCGAGGCTAACCAAGAGGGGGGATGAATTGGATATTTGAAAGAAAACAAAAATCTTTTTATAACGTGCAGCGGAAACGAATTAAAACAACGATAAAAAGATCAATCACAGATATCACCCAAGCAGATAATCGCAATAAAATAAAGTGCGGAAAATGATAAGAAAGAACACACCGATTTATAGTGGTTCGGTCCAACCTGACCTACGTCCACTCCTCGGAGGCACCCTCCAAGTATTGCACTAAACCAAATAGTGTCTCTCCTTCAGCCCCCACAGCTAGGCGAGAAGCCCTTACAAAATCACTTCCACCTTCCCTGGTGCGGCGGAGTAGCCAGGTCCTCTGACACCAAAGAGATCTTCTTCTTCCCAAAACCTCCCTCGAGACGACCCTTGAATCCGATGGTACTTAGGTGCAAGCTTGCCGGAGCAACCGTGTGAACCCCCTCACACTCCCTCGAGAATCCCCCTTCCCAGACTCTTCTCCCTCTCAAACTCCACCCTTTCCTCTCTCCCTTTCAAGCTCTCTCTTCAAGTTTTCTTCAAAAGAATGAAGCCTCAATGGCTGCCAAAGACTCCTATCAAGTGCCTTGAGAAAGCTTAAATAAAGAGCTCCAAAAACCCTTCCAAATTAGTTCTGGCGACAAAGATCGTCCAGGACGATCGCCGGATCGTCCAGGACGATGTGCTCCAAAAGACGGCTTCAGAAAACCCTAAAAACTCAATTCTGCCGCCAAATATCGTACCGGACGATCGCAGGATCGTCCTGGACGATGTGCAGAATTTGACCTGATAGTCTCGTACGATCCTGGGATAGTACAGGACGATCAGTACAAATTTTGCACAAATCGTCCCGTACGATATATAGATCGTCCAGGACGATTAGAACAAATTTTGACTCTTAAATCCTTGCTTAAATTATCATGGCGGCTAGGGTTTTGAGATCATATTGGATCGTCCAGGACGATATAAATATCGTCCAGTACGATTTGTTCAAAAGTTGAACTTCTTGTTTTGACAGGATCTCACTCCCCCTGAGTATGTGTACACACAATCACAAATAAGCATACACCCTTACAGGACTTGACTCAAGAAATCAAAAAGTACATCAATGAGAAATACAACAAAGCCTATTCTACTCATTCTTGAGTCTTGAATCTTTCTTGGATTGATGCATGTTGTTCCTGAAATATTAGTACACACAAACAAATATATATTTCAAATACTAGGAGATGAACCATAATATTTTTTATCATCAAAATAAGAACTCGTGAGCCCGAGTTGCAACATATCACCCACCGACTATGGTCCCTCCGACCATAGCCAACCATCAACTACGGTCCCTCTGATCACAGTTGCCCACCAATTACGGTCCTTCCAATTAATATCGCTTGACTACAATCCCTCCAATCACAATCATGCATCAACTATGGTCTCTCCGACCACCATCACCTGCCGACAATAGTCCCTTAGACTATAGTCGCCCTCTAACTACGATCCCTCTAACTACTATCACCCACTAACTACAGTACCTCCGACCTTGAATGCTTGTCAACTAAGGTTACTCCAACATCTATCGTCCATTGATTATGGTCCCTCTGACCTTCATCGCCCACCGACTACGCTCCTTCCAATCTCTATCACCCACTGACTATAGTCTTTTTAACCTTCATCACTTGCTAACTATGATCCATCTGACCTCTGTCTCCCAAATATAGTCCTACTAACCAAATGAACATGCCAACACTCTCTTGAGAATATCTCTCTTGATATTATTATTTCCTATCCCAACCATGTAAAGTGCTCTATATGATGTATATTTACTACATTGGGCCAACACCTTTCCCCCGAGGAAGGGCATCATTTGTAATTAACAACAAACATTAGTAGAATCATTTTACCTGGGCCAGACCCATGGTTTTCCCTTTTTCAAGATCTTCCTTGCAAAATTTTGGTTTCTCTTATGACTCTTGATCCCCTTTCTATCATGTGTCTATGTGTTGAATCTTCGTACATAGATAGAATGCTAAACTCTATATCTTTCCAATACCATGAATATTTAGGATGCAACAATTATATGGTTGACCTCTCAATTCTGAGCAATTTGACACTTAGTTAGCATTTTTGGGATTTAGTTTGGATTTATTAAAATATTTTAAAATTTTTAAGCCAATTATGCATGTCACACTTGGGTTCACTAATTTTCTAACTAAATAAACTCCAAATTTAGTGAGATTTGAAACATAGGTTTACTATAGCATATGCTTCAAGCCCACCATTTTTGGGATCACAAGGATCTTCATAAGTTTCAAAATCAATCACCAAAGTTAAATGCATTTATAATTTTGATGATTTTTTTCAGGAGTTTTGCTTACTATATTTGGGTGAAATCAGTGCAAACAAACCCTAACACTAACATGAATACGATAGAGAAAATTGAAAGTAAAATACTATGTATTTGGAGAATCATGAAATCTTAGATTACGGGTCAAATAATGACACTTGACCTTGAAAATTCAATTTATAAAAATCAAGAGCTCATCTTGGTCAGAGAAAATTAGGGCACATAGGCAACACACACTAGTATGCCCTGTAAAAGTTTTAGGCCCATTGAACAACTAGATAATAAGAAAATCATGAAAATAAGTTTGGACTCAATCACCATTTGCATAAAATCCAGTGGTCAAAATCAAATTAAATTAATTTTTTAATCTATTTGGGCTTAACAAATTTCCAATGAGTCTAAGAACATAAAATTTGGGTAAGAAATAAATTTTGGGTAAATTTTTTAAGTTCTGAAAATTTTTTGAAATTATTTAATGGGCTAAATTCAAATTCAACTAATGAACTAAAACCTCAAAAGCTCATAACTTCTTAAATACTCATCCAACTTCAATGACATTTAAAAACATCTTCCCTACATCCAGATGAAAAGTGGGGAAGTTTTTGATTGCTCTAAAAAGAACTTTTTAGAAAGCACTTTTATAGAGAATTTTTGGGCTTATTTTGGGAAAATAGCTTGATCCAGATGTCGAATTGACTTTATTTTTAGTTTGTTGGACTTTTACTGATGTCCTCTTCAACTTCTTTGAAGACCTTGAACCTTGGTTTCCACTGGATTGAAAGATATTCGAAGATTATTATTTTCTCTCTCTATCCTCTCTCCTCTCCCTCTCTTTCTTCTCAAATGAGGGTTTTGGAAGCTAGGGAAGGATAGGAGAAGACTTGGGAAGGCTTAGGGGAGTGTTTGGAGCTCTGAAGAAAAAGGAATCAGAGTTAGAATGCCTTGGATGAGGTTGTATACTTGAATGGTTCATTTTGGCGCTTTTCACCTAACCCAAGCCTTAGAACCAAAACTAAGGGTTGAGATTGGCTTGGGAGGGTCTCTTGATGCTCCCCATCTAGTTGGAGTTGTTGGGGAGCAGAGGACAAGGCCAAGAAAATGAGGTAAAAAAGGGATTTTTTTAGACTTTTATTCACATGGAACCAACTTTAAGCCAATGGCTACTTGGAGTAAGTGAAAAGTAAGTTCTATAAGCTACTTGAGTTATTTGAATCAGCTCATTTGGGCTGGGTTAGCTTTGGATCCATGGATTTGGGCTTTTAGAGGGTTTGGGATAGCCCATTTGCTTGATCCAAGATAAACCATTGGTTGGGCTTATTGGGTTATGTTCATAGGGTCATTTAACACCTACTACATCCATTGGTTCAATTTAATTTCACAAGGATTAGATTTTTGGTCAAGAAAGCTACTTGGGCTCCATTTGGATCAACCAATTTAGCTAAACTAAGTGGGACCATGTGCTGAATATTTTTTTGGGAAAATCATGTTAACCCAATGAAGTGTCCCTATAAGTTTGGTTTATTGGTTTGGTCAAAATTATGGGTTTTAAATTTTTTGTGTTTTTAGGTTGTTTTGGTCAACCTAGGCTGGCTTGGTTAACCATATTTTACCAGGGGTCAAAGTTGGGTCTAACTCATTCCAAATGATGTTTTAGAGTTGTTTGAGGGGGTTCCATGACTTAGGGAGATCTATATTCATAAAATACAGTTCAAATGGGTAAAAGAGCATTTTGATTAACCTAGGCTAACTTGGTCAACCAGAGTTATAATAACTCAAACTTTTAATAAAAGGGCATTTTGGTTAAGCTAGGCTAAATTGGTCAACCTGGGTTATAACAGCCCAAACTCTTAAATATTAAGATATTATCGGCTTTGGCTTAATAGCCTCTCAGTTTTATCTTGTTGGTGTAATTTCCTAGAAGCTCACCCATCCCAGGATTTTGTCAAGATGAACATGCTTAACTATAAAGTTTCTTACTAAAATTCTAACCATTACACTAAAAGGTGCCTCATTATTTAATATTTTAGTTCTTTTACTTAAAAGGTTTCACAATCTCCCTCACTTAAGTAATTGACGTCCTGATCAGAATCCTTATCTCAAAATCATCCACAATGTA
Organism: Dendrobium chrysotoxum; assembly: GCA_019925795.1. Taxonomy (NCBI): domain Eukaryota; kingdom Viridiplantae; phylum Streptophyta; class Magnoliopsida; order Asparagales; family Orchidaceae; genus Dendrobium; species Dendrobium chrysotoxum. The sequence goes on along the minus strand of CM034305.1, from coordinate 74,088,316 downwards.
GATAGAATTCTAGAGGTGGCACCCTACAAGTTCAAGTGGTGACTCCCGTCACATAGCACTTTATCCCATGCAGGATTCAACAAGTGGTTACCATGGCGTAGCACTTTATCTTGTATGACACTTAGTTCCCATTTTTCGGCTGCAGCCCAGACTCCTAACTATTGAGATATTATCCGATTTGACCTATGGGCCTCATGGTTTTGTCATGTTGGTGTAATTTCCCAAGAGTTACCCATCTCAGGATTTCTCCAGGATGAGCAAACTTAAAAAAAAATTTCTTATGAAATTCCAACCATTACACCAAAAGGCATCTCAATGTTTAAGAGTTTAGCTTCTTTTATTTAAGGGGTTTCACAATTTAAAAAGTTTGGACCATTTCTCAATTTATGCATGTCATTCTTATGCAGGGGTCATGCTAATCTGCTTTGTATCATTCCAATTGTATTGGATGTCTCACTTAGGGTTTGGTTCAATGCACTCCATTTTACATATGTGAGGAGATTTCATGGCTTGGTTTGACTGATCATTTTTTTTAGTGATTTTGGGGTTTTTAGTATTTTTTGGTCTTGGTGTTCCATGGTAAACCAAGGATCAATGTTGGTTCAATACATCATGAAAATGATTATGAGCATGACCAATGGTTTTGGAGAGGTTTCTAAGGTGATTTTCCACAAGGTGCACGGTCGAATGACATAGGCTATAAATATTTGAAGGTTTTGTAATATTTGAAAATGGGTTCAATTTTGGCGGTTTAGAGGATTGGAATGCATCTAAACTGATGTGGTTGACCTAGAGATTTTGCTAGTCAATATGCAACTGACAGGTCATGAATCCAAGGTTATTTGATAGGGTTTTGAAGGATTTGAATTTTATCCAGAAACTAGTTTTGGACTAAGGGGTTTTAAGTAATTAATTTTGGGATTTTGGATTTGGATTTGGATTTGGTTCTATGATTGAGTTTTGATTTGATACTTCTTGACCTCACACAAAATTGAGGTCAATATGTATGTATAATACCACTGTAAAATCTGAGTCATTTTCCTCAGGAAAGCATATGGTATTCAAGTTATCATCCGCCTGTAGCGCCAATAAACAGGACTCTAATGTTACCTTACTAGGTACTCCCTTTCTTATTAATAAAGGTTTATCCTTTCTAATGCACTTCAACTTTATCAGAAACATCGATGCCTGACTCCTGTTAGGATTATGATAAGAAGTTCATCACTGATTAATGGGCAACAACGAGATGACTCAACATATCTCAATTGGAAGGGATTCTTTTGCTTCATCCCCTCCGTCTCCTAGTTTAATAATATGAAGACCTATCATAAAATCAATTAGCTTGATTGGTCACCTTACAGGCTAATAATAATCCACCAGATTATCCATAACTCTTTGAGTTATAGTTTTCTTCTACTTTGGTTTTCTTAACTTGACCCTTCTTTTGGGAGGATTTTATTTTTTCTTGTTAGATTTTGACATGCTAGCTTGTCTACTAGTTTGTAGTCTAGAAATAGACGCATTTGATTTTGTTAGCTCAAGCACTGGCTTAATTGGAGATTTCCACTTGATGCTAGGAACTCCTTCAAGCTATTTCAACATCTCCATAGTTTTCTTTGAGGCTGTAGTCTCCCATTTCTCATCTTTGATTGATTTTGCTTTTACTTTTTTTTTTTTACTTGGGGGTATGGAAGAGGATTTTTCCACCCTTATTGATTCACTTCTTTGGTGAACTAGAATATTTTCAGACTGCATGAACTTAACATTTCTATGTTTCTTCTTCAACCAATCTTTGAATACATAACAATCTTCAATAGGATGACTAATCATCTTATGGTATGGATAATAATTATGACTGTTAAGGAGATTAACTTCCTCAGGCTTCTTACATTCTGATAGCTGAAGATGTGCTTTCAACGAATGTTAGAATAATTTTGCCATGCTCTCTCTTTTAAAAGAGTCCTCCTTATTAGGTTTCTCCTTGAGAGATGGACCGTTTGGATCATAAGCTCTTAAAATATCATAATAGAGACCATACACAAATATGGATCTATCTTCTCATCGATGTTTCCCATCAATAATAAAATCATATGCTCTTTTTCTAGTTATTGCTTGCACTTTATACTAAAGTTTTGCCAGTAAGTAATATATTTGGTCTTTGACTTGTCTCTTTTCCTTTTCTCCAAGGCAAGGTCAGAATTGTTTATCTTCTCTATAACACTAGCAAATCTCTTTATGAGCATAGCCTCGAGCTCAATAAAAGTCTTTATTGAATCATTTGGTAGCTCAATATACCATTCAAAAGTAGTTGATTTCAAAACTGCTAATGAACCGACATAATAGTAGTGCATCATTACCCTCTGTGTTGCCACAAGATGCTTTAAAATGTGCCAAGTGTTGCTTCAGATTACCGTTGTTGCTAAAAGTATTAAACTTGGGCACCAAATAATCTTTAGGGTATGACACTTGATCCTACTCAGTGGAGTACAGGCAAGCCTTGCTCATGAAGTTCTCTACTTGTTCCAAGGCAATGACAACCTTAATTTTTTCGTTAATGATTGACTCTAGTTGTGCAGCTATCACAAGCTCGGATGTGCTTGCAATATTTTTAGGAGTACGTTGATGAACAAGTCGATCAACTAATTTACTCCTTCAAGTGTAATTCATACTCTAAGCACCTGGGGTATTGGGTTCATTAGTGAATTAACAAGAGCACTGCTCGACGCGTAATGATTTATTGGTTAAACATGTACATGATTAGCATCGATGCTCTTTTGCATCAACTACATCATCTCAGTCATTTCTGCCATCATTTTTATCATCTTGGCTGTTAGCTCTAAAATTTTCTTATCTTTCTCTTTCATCTAGCACTATATATACCTCTGTGCTTGTGCCAATGTGACAATATCAATGAGCAACTCTTCTTCTTGATCCCCCTTCTGTTCATCACCTAAGAGGATTTCTTCTTCAAACTGATCATAATGAGCTTGCTCCTCTTCAGGGGTTGTTTCTCTAGCAATAGCAAGTCCTGCTTCATAGTGTTGTTGGTAAACATATGATGGAGGCGGCTTATTATTAAGCCCTACCATGTAAACTACCTCAACTTTAATGGCATCTTCATCATCTTCATCTTCTTCTTATACTCACATGTTTGAGCGGTGCTTCCACTAAATTTTGGCTCTGAATGGATATAAAAAGTTCTTCAGTTGAGGGACTATGGTCAAAATTAGCCTCTTCTTAAGATGGTGGAGTTGGAAGGTGATGGGATCGCCTAGAGGATTCTCTAGAGTGTCGACCATCGTAAGTGTCATCATTGTAGATCTTTTCCTATGGCACCCATTGTTGATGTTTTCTTTCATAGGCGAATCTTTGGGAGTACACACCACATATCATGCCTTCTTCCCTCTTAATATAATTTCTTTTTTGAAATTTTGGTCTCTAAACTTGCTTTCCTTTACGCCGGGACCTTTTGATGATGGATTCTTGGACATGAGGTCCAAGTGTCAAGCCTCAATTCTCACTATATAGAGCTTGCCTTTATTCTTTGTCTACTACCACAATAGATGATAGTTTTCCTTTGGAGGTTCTTTCAGCACCTATTATAAGTGGCTTTTAAAACTTTCTTTTCATCAGCGCTTCTCTTTTTCTAATTTCAAAACTCAATGCACTTTGGTAAATAGAGTCTCAGGCTCCTTCCTTTGAGAGGATAAAGCTTGGTGTTGTTGCTCCCAAAAGGACTTCTTTAGCTTGCCAATAGAGCTACTCCTTTTTACCCATTTCAAATTTATAAATTTATTCTAGGTAGGAACATTCTATTCTGGCTCATGGGCTAATAGTGTGAATAGGTGGACATGAATTAACTAATGAGCTCACAGCTTGGCATTCATCCTTCTTCTCTATCTTCTTGATGGCCTTCCTTTAAATGAGGAGGCCTTGACATCATTCCTTCCAAGCACATATAACCCATTCAACAGAGTTGTAGTGTTAGAAGGCACCATAGAAATTTATTTCCCAGTTATAACCCTCTTTATGTCTGTGGCCTCTAACTAGGACAACCTTTTGAAAGCAGATATCCTCTTTTAAGGGATCTCTTTATCAGTGGTAGTTCTGGTTGGTGGCACTTGCTATGCTACAAAATGTACACAACATGCAGTGGCTTCAGTAATATGAGGCCTCCTAATAGGTCCTTTAGTCTCCATATCATGTATAGGAATAATAGCAGCCATTGCAGTAGCTACAAAAAATTCTAGCCCTCCAAATTGGATGGTGGCTCTAGATTCTCTGGTGTTGATAAAAACATTAGCCAATTGAATACTAACACCACATCCTAACTAGATGGTAAAGGGTATTCTATAGTTTCTTTCTACACAAATAAAAGGTAAGAGTTAGTAATCATTATTTGACATATCATCCCGCACTTTCAAAATATAGAGACTAGATAAAACAAGAAATATGAACAATTTAAAAAAAGTTGAATCCTGCTTAGTGAATTTATTGAGTTTGTTAAAGAATCATTATTGCTTAGAAAATTTTTAATGAGTTTGTTAAAGAATCATTTTAAAAATGATATTTAAAATTTTAACTCATTATGATTTTCTGCTACTGTAACATATGTAAGACTAGCCAATGATGGAAAGAGAAATCATCCCAAGTGGAGTCGCCAAAAATATGTGAGCTCCAAAAATTTGACCTTTAGGGCTCTAGCCTCTCCACATTATCTCGGGGAGAGTTTCAACGGATAATATACTAGGGGAAATTTTTTACAAGGCAAATTAGATAAAGATAAGACACTATCTAGAGATTTCACCCTCGTAGCAAGGATTTTAAGATATGAGTTCTAGTTTCCTATAGGCGCAAGCCCCTGTAGTTAATTACCCCTTCTAATAATGAGAGAGAACTTTCAATTAAGGCTACTCATTAAACAGATACATAGTATATAGCATATAGTAGCAATATATTTAGAATTAAAAATTAGAAATTTTATCACCCATCACTTAAAGTGGATGGTTGGGGGAATACTGATGAACCTGATCAAGAACTCATAATTTCATCATCCCAGGTTATCTCTGCCTAGTCAAAGGAGGTAGTTGACCTAACCTGATCGAAAGATCCTTATCAGTAGTCATGGATTACTTTGTACAAGGGGACCTTGTAGACTTTGAGTGAATGTTTATCTAAGGGATGAATTCAAGTCAACCTTAGTTAATAGAGGGCTTTATGCCCTATTAATTATATCCTATAATTTATTACTCAATGGTAAGTAACCATTGGGAAACATACGAGTCATTAACCATGATCATAATATAGTGGAGTCATTTGATCAAGCCACTAGGTCAGAGGGCCACGATCCTAATTATGAGCCATGTGGAGCCTGGCCAAGCCAAGGGCTCTTTGTGGAGCCATCTGGCCAAACCACTGATTAGAGGACCAGTCATAACCATACCATATAGATTCGTCTGACCAAGCTATGGGTTAAAGTGAATTTGTATTGGACAAGCCATTGGTTAGAGGATAAATGTCACATCCTTATTAGTAGAAAAAATTTTGAGAATGAATTTGAGAGATATTATCGACAAGACATTTCTCTTTGTGAGTTAGAGTTATCATTGAGTTAATCACCCTCGCCAAATAGTTGCGGAGGGTGGATGAGTTTGAATTTAAGTTTTAGATAATTAATTTTAATTTTAAATATAAAAATTCTTAATAAATATAGAGCTTTAGAGTTTTTTTGGTAGGATTCAAAAATTAAACCCCTATGGTGGATATTAGCTTTCAACACGGCTATTATTGGGGTGACGTTGTATTCATTTGAAAATGTTTGTATTTATAGGAATTTGGAGGCATTTAAAAGGGTAGAGTCCCCTCAGGTTAAGATTACCTTTCAACACGACCATCATTAGCAATAAAATATTTATTATCATTAATTATCTGAATGTTGTTGACTTTATTTGTCCTCTAACAGTGGATCGGGTTTGATTGTTGATTATCATGCAAAGACTAAATTGAGAGCTTATATCTTTATGTTATGTTTCATTTAAAGAGCCTTTGAAGGCCTAATGTGAACTTTAATATTAAATACTTTGGTGGATTTATGATTAAACATTCACTTGTTAATTCAAGTCATGTCGACTCATGTCCTTTCAAGGAGGAGGATTATACTTGAATGTTTAGCCCTCACATCATTCTGAGATCTTAAAATTAGGAGTTTTGTATGACAGTCGGAGTATATGTGAGTATTTAGTTTAAAAATAGGATTTAGCATTAACGAGCTTTTAATCCCCTTGCAACATTTTCAGATATTTATGTTTGTAAAGTAAGCACATATGTTTGAGTACATTCAGGAAATTAAAACTTCTTTTTAAATTAGGGTACGTGCATTTTGATACATCATGTTTATGTTTAAAGAATTATATTTTCATGCATGAGGGAAATTTTAAAATATTTAAATATATCTTGTGCGCAAGTGATTATTATTAGAAAATATACAAGATTTCATTTAAAATTCAAGAAATACCTTCTGTCTACTTGTACAAGTGTTGTGGGTTTGGTGGTGTATATTGAAGGAGAATTAGACTTTGTTTATTGTTGATAGGAGAGATATTATTTTTGGCTCATTTTGGCTCCTTTAGGATATGATATCATTCAACATAGCTCATAGGGGATGTTTGTTCAATAGACATTTAGAGTTTATGCTCTTGCTTATAAGTGAGTTATACCATTTGCTATGAATCTCCTATTACTTCCTGTAAGCTACTTATGAGCACTATGACTCCCCTATTCTCACTCATAGGTGAATTATAATATTCATTAGAAGTTCCCTACTATTATCCATAGAGAGGTTAGTTTGATAGGATCTCATTGTCCACGCTTGTAGACTAATTATTATGGGCACTATGAATTACCTGCTTCTGCTCATAGGTGTTGTAGTGTTATTTACATGTTTCTTATATTCGCCAGTAGACAGACTACTATGTGCATCAAGAATCCTTCATTCATGCCTGTAGTTAATATGTATTCCTTATAATTTGGTTGATGTTGCCTATAGGTAGGCTAAATTTATTACAAGTCTCCTATCTTTATGCTCGTAGGCTGGCTACTGCATATGTTACAAGTGCCCTACTCATGCCATTAGGTAAGTTGCTTTGTCTATCACAAATCCCTTGCTTTTGTAGGCAAGCTAGTATATTCATTGTAAGTACTCTATACTTGTCCATAAGTGAATTATTTTGTTCATTAAAGGTCTTGAATTTGCTTGTATGAAAATGGTAGTCATTTGAAGTCCATCAGTTTTGCCTGTAGGTAGGCTACTTTGTTCATTACAAGTCCACTTTTGTCAATGCCCATAGGTGGACTATATTCATTGTAATATCCTTTAACACACCATAGGTGAATTATCACATTCATTGCATATTCCTTGTTATCACTCGTAGGTGGACTTTAGTGCACATTACAAGTCCCCTGCTTGTGGGTGAACTGTCATGTTTATTACAGATCCCCTGTTAAGGCACATTAGCCAGCTATATATTCATTACAGGTTCCCTACTTATTCATTTACATTCAATTTGTATCAAGTTATTCCTTTATGTTGCAAATTTTCACTTAATTTCATTTTCACTCCAAAAATACATTTAGGTTTGATTCTGTATAAATTTGTTTAGTCTAAATTTCATTGCATTTTTAACTATACAAGTCATATTTTAATTTCTAAGTCTAATATTTCAAATAAAATTTCAGCAGCCTCCCAGCGTATCTCCTTATTTAGGTGAAATTTTAGGGAGTCTAGGCCTACCCACCACGTCAAGAAAGGCGTGCATGGTCGGTCTCAGATAACATCGCAACCATAGTCTTCAATCCCACCTTTCTAAGAAAAGCGTGTATGGGTCTTTACAACACCTGTATGGAAGCTCACAAATTTTTCTGCTTGCATGAAAGCATGCCTGACTACTTAATTTTACGCCATCATGCTAAGAAAAGTATGCATATGGCTTACTCAGTTCATCAGATGCATCACACCTCCTCCCACCGTGCTAAGAAAAATGCATAGGAGGTCTACTTGTTGCGCCATAAGTGTTAACAATAGGATTTGAGGTTTAAAGTTTAGCAAGTGTTATACCTTTGCATGATAAAAGCGACAAAGTCAAGAGCATGAGGGATCAAATCACACAAAATACTCTTTTTTTAATTTTCTCTTTTTATTTTTTCTCTCTCTCTCTCCTTTTATTTAATAATAATAATAACAAAACTAATAATATAAAGAGGGAGGGAAAATAGCCTCTATTAGAGAAAAGGGGAAAGTGTAGGTGGAGATGGCTGTAGGATCTGGGTAGATGAAGAAGTAGGTGGTTGAGAAATTATAAGTGAGTGAATGGGCTGTAGTTATTTGGCCAAAAGTAGGAAGAAGTGTGGATTCAGTAGTGAGAGATTGGGGTATTGTTTGGAGTGTGAAGGTGGGTTGTTAATGGGTTGTATAGGTGTTTGAGAGAATGTTGGGAGGGGGGGCGGGTGTGCAGGGATTTGAGAAGGGATTTTGAGCAGAGATTTGATAGCAGACGAGAGGATAGAAATTTTATATATATATATATATATATATATTCAATTAATTGATTTGATTTTTTATAGTAAAAATGATTTAGAGAATATTATTGAGAAATGAATAGACCCCTCATGTGAATTCGCATTCTTCATGCATCTCTTTTGCCTGTTGCTGCCTAAAAATTTCATGCCAATTTCATGTTTACGCTCATGTGATGACCCAGGCAATATTACAACTATTTCTAGGTATTTTTTATGTTCCAGATGCAACAAGGAATGCAAACAGACACCATTTAGGAAACGTCAGGAAACATTTCATCTGTAGTCCATCAATTTTGACAGCCTTCTCTCAAATCAATTGCGAGATGTCATACCTTAAGTAATTTTGATATTATGAGCATAACGGTGAAGTCTGCTTCGTGATCAGAATGTTATTTATGTTGTTTCATGTAATGTCTCCTCAAAATTCATGCCAATTTGGTCTTTTTGCATTGTACAATGGTCCGGGTAATATTATAGTCTTTTTTATATGATTTCAACATTTAAGACACAATGACGAAGTTTGTTTTGCAAACTAATGATGTTTTGGCAACGTCGCATAATATTTCATCCATAATCTAGTGATTTCAATCGCCTTTATTTGATTCGACTATGAGGGGTCCCTATTAGGTAAATTTGATACTCTGATCGCATCGTCACAATATATTTGATGACTAGAAGCCATTTGATCAATTTTGTGTGGTGTCATGCCCGTCAATAATCAATTTTTTTTAATCGTTTACTCAATCAATTCATGTACAAATTGCTCCTGTTTTATAAATTTGATGTCTTGAATGTATTGATGTGGTCTATTTTGCAGTAGGACGATGTTTGAGTAATTTCTTCATGATTGAGACTCTAATCTTCGTTTTAAATGATGTCTTGTTTGCCAACAGTAATCGATCATCTTCTCATTTTCTTATATTGACTGTTGCACATATATGGAGGTCAACAAGGTTGTATTTTGGATTTATATGAAACATTTTATGTACAACAATTTAGATGAAATTTAATTTCTATTTTATTTTTGGACAAATATGGGTACACTTGTTCATTTGAAAATGAAACTTTAGTCTCTATTTGTATCAAAAATTTATTGGAATTGGTTCTCTATTTCATAATATATAAAAATTATATATCTCTGCCTTACAACCTAATAGAACTTTGCACACAAGTAATTTTGATACAAAGTGAAAATTAATAAGTGAGAATTCATTTATGTTATGGTGTAATCATTTAGGACATATTTCTAAACAAAGATTTTAAAGACTTGTGTTAGATGAGATTCTTGATTCTCTTAATTTTTTAAATTTCAAATTTGTATTAAATGTATTAAGGGAAAATAAATAAATTCAAGAAAATTGCTTCTAATAGAATTTTGAGCATCTTGAAATTAATTTATACTAAAATTTATGATCCTTCTCTTATAGCTTCTTGGAACGATCATTAGTATTTTATTATTTTTATAAACAACTATTCTTATTATGGGTACTTATATTTAATATATGAGAAGTTATAATCATTGAATGTGTTTAAGATTTTTAAAGCTGAAGTTAAAAGTCAACTTTGAAAGAAATTAAAGTTGTCAAATCTGACCGTGGTAATGAATACTATGATATATATTATGGATCAAGTGAACAATATCCAAACCCTTTTGACAAATATTTAACAAGAGATGGCATCGTTCCTCTATACTCTGAATCAGGGAGGCCAAGTAAAAATAGTATAGATGAGACGAAAAATTGAACACTACAAGATATGATTAGAAGTATGATATGTCATTTCTATTTACCAGTGTCACTTTGGGGAGAATCTTTAAGATTTACATTCTTCATAGAGTTCCAACCAAAGCAGATTCCTAGTATTAGACATCTTCATATCTAGGGAAATCCAGTTGAGCCTAGACCATATAAACCTAATGAAAGAAAATTGGAGTTAAGAACAATAAGCTACTATTTTGTTGGGTACTTAGAAAGGTCAAGAGATTTCATGTTTTATAATTCATCGACTAGATCTTTTTTGTAGACATGCAATGCTAAATTTATTGAGGATATTGAATATAATGAGTGCTAAACTCATATATTTTATCTTTAAGGAAGAACATGTTAAGTTATAAGTAAAAATGATCCGATAATTATACCTAATATCATTCATATTACAAATTCAAATATTCAAGACTTTCCTGAATCACCTCATATCATACTACGGAATCACACAACATCAATCTGTATTGTCATTGAAATGATCTATTAGAGAGGGAGGAATGATAATCCTAAATGATTATGACATGTATCTTTAAGAGTATGAGTTTGATATGAGATTAAAATTGATCCAATCACCTTAGGTCAAGTCAAACAAAGTGTTAACTTCTAAAATTAGATAAATGCTATGGCAGATGAGATGAATTCAATGAAAATTAATTGTATTTGGGATATTGTCAAATTTCTTGAAATAACAAAATCGATTGGCTATAAATGAATTTTTAAGACCAAAGGAGATTTAAAAGGTAACATCAAAATTGATAGGGCACATATTGTCACCAAAGATTTTACTCAAATGGAAGGCATTGATTATAAAAAAAATTTCTTTCTAGCTTCATCAAAAGACTGTTTTAAAATTATTATGACATTAGCAGCTCATTTTGATTTAAAGATGCATCAGATGAATGTGAAGACCACATTTCTTAATGATAAATTAAAGAAACTATATATATGGTGCATCCATAAAATTTTGAAGTATTGGATTTAAAATATTTGATTTGCAAATTAAAAAAGTCATATATGGTTTAAAGCAAGCATCATGTTAATGGTATAAAATTTTGATCAAGTGATTAATTCCTTTGATTTTAATAAAAAACTCTATTGATCAATGTATTTGTTATAAGTTAGTGGGAGTAAATTTATTATTCTAATGATGTATGTTAATGATATTCTATTTACAAGTAGTGATATAGGCTTATTATATGAATTTAAAAGATTTCTTTCAAAAGAAATTTGAAATAAAAGATCTTGGAATGCATCTTTTATGTTGGGTATACAAATTTATCGAGATCGTTCTCATGATATACTTGGTTTATCACAAACAACATATATTGACAAAATGCTTAATAGTTTGGCATGAAAGAGTGTGCATCAGGACATACACCCATTATTAAAGGTGATAAATTTAGTTTGCCTCAATGCACTAAAAATAAAATTGAAAAGAAAGAGATGAAAGATCTCTTATGCATCTTCACTAGAGACTTTTATGTATGCTCAAGTTTGTACAAATCAGTATAGTCTATATATTATTGGAATGCTTTATAGATATTTAAGTAACCAAAAAAATGAATCATCGGACTGCAGTAAAATGGGTTATATGGTATCTAAAGAGAAGAAAAAATTTCATGCTTACATATTGTAGATCTGATCATTTAGATATTCAGACTCTTTTGTTGGCTTCCTAGATAGTAGAAAATCTAATTTAGGTTATAAAATAATTGGAGGAGTGTATCTTGGAAGAGTATAAAATAATAATTTATAGCTTCTCCTACTATGTAAGTAGAATTTATAGCTTGTTATGAGACATCAAATCAAGGAATATGGTTATAAAAAATTATATATCATTGGCGACATTTTTTTGTGGTATTGAGAGACTATTAAAATTAAATTGTGATAATAGAGCCATTGGGTTATATTCAAAAAAATGGCGAAAGCTTGTCAAAATCAAAGCATATTCATATAAAGTTTCATGTTGTGAAAGAAATGGTTCGGAGTTATAGTAAACATCAAAAAAAAGATGTCCGCTCTGCTAGGGTTTTCTTGTCCCGCGGTCGCCTCCGCTTGCGTCTTCTTCGCTTCCGGCTGTGTCTCAGGGAAGTTTTTCTGATCGTTTTGATGGCGACTTCTCGCCTTCGTGACCCCGGTTTTTTGTTTGGTGCTTCTCCGGCTATTTCTTTTAAAGATGCCTTGTCTGGGAATCCTTCTTCTGCATGTTCTTTTCCTGATTTGAGGATTTCGAATCATCGTGGCTTACCGGCTTTGTTGATTTCGGAGGAGGAAATCTCCTCGCTTGCTGCTCCTTTTGAATTTGCCTTGGTTGGTAAGTTTCCCGGTAAGAGGCCCGCCATTGATGCCATTCGAAAGTTTTTCTTCAACTTAAAACTAAATGGGGAATGTTCGGTCACTGTGCTTAATTCTAGGAATGTTTTGATCAAGCTTGTCAATGATTTTGATTACTGTAGGATCTTTTCTCACCGGTCTTATTTTGTGAATAATTGTTATATGAAGGTGGTGAAATGGTCTCCTAATTTAGATGTTGAGGTTGATTCTCCGATTGTGCCTATTTGGATTTCGTTTCCCTACCTTAGGCCCCATTTATTTTCTCCCCGGATTTTATCTGGATTGGGTTCTATGTTCGGTCGAACTTTGAAATCTGACATCGCTACTGCTTCTGGCTCCCGTCCCTCGGTTGCTCGCATCCTTGTCGAGCTGGATGTCACCAAAAAACTTCCAGATAAAATTTGGGTGGGTTCCTCTAATTCCGGCTATATTCAATCCGTGATTTTCGATGATATACCTCATTTTTGTAATCACTGTAGTTCTTTAGGTCATTTGAAAGAGGCTTGCAGGATTTTGCATCCTCATCTTAATATTGTTCCTATTTCCTGTCCGGTTCCATCTGCTCCATCGCCGGTGGATGGGGTGGATCTGGAGCCTGCAGGTACTGTTTGTCCTGTGGTGGAGAAGTGTGATAATGCCTTGGTGGCTGTTTCTCAGGTGGCTGATGGTTTAGTTAATTATGTTGCTAATGTGGTTTCTGAGGAAGCTTTGGAGGATGCCTGTGTTGTTGATTCGATTGCTGTTGTTTCTGAGGGTCTGGTTGTTGGAAATTTGGATGATTTGCCTAACCCGAGAGCTTTGTCCGTGGAAAATGTGGGGGATGGTTCTTTGGCTGTGGTGGGAATTGATCAGTCGTGTGTTCCTGAGAATTGCAATGACTTACTTGATACTGATAAATACTTGAATAATGCGAATGTTAGTCCCTTAGTGCCTGAAGTTGGAATTGAACATGCTGCTTCTGGTGATTTTGCTATTTCCACTGATCATGTCGTGTGTAACAAAACTGGTTCTAATGATGTGGGCGGGGATTGTGATGGCCATGATAATGCTGATGTTGTTTTATTGCGAAATTTGAAAGTGTTGGAGCAAGATTCCTTAGTTGATGTACCTGTCGAGCTTATGCCTTCCGATGCTCTAAAGGCTGCTATGTTTTCTAATAGAGCTAATAATGGGCTGGATCAATCGGATTGGCTGAATGGGTCTCCTTGTGGGGAGCCTGAAGAGGACTTGGAGGAACCATCTGAGGAATTTTGTGACTTGTATGCTTTAACTGTGAGTAATAATATCCATAAAACCTTATCTAAAGGTGGCAGTAAGCGGTGTCGACGGAAATCAAGGAAGAGATAATTTCTCCTTGGTTGTGGCTCTTGGCGGTTTGGGTTGTTGAGGCTTTGTTGCTGGGTTGCGGTTCTGTCTTTGTTGGTTTGGTGTTTTGTAGTCGGTGTATCTCTCATTTTAATTTTATTTTACTTGCTAGTCTTTTCTGGGACTAATTTTTTGCAGGTGCTTTGGAGGTTGCCGGGCTGGCTGCTGGGGCTGTGTGGTCTCTTCTGGCTTTCTTTTAGTTTGTTTCCTCTGTGTTTGTTTTTGTAATTAGATGGTTTTCGTGGCCCGTAGGTTTTCTTTCAATAGCTGTACTTTTTAGAGGGCTGTGGAACCTTTAAGGACTTGTAATTTTATTTTGATATTAACACGTAGGCCCCCACCGTTGGGGTTTCCCTTAAAAAAAAAAAAAAAAAAAAAAAAAAAGAAATGGTTCAGAGTTCTCAATTATCAATTAATATATATTAGTATAAATTTAATGGTTGCAGATCCTATTACAAAAGGTTTACAACATAAAGTATTTCATGAGCATGTGGCTCATATGGATATGTTTTATCTTGATGATATGTTAGCATACTGGGAACTTATTTGATGTTCAATTATTGGCAACATATTTTCATATCAAACTAATGAATTTTTTGTTAATTTTATTGAAACCTAATAAAAAAAAAGTTATCTTATTTCAAGTGCAGTTCAGCATAAAATATTGAAATTATATTAATAACTCCTATGAGTTATAATATATGACTAATTAAAAATACATATACTATAAGATCATGCACATTCTATGAAATTAATTTTTATGCTTGATCTATGTCATTAATCATAGTAATATATTGATCATTGATAAGTCTTGTTATAGAAAAATTATTTTAGAGATCTTATCATACATTGACGTAATTAAAGGACCAAATTGTCAAGAGATACCAGTCCAAGAAGATACCAAATGTAGAGCTCTTAAGGTTATAATATATAATTATCAAGTAATATATATGGCTCAAGTACTTGGGAGATTGTTGAAAATTTTCTATTATAGGCCCATATAAATATTAAATTATGTATTATGTGTTATCTTATTTTTAAATCTAAAAAGTAGTTATCAAATTAAAAATTATCTATTATTTGATTTTTCAGACATCTAATTATTATTTTTGTATATATAGAGTTTACTATATATAGAGACAAGACATTTTATTTTATTTTTATAATGGGCTAAAATAATTAAGAATACTCAAAAGTATAAATGAGGTCATAGGCCTCAGTCTAAAGGTGAATTCTTATTTTTGTTCACAATGCTTCTTGAGTAATAGGAAAACTCTCTCTCTCTCTCTCACCCCCTCTTTAGAAGTGAAAGTTCAAAAACTCTAACTCTATAATTCAATAGATTCAAGTATGTTTCCAACTAAGGCTTCGTTTGGGGCATCTTTGTGCTTTCTAAAGCAGCTTTTTAATACAAAATTTTTTTATACAAAAAAAGCTACTTAAGAAATCAGTAAGAAAGTTAACCCAAACGAAGTCTAAATCTTCTTGATGATTTGATACGATATTTTAAATTATTTTTAACAACATCCATTAAGGCTCAGGGAAGTTTGTAGGTGGGTTCATTATCCTCGCCATCATAATTCAAAATCGCAAGTTGTTGAAAAAAAAAAACCAAGTAAAAAAGTGCAGGAAACTCTATAATACCAGATCACAAGGGAAAAAATAAGGCCCTGAAGGCCAAAATTGTAATACCCATGCATGACGCATGATTCTAGCCGTTAAATCTGTGGAATTAAAATCATTACTCTCCGATATTTAAACATTTGATTTAACTAACAGTCCTCGAAGGAATATTTTCATTATCACATAAAAATACAGTTCAGCTGTAACTCGTACAGACTTACAAAACTCGATTGCTCATAGAGACTTCCAGATGAAAACTTGCTTAATAACATCAGATATAAGTTGGTTTCCTGAGAAAGGATGATTGACGATGACTTGATGAATTTGTTCATTAGAGTTTCTTCTAAGAAAATAGGGCTATCGATTCTTATAAACTTTTATAAGTCCAACTTCGAAAATAAAACTTCATTGCAGTCATTATATATATATACTCATTTCAAGTTAAATCAAACTAAGCATTTCAATTTTAGTTTTGATTCAAATAAAATTCGAGTGAATTTAGAACCTTCAGATTTAATTAACAGCCAGGCTAATGGAATCCATCACATTTTGTTGGTAGAAGATTCCTATTATGACTTCAAACCATAAAATCAACTGTACAGTAGAAGAAAATTCTGTTAATGAACTGCTGATTCAATTAATAGTCAAAAACTGGATTTGTCAAACTGTATTCAATCATACTACAGGCTTACCACTTGGTTTTAGTGTTCAGGCAATGGATAAAAGAACACTTATTCAATTGCTTCTTCAATACAATGTTCACATTCTTTAAATTATATCTCAAAGTGCAAAAAAAGTGGGAAAGAGCAGAAACATGCTTTATAACTCCACTTTCACTCTTTATTTGTTCCTTAGTGTCACTTCAAAGCTCATCCTGAAATGATAGAGGAAAACAACCGAGTAAAATTAGCAAGACAATTAAAAGAACTTAAATTTGGTAACTTGACTAATCTAATATTATTCATTAGAAGGAAATGTTTTAGTACATGTTTTCCTTCGTCTTCTTCTTTTAATTTTGCTTCCCAGTCAGGCTCCTCGTAATCTGGTTCTTCATCATCTTCATCATTCTATCCACCAAGGTTTCACATTTTCATAATTAATTTCTTTTAAATATCTTTCCAAGCAGATGAAATTATATTTAATCTTGAGACCTTACCAATGGAGTTCCTAGTCTGTTTTCCTGTGAAGGAAATAAAAAAATTTAAGGAATGTAAAATATTGTGTGATCACTATGGCAAAGAAATAGAGAATAAAATAAAAAAAATGTAGAAATGAATGAATTTAATAGATTTGCACCTCTTCTTTCTTTAGTTTTTCTGCCTTCTCAAATTCAGCTTTCTCAGCCTGCGAAAGAACATCGAACATCATGAGTGAATATATCAGAGTTTGACATGTAAAGTGCTCACAAAAGAAAAGCATGAGCTCCAAAATGGTAAGCTATATATATACATATTTGATCTCGCCCCATGTTTCTTCTGCAACCTTTTTTGCATACTCAGGATCATCACAAATCAAAATGTTATCAAATAGTGTCCCTGCTCTTACCTGTTATGTAAGTACATTAGAGTTAAAAACTTTAAATAATACTTCAAAATCATTAGATTCAGATTTTACTTACTTGCCACAACTCAATTCCCACATATCTCAGGTTAGGATAAACATAGATATCTGGATCATCTACAAATTCTGTATAATAATATCAAATTAGTCTCCATCATGGATTTCAGCTAAAATTTAGTTGAGTTTCTACTAACAAACCTGGATTATCAATAATCGGTGCCTTCCATTTTCCTTTGTAGTTCGGATTCCTTATTTTCTGATAGTAAGAATTTGGAATTGATGAGATTATTGCATAACACTATATTGTAAGCATTTAACTTAAAAGAAATGCAGCTGTGTTTGAAACCTTTTGTTTCCATGGTCCTTTATATTCAGGATTTGGGATCATGGGTGCTTTCCACTCTCCCTTCTCTTCGGTGTTCCAATCTTCTGGCTGCAAAAGAAAGGTTTTTTAGACAGATTTTTCATTGCAATTGGGTAGAAAGTTCAAGAGAAAATTAGGCCTCGTTTGGGATAACTTTCTTACTGTTTCTGGAAGCAATTTTTTAATACAAAATTTTTAATTTTTGTACTAAAAAATTATTTTAAGAAGCAGTAAGAAAGCCGACCCAAACAAAGCCTTAGTTTCATATCTACCTTTCTAGCATTCTGGTCAGGAATCTCGGATGGAATGTTATCATATCCCTACAAAAATAAATTACATGCCATTTATTGAAGAATATGTTTTTATTTATATATCTGGTGTTAACATAAACTTTACATAAAATTAATAAATGTTCAATTTATGTTCTAAAATGAAATGACAATGTCTGTATGGACAAAATACCTCTGGTTTGCTATCCTTCACATCAGGTATAAACTCCCTATCTTCCCAGTCTTCTGGCTGTACATCACCAACAACAAATGATTTTTATAGTTTTAAAGAGAAAAATTTATGGCCTCTCAAAAAAAGTTTCAAGGTCAATTTATCAGCATATGCAATGCACCTTTTTGGCATCAGGATCCCTAATTTGCCTTGGAGGGAGTATGTCCCAATCATTGTAAATACTCCCAGATTGCTTCTGCTCATTATCAATAAGGATGTTATATGTAGCATCAGGTCTAATTATCAAGGTGTACAGATGAGTGAGTTGGTCATTAGTATATGATATCTCCTTTTTTATCTGATTATTCTTTCCATTGCGTGAGAGAATAACATGAACTTTTTTGTTGTTTTCTCCACAGATGTCTGGCCCAAACATTATACTGCAAAAGCTCATATGGTTTTTAATAATACATCAACATTTTTATACTAAGCATCTAATTTATGTACGTAATTGAAAACATGAGAAGGAAACTAGATAGTGTGGATATAGATATCTATAACCTGTAAGGGGTATCACTATCAAACACTTGTTGGTTAATTGTACCATTAATAAGCTTCATGTAACCACCACCACAGTTCAATTTCTGCTCATGTTTAACTGAAAATTGGAAAACTAGTGTCTTATCCTTGTTGTTGAACTCTGGAAACTCGGCTGAAATGGCATAGTACTTCAGGTCTTGAGTAGTTTGGATACCTGAAGTGGTAGATGAAGTATTAGAACAACAGTACTAAATTCATCAACAAGTTAATGTATGATAGCTTGGCTTGTAAACCTTTGTCATGAGGATCTCCACTCCATTTACCAGCAGTGTGGTTCCATTCCCCTGACATGTTTTCACTCTTTTTCCAATCAGATTTTACCCAACGATCCTCCCATCCATCTTCATTCGGTATCATAACCAAAATATTATTTAAGAACAATAGTAAGTAATAGGATCTGAGAATCAATTACTTCAATTAAATTGTGATCAAAATTCAATTGAAATGCAATAATAAAGCTAGTTTTTAGGATTAAAAAAAAAATTGCATGGCAGATTGATTCTAAAAACTGCGAAAAATATAATTTTCATCTTTATCATCTTCAAGATCAAAACTTTGTAAGGAGCTACTTGGTTCATTGCGAAAAGAATCCATATATTATGCAAAATAATTTTCTTTATAGATAATTTGATTTCATCTAGTTGGAAAAATACTTTTGAAGTAATTTTCCTAGCACATAAAATTAAAAAAGAAAAAAAAAGCATGGGAGATATAAGAATCTATATATGTCACCATCGAATCTCTCCTCGAAGTAGACATCTGCAGTTACGAGGAGAAACATTGACATTGAAATGACAATGGTGATTACTGAGAGCTTCTTCAGTGTCGCCATGACTGGAAGAAGATAGAAAGAAGGATGACAGAATGTAACTGCAGCTTCGAGCTAGCTTGGGTAGCTGAGAAGAAATTAACTAAATGATAGCTATATATAAGTCTCAGTTATAGAGTTTCCGCGCACCCCATGAGAACTCACCATTAACTGGCTAGTTGGCTTTTCAGAGCTTGTGGAGCTGATAGCGTCCCTCTTTGCTGTTGCAAGGAAGCTTCTGGAACGCATGCTACAGCGGATCCAAAGAACACGTAAGCACAGAAGGAAAAAAAAACACAGTTGAGATATTCTGATAAAAAACAGTTAAGATTAAAGACAATTTAAATATTTTTAGGGGTCTTCATGATTTCCAATCAATTCAAAATACTATTTACAAATATTTTTCTTACTGTATCGCTTGTTGTTGTAAAGAATTGAAGAAGGTGGATTACAAAATTTTTAAAATATTTTACTTTTTATTGAGGATGTTCTAACATAACTCAAGGATTCATTCACTGCTTGCTGAAACACAGAAAGCTGTAAAATTCGTGGATGGTAGCCTTTGAATCTGTATTGGTGGAATCACAGCTTCCATTGAAATCATGACTAATGATCCCATGTTTGCACGAATTTTGAGGATTACTGAGTTCATCTACTTTCCATTGTCCCGCCTGTAAGAAGTACTGCTGCAGATGTCATCTACAGCAACTGTGGTGCACAACCTGTTTATTTTTCTTGATTTCATCGTCTTCCCCGTTTCTGTCGGTAGTCTTGGGCACGGAACGGAGAATCCAATGGGCATGCGAAGCAGGAAGTAGCAAAAAAATTAAGCACACACTAAGGGCGATTATCCATGTTGCAGATCAAACCACATTTTAAAGGTGGAGAGAGAAAGAGAGAGATTGTAACTCTTTAAAATTCATTCAAGTAAACAAGAATCTTTATGTGAATCTTAGATCTTATTAAAATGTTCAATTATTATAATTAGAGACTCTTAAATCGAATTTGATCAGATCATTTGAACTTCATATTTAACAAATATAATGACGAGTTAAATATCATAGAATTCTTGTATTATTAAGACATCAAATGTCTTAAAAATATTATATGATCAATAAGGCGCCATGCAGGACATTTGATAAAGTGTTCTATTTTTTTTTTTTTTTTTTTGAACTTCTAAAAATATATATAAATAAGTCTTTCTTTTGCATGTTCTCCTTGAGGAGAGCTGATGGCAAAAGGCTACACATATTGAGGAAAGTTCCACCTTAAGAGAGTGGAAAACTTCAAACTTGAAAGCTAAAGCACAAGGGGCTAAGTGAGTAGGCATGTAGTAGATGGTCTTTATCAGTCCACAATGCATCATCTGACTTATCATGCCTCTCTTGCTTTTGGGTAATGATGAGCATCCTAACAAGCTACGTAAGGGTCTTATTTAAGGCCTCAGTTAGGCCACTTCACTTTAAGAAAATATGTTGTGGAGCATCATCGGTCAATTCAATGTTCATGAACGAACTTAAACATCTTATAACTTATGGCAGATATGTCATTATCTAAAAAAATAAGATGGGGTATACAAAAATAGTAAACAATATGATCTTGAACAAAAGCTAACATGTTATGTACCTTCTACTCTCTAAAGGGGTGGCTTCATCCCACTTCTAGAAGTAATTAGTGACTATAAAATTGAATCAATGACCCTTTGAAAAATAAAAAATAACAAGACCAATAATGTACATAACCAAGTGTTCATGAATCAGTATTACAATTTAGTAACATTTTGATATATCTTGGAAGACTAATCATCAATATGCAAGAATTTGATTATCAAGATATAAATATGAAAACATGATGAATATTTTCCTCATCATCTATTTATCAAAAGAATAAAATGATCATCTATTTATTTATGGATTCCAATTTTGGAAATTGTAATGCTCTATTATTATTATTGAATAAGTTGATTGCCATTATAATTATCACTTAAATTTGAAAATAATTTTATTTTATTAAAAATTATGGAAAGAAAGATTATTTCATTTATGAAAAAAATAATGCCATCAACAGTTTCAATTAATGATTGAGCAAACAAAGAAGATTTTTATCATCAAAAAAATAATTCTTGGAATTTATTCTCTTTCTAATGAGTGATGGATGAATTTTTAAGCAATGAATCAAGCTTGGGGCATCCTCCTCTATCTCTCCACCTCCCATTAAGATTAAAAAGAAAAAAAAAGAAAGTTTTGGATTTATCATAATCAAGGATATAAATAAATTAAGCAATCAAATCATAAAGATTTTAGTTTCTTTCCTCATCATAAAATTATATATTAATATTATTTTAATGTTTAAAAGTATGAAGTGAGGTATATTAGAATATCATAGTAGGTTAAAACAATAAAAGGCTTTACTTGCATGCAATGAATGGTATGCTTAGTGGCTTCCTCTTATTAAGTTTCTTTGGTGCTAAAAATATGTTTCTATTTGTATGTTATTATTCTCCTTTAAATGATAATATATCTTTTTTATTCAAGTCATTTTTATATTGTCATGGGTAGCCTTCTTTCATTATCATTTTTTTGGATAAAACCCACCATCTGGCCTATGTGTTAATTTCAAAAAATGTTACAAGTTCTTAGAAGGATCTACTGCTCGCTATCGCTCGAGAGAGCTACATTGAAAATGAAAAAAAAGAAATCCTAAAAGCTAAAGATCCCACCTAATTATAATTCAGCCAAAAAACCTGATAAAATAAACACAAGAGGCCAAGAGCAATCACCCAAAAAGAGAAATCAAGGGGAGATATATCGTAAAAGAACAACCAATCCCTGCAAAAAGAAAGGAAACCTGCACACAAAAAACAGTGAAGAAATAAAGCAAAACTAATAATGAACTAACCAACCGTAAAAGATACAACCTGAAACAACACAAGAACACTAGTTGGAACAAAAGAAAAAAGGCAGCAGCAGCCTTCACAATTTAAAAGAAACAAGAAACAACAATAGAGAACTAAGAGTATACATGCCCAAAAAAATAGCAATGACAACACAACAATTGAGAGAGACATAGCTGAAAGGAGCAACCACTGAGATAGGCAAAACAAATACAATCAGAGTAACAAAGGAGTCTAACCAGCAGAACCAATCAAAAAATTAACAGACCAACCACCAAGAAAGGAAAATTAAATTAAACAATAGAATACCACAAACACCTGAAACCATGTGATAATAGAACGCACTCTAGGAAACATAAGGCAGCCCAAATGTATCCAACAAAACACTTCCTTTAAGGAAATGAGGGGCATTCGACATGAGAAAAGATATAGGATCATTACTAAGAGATCCAATCTTAGCCAAGTAAGCAACACAACCAATACCAACCTTCATGATGGGAGAAATTATGTAAACAAAATTATGAATCATAACCAAATTTGTTGGCAGAATATAGAAATTAATACTATTCACTCCCTTTTCCTGCTTAATAATAGCAACAACAGCATCCAAATCAACCTCAATCCAAACAGATTGATGGTTTAAAGAAAACCATTCCTCTAGGCCCTTGTAAATGACGATCATATTCGCAGTAACAACATCTTGGATTGGGTAAAATGCACCAAGAATTAACCTGCCATCAGAATCTTTGATAAGCCCACCAAACCCACAACGGTTTTTAAACTGAGCAGCGTGAATATTGATTTTCTCCTCCCCAATAATCGGTTTATACCACAAAATGATCTTAGGAGGATTACGAACAAATATCAATGGTAATGCTAAAGAACGAAAGCCAGACCTTCTTGTAATCAAAATGTTTAGACAATAAAACATGAGCAATAAACAGTTGTTGGATCCTAAAAATTTAAGAACTAAGAACCCTTTTGTAACACATCTTAATTCCCATGTGCTTACTATTATTCCTCTCTTCCCATAACAACCAAAATATAGTTAAAGGACTTACTAACATCCTTTGATCCAAATTATTATTCTGAAGCATGACATTTAAAAAAGACATAATACTGACATGTAAATCAATGAAAATGTTTAAACCATTTTGAATAGCAATCCAAACCTTGGTCACCATAGGACCATAAATAAAAACATGGTTGATAGTTTCAAGGCTACAACAGCATTGACATTTTGAAGCTAAGCTAATACCTTTCTTTTGAAGCCTGACATCAACAGGAATAAAGTCTTTCAAAATCCTCCTAGCTAATAATGAGGAGTTAAGAGGGATAGTAGACTCCCAAATTTTACCAAAATTAAAAATAGGCTGGTTTTTGTTTCTGAAAGAGTGTCATGCTTTACTAATACTAAAATCACCATCATGAGATAAGTTAAACAAAATTTGATCCTTGTTATCAAGAGAAATGGGAATATTGCAAATTTGATTAACCAAACTTTGAGGAATAACATCAAGAAGTCGACTAGTGGACCAATTACCATCAACAATGAAGCTTAAAACTTTCAATGAGGAGGTAGATTGAGAGTTGAAGTAAGAAACAATAAACCCAACACCTAGCCACTCATACTGCCAAAAATAAGAAGCTCCATTATGAATTCCCCATTAAATAGTCGGCTCAGCAACCCATTTAATGTTACAAAGTCTTTTCCACCCATGGGATTGCCTTTGCTTAAAAAAATAAAGACTAGGATGAACATTATTGTAATATTTCAAATGCATGCACTACAGGAAAATCTCCCATTACCGGCGAATTTTCCGGCGGAAGAATTGCCGGCGGATTTTCCGGCAGATTTTCGACGGACTATTTGGAAAAATTTCCGACAAATTTTTAAGCAGATTTTTCGGCGGCTTTTCCGGCCGATATGTTTCCGTCGGACTTTCCGGCGGATTTTCCGACGGCATCTGAAAATATAATTTATTCGTAATTTAATTCATTTAATAGTTTATTTAAACTATTTTGTTTTAATTAGAATATTCTGTCAGCTTTAATATAAATAAAAAAATGTATTAATTTAAACAAATTTGCAGAAACGGTCTAGTGGTCGGACAGGCGCTCAGGCGGGGAGAGGTCCCGGGTTCGAGCATCAGCGCAGATAGGCGCCCGGGAGCGGGCTGGGTGGGCGCGGGCGGGCGGCAGGGCAGGGTGCGCGCGGGCGAGGTGCGCGCTGGGAGCGGGGTGCGGGCGGGGCGGGGCGCGCTCGGGCTGCGCCTGGGCTGCATGCTGGCTTGCGCTGGAGCGGGCACCTGAGAGGTTTTTTTTTTTAACAGTTTAATTTATTCCGACGGATCTTTTCCGCCGGAGAAAATTTCCGACGAATTTTTTCCGCCGAAAAAAATTTTCCGACGGATTTTGTTCGACGGAAAAATTTTCCGACGCTCGATTTACCGTCGAAGACATTTTCGTCGGAAATCCGCCGGAAAATTTCAAAATCCGCAAAAAAATTCAGATTTTTCCGCCGGAAATTCGCGACTTTCCTGTAGTGATGTAAATGGCCCACAAAGAATCATTCTTCCTAAACTTCCACCAAAGTTTGAAAGAAAAACTTCTAATTAAATCATGAATAGACTTATAGGCAAAACCTCCCTCTAATTAAGGGCCCATGCACGCACTCCAAGTAGAGCAATGAATCTTTTTGGAAACTTCAGTAGAGCCCCACAAAATTTGTTAAAAATTTTCTCTAATCTATTACAAATGCTAGTAGGAGGATTGATGGTTTGGATTAACTAGATGGGGCATATAAGACAAAACTCTTTTAATAAGAAAAAGTCTAGCTCCCATAGAAAGCAACTTAAACTCCCAACAAGAAATTTTGGCCTATAAAAGCAAAATTCTTATCAAATAGAAAAGAGCATTTATGACCTTTAAATAAAGGAGTTCCAATATAGTATAAAGGCAAAACTTATTTGCTAAACCAAATATAGGTAGTAATATTGTTACTCTGCACCAAAGACATACATTTACTACCAATAAAAGAGCATTTATTATTATTAAATTGCATACCACTTTCTTTCTCAAACTTGGAGAGGAGTTTTCTAATATTCTTAACACACCTTAAAGAACCATTAAAAAAATAATAAAGTCATCGGCAAAGCAGAGATGAGTAATATTGATGCCACCAAGTTCATAAAAGAACAATAAGTATTCATGGAAAAACATTGAGACAAATCCCTAAAAAAATAATCATCAGGAATTATATAAAGAGCAGGGGATAGAGGATCTCCTTGTCTGACACCTTGAGCACCTTTAAAAAAACTATGAGATTTACCATTAATGATGATAGAAAATCAACAATTTTTAACAATGCCTTTGATAAAATTAATAACTTTAGCATCAAAACCAAAAAAGATGCATGATGCTAAATAAGAACGACCAATTCAGGTTATCATAAGCTTATGAGATGTCCAGTTTCAAAGTTAAACTATAGAGAACATGGTTTTGGACATTTAGATATTTTTTTGTAAAACTTTCACCCGATATTTTTGAAACGCTGCTTTTTTAAAGCTATAGAAAAATCTTCAAGCACCAAAAAAATAGCACTATAGAAAAATTAAACCTTTGAAATGTAGTCCTGCATAATCTCTGGTAATCTGATAGAATTCTAAGTCAGTGACATTTTGCTACACTATACTAGATTTGATTGTTAAAATGTTGTTCAGAGGGAAAATTTCTAAAATTCTATAAATAGCCCAATTTATGTTTAACTGCTTAATTGTATATTATATTGCTTAATTTATATATATTGTGCATCTTTGAATGATATTCTATTTGCATCTAAGGAGTGAGGAGTTCTAAGGGAGTTCTGTTATATATATATATATATATATATATATATATATATATATATATATATATAACAAAGTTTATGGTAGAAATTTTGAAAGTGCTAAGAGCACTAAAAGGCCTGAAGGCCAGGAGTTTTGAATGGGAGGCATAAAGAGTTTTGGAGTTCTAAATAAGAGATATATAGGTGTTGGAGTTCTATTATTTTCTATCATGCACTATGTGTTTTTCTTACATTATGTTCAACATACTATGCTCTGAGCTCAATAACCTGCTTAGTTATATATAAAACCCCACCCTATTATGACACCACTCTATTGTAAGTCTACTATTAATCTTGGAATAACTATTTTATTTTATGTTATTGGTTTTAAAATTATTAAGAAATAATTTGAGTGATATAATCTGCTGAGCTGTGTTAGCTCATTTTATGTTTTGCATTCCACTTTTAGGTCAGGGCAGGGGTAAAGGGTTGGTAGAGTTGAAAGGATAATTTTTTTAGCCTTGCTGGTGTGTAGGCACATTTTTTATTTTTTATTTTATTTTAGATTTTTGAATAGTCATGACAATTTTCAATTTTCTATTCTATGTCTATTTGTTGTCGAAGACTGTGATAGCATGAATATATAATATATCCTTTTGTGGATAAATATAAAGAATGAATTTTTTGTGGATGAGTAAATTTATATGTATAGTAGAGAAATTAGAAGCTCTGGTGTCTGTTATTCGACAAGAAATCTAATTTTTATCCAAATAAAAAATCTTGGTCTGTGCAGTTCCACCTCTGTTCTGCCACTATCAAATACGATGTAACCTGTATCTGTTTGTCATATTAGGTTGGGTTATGTATCAGAGTGTTTGTATAAATAAATTATAAACATAACTATATAATTCCAATGACTACCCCAAATAGAATTATTATTCTATTGAAAGTTAGGATGGTTCTTCCAATATGGATTATAAGTGTTAGAATAAGGGTTATTTTGTCTATTGTTATTGACATTTAAAAATTCAACCCCTAAGGCATTTGGGTTACTAGCTGCTTCATAAATACTCTCCTTTACTAACATAGGTGTTTCTTGGAATGTACTAACTTTAATATTATTCAACATCCTATAGATAGTAACTACTTAAATAGTTAAAATAGATAAGGCATCAAATTGATACACACTAACTAATTTCTTAGGGTTTACTCTCATAGAAGGCCATTAGAAATTATTGATGTTCATTTATTTAATAAAAGCATATACTTCATCGAATGGTTTGGACATCAAAGAACCTCCAGCAGCGTCATCATTGATTGGTTTAAGGGATCCTTCAAGTCCATTATAGAAGGTGTGGATGATAAGCCAATCAGGAAGATCGAGCATGGTGTGAACATTTTCTAAGTAGTTCTTTAAATCTCTCCAAAGCTTTATATATTGATTCTCCATCTAATTTAGTGAATGAAGTGATATCATTCCTAATTTTTATAGTTTTGGAAGGAGAGAAATAATTGGCTAGGAACTTATAAGCTAAATCATTCCATGTGTTGATTGAGCCCGGGGGTAAAGAGTTCAACCACATCTTAGTTTTGTCCCTAAAAGAAAATAGAAATAATATAAGTCGAACAACATCATGAAAGACCCCATTATATTTAAATGTCATGCAAATCTCTAAGAAACTAGCTAAATGCAGGTTGGGATCTTCTACAGGGGTTCCCCCAAACTGAGAATTTTATACTATTTGAATGATAACATGCATTAACTCAAAATTATAAGCTTGGATATTGGGCCTATTAATGCTTTGATGAATACCTTCTACCATGGAATTTGCATACTCTCTAAGTGGTCTAGAATGGTTCTCTTCTTGCACTAGGTCAACCATTTCTAAGAATTTGTGTTATTTTTTAGATTATTTAACTTTTCTTTAGGTTTTTTTCTATCTCAAGATTAAAAAAGACTTCTCCTAGTTGGGCTTTATTATGCATACAACAATAAAAAAAATACTAAATGATTATACAAATCAAAATATAATTGAATAGTTTGTAATGCAACAATATACTAAATACAACAAAAATAATAGCAGTACTATCACAAAACAAGATAAACAATGATAGTTATAAGATTAAATAAGCAATTTTTTGAACAATATAAATTGAATATGAATATAATTATTCAATATCCCCAATAATGATGCCAAAAATATGGCCACAAGCCACTACTACACTTCAAACAGGCTATTATGTGTGTAACTCTGGTTCTACACAAGTGCATGTATAGTGTCAAGTAATAAAGTGATGAGTAGAATATCATTCCCATGAGGATATAAATCACCCTAAGCTCATTCTAATACTGCTTATGTGAATCACCAAATTTATCTTACCCAAAGAATATTTATGGTGTGCTAAAAAAATAATCTACTAAGTCTTGAAATTTAAAATACAATATCTAAATGACTCTGAACCAATGATAGTCAAAAACTAAGGATTGCAAAAGTTAGATCTCTCTTAGTATTTTTGTGAATTAGAGCATGAATAAATTCAAAAAGATCATGGATAGGATGGATGACAAGACTAAGTCAATAGAACATGACTAGTTCAAAGAAAGTTTAGAGAAAATATTATGACCAAATGGGGGAATGACCTAGAAAAAAAATGAATGATTGAGTCATAATAAGATTTATTAAAAAGGGTATTAGTTCATAAGAAGGATAATTTGATTAGTTTATACAAAAGAATATGATTAGGCTAGATAAATGACTTAGTTAAAAGAGTATATGACTATGCCAAAGGAAGTATATTCAAGAAGAGCATGACTAAACTAAAGAAAATCATTAATTGGAAATTAAGAAAAGATGTAATCAAGTATGAAAACAATGTAAGGATAATATATTATGACATTTTTTGTTAAATAAAAAATAATTTTGATATTCAACGTCATTTAAATTTAGATCATAGATGAGCTATATATCCAAGAATGCTATGAATGCAACCTAAAGTTGGTCAGAGTAATAAGTAAATTTATTTTGTACCCAAAATATGCAATGCTAGGCTTGACCCCCTTCATTGTAAAGTCCAATCCTAGTCTAGAGAGTCAAAAGGATAAATCAAATAAGAAGGGCTAAGTGCAAAGTGCAACGTGTGTTACACATGACCTTAAGAAGTAGTCTAAATGAAAATTCATGATGCAATATACAAATGACCAATAAACACAAGATGACTCATGAATAGTTAACTAATGTGAACTTTGGGAAAACTAGTGCCCACACAAGCATGCGTAAGTGTTCTAAATAATATTCATGTTAAAAAGATACAATCAAGTCAAATGAAATTTAAATTTAAATATTTTGAATTTCTGTAAATAATTTAGAGATTTCTTAAGAAATTTTGAGAATTGAGAATTAAATTATTCAAAATCCCTCAAATTGAAGATATGATTTTCTTAAAAAAATAAAAATAAAAATAAAAGTAGTTCAAAATTTGAAAATAGAAGAATGATTTCAAAATCATGTCAAAAGTTAAAGTCAATGATAATATATTATTTTACTTAATTGATTGAATAAATTTAGGACATTTAGGAAGGAAAATTTTGGGAATTAATTAACCTTTCATTAAATGAGGGTGATCAACATGCCAAGTATTCTTGATCAAATCAAGCCAAGTATTTTAGAAATTTTTTAGAAATTATTTAGTAATTTTTCATAATTAACATCAAACATTTAAATATTATAAAATTTATATCTCAAGCTTCACACATCGAATTCACATGAAATTTCAACCAAATGCTCATATGCATAAGGGGGCATGTCACAAATAATTTAAGTTTTTTTGGAAATTAGTTGAGGGCTATAATGGGAGAAGATGTAATGCAAGAGATGAATAGATATTTATGATTATATTATAGCCTCATCAAAGAATTACAAGATAATTATAAGGGTTTTAAGACATCATGAAAAGGCTATAAGGGTGCAAAAGATCACCAAATCAATTCTAAGGGAAAGGGCATCCACCTAATCCTCAAAGCACTTGAACACAAGCACGTATAATTTTATTACTTCATAATATACCACTCTTACTTGACCATTTCTTATATGAGGAAAATTCAATTGAAGGAAATGAGTGGCGGCCCAAATATAGATATGTAAGTATTTGAATCAATTGCATTGCATTACAAAGATTCATGACAAGGATAAATGTTCAAAATATAAAAGTGCAGCGGAGGAAAATTGATCTAAATCAATAGTCAAATACAATCTTACAAAATCAATCATGTTTGATTTAGAAAAAGAGTTATCATTATTCCACAATGTATTTCCTACCTTTAAGAGAAGGAGGCACACACGACTTACATGGAAGGTGGATTGTACTTCAATTAAGTACATATTGAGTTCTAATAAGAGAAGGGCTAATAATGAGCTTGTGCAATTTTGATTGGAGCTTACTTGCTTGATTTTTATTCTTACATTGTTAATTTTTTGAGGTGGTGATCAACCAGACAAATAGGGCTTGGAGATCCAACCCCCTATTCTGTCCACATGCTTCATCTGTTTTAAGTAATTGAACTTTATGCATTTGAACCTTACATTTTGTAGCTTAAGTATTATGTCTTTACTTGAGATTTGATCTTTGTGCTACAAACTTGACCAACTCTACCTATAATAGAACTTCTCTTGGGAGTTGTACCATTATGTATTGAATGTATCTAAAACGATCTAATGCCCTTCCATCATAGATTTGAGATGTATCAGTGATAATAATGTCATTAATCAAGAAAATTAATATTGTAATGCTAGTGAGATTTGGCCTCCAATGATAATATGTTCTAATTTACAAGATTTGTAATATCTTTGTTGATTAATGCGAATAATATCAATTCAACAACTAGTGTCTATGCTCGAATTTTGACTAATTGAACTATTATTTTGGAAGCACATTAATCAAAAATATATTTAAAATAGTAATTATTATATTAACCCATTCAAAATAATTGTAATGGGAATCATAAAATTAAATTATTTTTATCAAGTTTTAAAAATAATCAATAATTAATCATAGAACTTTATATTAAGTTTCCTTCCATTTTTTAGTTTCAAACTTCACCCCTCAAATTATTTTTTAGGCTACCGCAGTGATATTATTATGAGAGATTTTAGTGGAAAACTTTTTTGGAGTGAAAGTAAAAAAAATTCCTATTCCATATGAAATGGATGACTAAGGTTTCGTTTGAGACAACTTTCTCACGGCTTTTTAAAATAACTTTTTAGTACAAAAATTTCTAGTTCAAAAATTTTTTGTACTAAAAATTTCCATTTTAAAAAATTTTTGTATTAAAAATTTGCTTTAGAGAACGATAAAAAAATATTTCAAACAGAACTTAAGACTTCATTTGACATAATTTTTTTATTAAGCTTTTCCAACCCCAAATATAATTTTTATTTGATAATTATTTTTTTAGTTGCTTTCATATTTTCTTCCTAAAAAATTACTTCCTAAAAAAACACTCTACAATGCTTTACCCTTAGAGATAGGATACGAAATGAGCATATTCATGAAAAGGTTGGAGTAGCTCCAGTGGAAGATAAGATTAGAGAGAGTCGCCTTAGATGGTTTGGTCACGTAAAACGGCGGCCTCCCGATGACCCGGTTAAGAAAGTAGAGGTCTTAGATTTGACTTATGTTAAGAAAGGTAGAGGTAGACCTAAAAAGACTTGGTTAGAAAATATTAGAAATGATCTTTCTTTATTAGATTTAAATGAGAATTTGACTTTTAATAGGACACAATGGAGAAAAAGGATTCATGTAGCCGACCCCACGTAGTGGGATAAAGGCTTGATGTTGTTGTTGTTGTAATCACTATACACCTCCCTAATCCAACCTTACAATGTCCTACTTGAAAACGCAAGAAAACCGCTTTATGGCTGAATTAATGTTTTTCCCACTTTCTCCTATATAAACTTCAAAAAAAGGTTGTTGATTTGCCCAGAAACAGTGAAGAGTTACTTGGAGGAAGGCAGGCCAGGAGACGCCCCACAACCCGAGCAGCCATGAGCACCATGAAGTTTTGCCGCGAGTGGTAAGAAAGCTCTTGTTTTTTAATCGAAATATGAAAGAATAAGACTGCTTGTTTGCCACTTGTTTTTATTTTTTATTTTTTTATTTTTATTTTTATTTTTTTTATATATAGCTACCATCTCTTTTTCGTGTCAGTAATAACATTCTCTACCCTAAAGAAAGCAAGGAGCAGAAAATCCTCCTCTATGCCTGCCGTAACTGCGACCACCAGGTTCTCTTTTTTTTCTCTTGCTTGATCCTCCTTTTATCATATTTTCTGATGTGGGTTTGGTTTTTCCTTTCTTCTAATTGTTATAAATGTTCAAACTTGTGGCTTTAAACGGATTTTAATCAGTACTTCTGTTAACCATCCATCAATCTATTGTTATTATGTGCTGAAATTTGAAATCATTTGAGAGGGCAAAGGAACTCTGTCGGCTATTTGGCGGGATTGACCATTTTGAACTTAAAATGTGTTTCTCTTTTGTTGTTTTACCACTGTATGACCTACATTTGAAATAATTTTAGGGGGTCACCTTCTGTTGATCCTTTTTGTGCTTATTCTTAACTTGTTCTTATACATAGAAAAATAAAACTGTAGAAACAAATCTCAAATTTGCCCTTTTGATGAGATAGGACATTTAAAAAATTCAAGATGAAACTTTATGGTTTCCCGCTTGTCTGAACTATTATATTAAATTACTTTTTTTGGGTAAACATGATAAATTTAAACTTGGCATGATGTGTTGGTTTCTTGCAATTTAGGCATTAAAGGTCGCTCAGGCTCAAGTTCTTAGGTTCCAACCTTGTTTTATATCCAAGCACCTAGGCATTGATATACTTGGGTATGATGTGCATTAGTTCCAACCAAAGCATTGATGTTGGTTCCAAAAATCCTGGCATTGATGCCTGGTAATTGCAAAAGCATGAATTTAAATGCCGAAGTTGTTGGAACTCTAGGCATCTTTGTTTTGATTGCAATTTGCTAGGGTATACATACTCCCACCCATTAATACTAAAGTATGGGTTTTATGAGCATCTTTGTAACTCAAGAAATGATGGGCCTAGTTACCAAAAACTTAGGCATTGATGCTTGGGTTTTGCGAACCAAGGCATTGTTGTGGTTGGGTTTCTAAAAAGCTCACGTATTTTTTGGGTATTGCAAATGCAAGCATTAGTGTTTTAGACTTCAAGTTGCATAATAGTTTAATGCCAGTGTTGAGATGTCACATTGACAACCCTGATTGCATGTGCATGCCTATCAGCATTGCTGGGAAGCACTTGTGATGTCATCCAAAAGAGATATATTAAAAGAATAAGACAACTTGTCACCATGAGTTCATAGCGATATCCTGATCTCAAGTGAACTCAAAGGATCACCAATAGAAAGAGAGAATTAATTGCCTTTCATATCATCGTATGAATGAAAGAGGTCTATACCTTCTTTATTCATAAGCAAATGGCATTTTGTATTTCTTTGTCCCATTGATTGGACCTATATTTGGATTCTTTATTATGTTTCATTGCCTATGATGCATCGATATTTTTTCTCAAAGAGGCATGTAGTATCCGACACACCTCCATCATGTATCAGATGACATGTCTGATTACAAAATATTGAAAATAAATTAGACATGCGTGTCTTAAATATTTATGAAATTTTTTAAAATATAATTTCCTGTATTTCACATTTTTATTTATTAAAAAATAAAAACTAAACTTCTTATTTCCTCTCCACAACCTTAAATCAATTACCCGCACTTGATACCCTATTCCATGAATGTTCCCATTTTTATTTCTCTTTGGTGGATCGCGGCTAGGGTTTCACAATAACGCCCGATGCAATATCAACATCAACGTCTGAAGCTGTCAGAACATCTATGTTTCAAAACCATCTCAAAATTGAAGTATGAAGCCAACAATTTCTACACCCGCAATCAAGCCTCGGTGCCATCTTGACATCTCATCTTTTTCCAACATCGTCTCAATGTTAGCGACTGACGTTATCTCGACATCGATGCCCGATTGTCGACAACATTATTGTTCCCCCTCTCGATGCCTGAGACATGACATCGTCATTAACTCTCGATATCTTAATATTAGTCATTTTAAGCACAAGTCCTAATTAAATGATTTGTTATATCTCAATTATTTTTAATATTCAGCTTATTTAATTTCTATACATTATTTTTAAGATGTAAAAATTATAATATTGTGTCTAACCTGTGCATATGTGTTATATTTTCAATAATTAACATGTCCCATATCTGTTTCATGTCATGTTTGTGTCTGTCTGTTCATCATAGTTCATTGCACTATTTCCAAGGATTAGTATAATTGAATTGAAATTCTTGGGTCATTTTAATGGGTTCATAGATCATACATTTC
Organism: Dendrobium chrysotoxum; assembly: GCA_019925795.1. Taxonomy (NCBI): domain Eukaryota; kingdom Viridiplantae; phylum Streptophyta; class Magnoliopsida; order Asparagales; family Orchidaceae; genus Dendrobium; species Dendrobium chrysotoxum. The sequence goes on along the minus strand of CM034305.1, from coordinate 74,053,726 downwards.
TATAGATCATCACACTGTACTTTCACATATTAACTCAATGGAAAGTCTTTCATAATGGATTGACCTTTGAAATGATGATCTATTGATATACAATGTAAATTTGGATATTGATGGAAGAAACACTAGACACATCCCATACTTTTCGCTCCCACCACGCATGAACCAATTTCATTTTGTCTATCAAGCTTCTAACATGGAAAAACTTTTTCATGAACTTATGACACTCAATTGACTATTATAGGCCATTGGCTTGCCACTAGGGATGATTAAGATGGGTGAACATTGATGATGTGATTGTTGGTCCAATCACCAAATGGTGATGGAATGGAGGTCTGCGAATCACTATTGAAGATTGGAAAGATACTGATTAATGTTTGATTTGAAAGGTTACAATTCAATTATGCCAAATGTTTTGAAAAATATGAAAACTAGTGGTGGTACCCCTACCTTCCGTTCCATGCTCTTGATTGACGCTGCCTTAGATGCTTTGTGATGCTGATAGCTCCACTTCATACATTGAATATTTTATCATAAGGATTAAATAGTTTTGTTTTGAAGGTATGATAAAAATGCGGATTGTTATGCTTAATCTAAAGAAGTTTGTTTGCATTATTGGTTAATTATACATATCCACAAGAGCAAGTGTGGGCTCCGAAAATTCGACCCCGGCCTCCGCCCGACTTTTGTGCTTTCGGCTCGGGAGGAGTTTTAACGATTTAAGTTCCGAGATAAATTTTGGAAGGCAGATGAGATAGTAGGTAAGACACTACCCAGAGATTTCGCCCTCATTTTGTGAGGACTTTATGATCTGAGTTCTGGTTTCCTATAGGCGCGAGCCCCTATAGTTAATTACCCCTCTCGATCACGAGAGAGAACTTTCGATTAAGGCTAGTCGTCAATCAGATACGTAAGGATACGCGGATCTGGCATATAGTAGCAGCATGAGTTGAGAAATTGGAGAGTTTGGAAGGTTTGATATTTAAAAATTAGAAATTTCACCATCTTGCACTTAAAGCGGATGGTGGGGGAATGGATGATGGACCCGATCAAGATCCCATGGTTCCGTCATCCCGGGCCATTGTGGTCCCTGGTCTACTTAGTCAGAGGAGGTAGTCGACCCAACCTGACAGAAGGATCCTTGTCGGCAGCCATGAGTTGCTTCGTCCAAGGGAACCTTGTAGACCTGGGGTGGGTGTTTATCTAAGGGGACAAATTTGAATCCACCTTAGCTAACAGAGGGCTTTGTGCCCTATCAATCATATCCTATTGATTCATATCTCAAGGATTTGATGCCATTGGGGAGCATACGGGCTCTGGCCATAACCATAATATAATGGTGCCATTTGGCGGCGACCACCTGGTTCAGAGGGCCCCGAGTCATAACCGTTTATCCTGCAGTGCCATTTGGCGGCGAAACTGCCGGTTAGAGGACTCGTACCACGTCCTTGCTGGCAGGAGATTGTTTGAGAATGGATCCTAGTGATATTTTCGACTAGGCATTGGCTCTTTGTGAGCTGAAGTAAATTTTAATTTATCCACCTCGGCAAACTGTTGCGGAGGGTGGATGGATTTGCTTTATGTGATTGATGATTGGATTTCAGTTTTAAATATTTTTGGGATTTTGATGATTTTGGGAATTTTTGTGGAGTTTTGGAGTTTGGATTTTGTGAGAGTTTGGGTGGTACTTTGAGATATTTGAAATGGACTCCTCCGGTTGAGATTTGCATTCAACACGGCCATCATCGGGGTGTAGAGTGGGGTCACTCGTACTTATGGATTGAACCTTGTCAACTCTGTCAAGTTGTTGACAGAGGATCGGATTTTGTAGGCTTTATGTCTTTGTAAGTGAATTCTCTTGATTGAAGGCCTTGAAGGCCTAATATGAATGTATAAAATAAATATCCCGGTCGACCTCGCGACCGTATATTTATTTAATAGTTCGAGCCGTGTCAACTCCTATCTACCTGAATAGAAGGATCGGGCTTGAACTTGAATTCACTTATCGACCCGCGCAGCATCCCTAGACATCACGTGTGTACCAATAACACGCTCGCCGGGGCCCATGCGGGCATTTGGGGGCATTTTATAAATATTTATTGAACCTTGTCAACTCCTATTTACTTGCTTTAGGAGGATCGGGTTCAAATCTATTGACCCGCGCAGCGTCCCTAGACGTCACGTGTGTACCAATAACACGCTCGCCGGGGCTCGTGCGGGTTATGATTATATTTTCCCCTTTTAGTGTACCTATGTGTATACAAATTAAAGTGCACACGTGCAGGGGTATTCTTGGAATATTTGTACACGCCTTCTGTCCGCTTGCATGAAAGTTGCGGATCCGGTGGCGTTGCATCATAGGCATTTATGTTTGACGCAGTCATTTTACTTTATATTCTGCTTGAAACAACAATTATGTATATAATAGGTCTCCTACAGCAACCCATAGAAGTTCATCTCTATTGTAGTACTTTCAGCATTTGCTTGGTTGAACTGAGATTCGTTCACTCCATAATGATTTGATCTGAATTTCTCTTCCCAAAGCTTGTATAGGGATGCTATTGTACTCCTTCATCCCTACTCCTTGACAAAATATATTTTTCTTATGGGTTATATTTATCACAAATATCCTCCTCATAGGTTCATCATCCATCCATCAAGTTCACTGTATGTTGACCTTCCGCATTCGTAGGCAAGCACAACGTTCATCTACGAGTTGACTGTCATTGACCAAATGAAAGTCATGACACTTCTTACACTCGCTGAGAATTCTTGCGTACTTAACTACAATTAAGCTGTGTATTCCTTCTTGATTCCTATTGCTTGTGAGGTAGAATACCTTTATTTGTGTCTTGATACTTTAATTTCTTGTAAGGTATGTTGTATTCAACTTCATATTGACATTAACTATAGGATGTGACATTTGTTATGTGTCTGAGAATCCCTTAATGTTAATTGAAAATCTTCATGTCGTTGATTGCAGATGTGTTTTTACATCCCCTACAATGCTCACATGTTGTGAGCGATGACACTAGCCTTTAATGCTAGTTGGCAAGTTGCACTCCAATCCTCATAGCTTTCATGAATCTACTGAAGATTTTTACCTCATAACTTGTAGGTGGATTGCTACTTGTCTCACAATTCGCATTCACTATGTCCTCCGTAGTCTTTTCATCGCTTATAGACAAGTTATAGTTGCAGGTTCTTTGTCTTTGAGGATAATTGGTAATTTACACGATAAATCACATTCATTAATATCCCCACTCCAATTGAGATAATCGTCACGAGTTGAATGTTATTATCCAAGTCAAGGTTTGTAATTACAAGAATCCTCATTTGTTTGCAAGTGACTCATTTGCATGCATCTAAATGTTCAAAAGCTATCATTTGATTTTTTTTTTTTGACATCTTCATTCTGATCATGGCTTTATCAACTTAAAGTCCAATGCTCCATTATTATTTGAATAAATTCTGTGTGGAAGCCTGAAATGCATTTGTACATGAGTCCTTGCTTACTTGCATGAGTTTTGAATGAATCAATTTTCTTAATCAATACTTGCATTCAAATTAAAGCGATAACTCATTGTCATTCCATCGGAAATTTGATGTCACTTCTCAAATCAAATTTCTTTATTGATTAACTTTATTTTGTCCAAATTCAAATTGATTTTAATGTCATTATTTAGTATTCGCTTGGGTCCAAATCAAGTCTTGTTCGTATCATTTGATTCAAATTCTTGCTTAACTTCAAATGTTCATTTAATGTTCAGGTCCTCCTTCCAATTTCATTTCACTAAGGTTCAAGTTTTCTTTAGTCATTTGAGTTATGAAGCATATCCTTTGTTGTCCAAAATCAAGTCCCCTGCTGTCCAGATATTGTTCAAGTCCTTTATGTCTTCAGTCAGAATTTCGGCAGCCTCCCGGCGTCTCCCCCGTTTAGGGGAAATTACGAGAAACTGGGCCTTTCCCACCACGCTTAAGAAAGCGTGTATGGTAGGTGTCCTCTTTCGAGGACACCGCGGCCGTGTAAAGTCTTCAATTCCCCACCACGCTTAAGGAAGCGTGTATGGGTCTTCAAACATGCCTGTTACAAGAGAAAAGCAGTTGTTTCCCCGCGAGCGGGTACTTAAGATTGTCCCCACCACGCTAAGAAAAACGTGTATAGGGCCTACCCGCCTCGCCGTAGGTGTCGCACCGGGTTCCCTTCCCACCACGCTTAAGAAAGCGTGTATAGGCGGTTTTTCGGCTCGACACGAACGCCGAGGATGGGATTTTTAGGTGATTACCCGCCTCGTTGTAGGCGCCGCACCGGGGTCCCATCCCACCACGCTTATGAAAGCGTGTATGGGCGGTTTTCCGGTGCGCCGCAAACGACGAAACAAGTTCTCAAAAATTGTAAAATTCTTTTCTTTTTCTTCTTTTTTTTTGCTATTTTCTTTTCTTTTTTTTTTTTTTTTGGCAATATCTCCCTTTTTTTTGGAAGCTCTCTCTTTTCTTTCCCCATTTTTCATTACATCCACACATATACATATGCATACATAACCCAAATATGCTCATGTTCTTCTTCCCTCATTTTTTTTTTTAAACTACTATCAAAACTAAAGCATCCTCAAACAAGAGCAAACAAGACACAACTCATTTTGTTTTACAAAAAGAAAAATGTACCAGAATCTTAGCACCATGCTCTATTCACACAAGTATGGGTGAAGTGAACTTTAATCGATTTGGGACTTCTGCAACCTTCTTCTCTTATTGCTATTGCCAGCAAGTGATGAACAATCACTGACATCAACAAAGTTCTCGACGGTTGATTCAAACAACTCTGAGAAATCCATTGAATTTGCCAATATTGACCTCTTCTTAGATTACCATGTCATCAAATTGTAGCATGAATATACAAGTTCTATTTCCACAAGTCCTGAAAAAGAAATTGATTTCATCCTAAATTCTAGTGCTTTTTTTTTTTTGTTGTTAATTTCTGATCAATTACAGCAATAACAACAACCGAAGCTATCATTGATGCTCGAAATTCCACCAAGTTGATATCTCTAAGTATTAAAACTATGAAGCCAATGGGTTTTGAGAGCAACTCTCTTGATAAGTTCCTGCCATAGAACTTTTTAGTGAAATGATTAATATAAGAAAGTGGAGTCACAGAGCTCATGCGTCACTCCAATGTGCTTAAGACAAGGAGCTCCATTCTTTGAATAATAATGGAAAAAAAGCATTGTTCAGTTTGATAATCCATAAGTGTGGGTGTAGTAACTTCCTCCATTTTTGCTGCTAGTGACAGATATGCTAATGCTAACAACTAAAGCACCCAAGATTTCTCATCATCAAAGCTTCGCTGCGTCAAGAAAGGATCAAAATAACTTACAGCCTGGTAGACAGTTTGAGGGTTGAAGTGTTGGCGTCAATGACTTTGCAAACCTTCTTGACTTCGATGCCCAGCTTTTATAAAATGTTTGTTATGGATCCATGATTAAGCTGGAAGGTCTGCTGCCATGCAAGCTGAGTCGGCTTCAATGCGGTAGAGGAGGCGGGCAAGGAGAGGTTCAGGCAGCTCCCTGGATCAGAAGGCCGATTTGCTGAGTGGGTTCGATGGGAAGAGGCTTTTCGGCAGCTCTCGAGACGGACAGATCAGGGAGTTCGATCGGGCACCAAGATGGCTGAGTTAGAAGTTGGCAACAACAGGTATAAGGTCCTCATTGGATGCTTGATGAGCACGTGGGGGTCTTCAAACGGAGCTGGATGGATCTTGGTGTGGGGTGTAGCGGTGTCAGAGAAAGGCTTGAGAGATGGAGTCGTCTTTGGATGTAGATGGAGGTAGACGTGTGGGACAGGAAGAAGGCAAGGGAAGTGGAGGCTTCGGTTGGCTCTAGCCGTGGAGGAAGTTTCGAAAGCTTATGCGACTAAATTCATCGGACCGAAGTATTTGGAGCTCTCGAGATCCAGTGAAAAAGAAGTGTCGAAGAAGAAGGAGAGACTTTACTTTAGCTTCGCTTTAATGTTGAGAGCAGAGGATTTGACTGAAGCAAGTGATTTATCGGACGAGATTTCAGCAACCATCGTCAGCGGGATTTGTGGGATTTTCATAGAGTTTAGCGCAGGAGATTTCGACGCTACGATGTATATACATTAAATGGGATTTGAGTTTAAATTTGACTTTTCTATTTTGGGTTAAATCCACTGTAAGGATAATAATGATTTACCAATGTTAGTATTAGCATTCATTAAAGATGACAGCAATACATCAATTAATCAAAATGGCCTCGGTTTGCGTGTAGTTTTCTTATGCTATGTGCAATTTCTCCTCGTAATACGTGTCAAACTTGCCGAATATCAGAATTAGATAAATTAATAGTAGATTTAGGGTATTTCTGATGTTCCGGTCGCAATGACACCATCTGTTTTACGATCGGACGTTATTTGGTCGACGTCGAGCGTTAATTCCTTAGCATGCGCATCATTATTTTGCGATGTTTGCTTTTGCCTCGCAATTCATGTCGACCTTCTCGTACGTCATTTAATTCAATCAAATTAAAAGTCATTCTTAAGTATTTGGGATGTTCCGGACGCAGTGGCAAAGTCCGTTCGTCGATCGGAGATCATTAAGTCGACGACGAGGCCAATTTTCCTTGAAATGCACGTTACCTTATCGTATTAGGATCGCTTTGATTTGCGTGCCGCCACCCCGATTGATCCAAATTAATTAAATAAAATGTAGATCTTTGATATTGACGACGTTCCGGATGCAACCACGCAATCCGTTCGTCGATCGGAGATCGTTTGGTCGACGACGAGGCCAATTTTCCTTGAAATGCGCGTTACCTTATCGCATTAGGATCGCTTTGATTTGCGTGCCGCCACCCCGATTGATCCAAATTAATTAAATAAAATGTAGATCTTTGATGTTGACGACGTTCCGGATGCAACCACACAATCCGTTCGTCGATCGGAGATCGTTTGGTCGACGACAAGGTGAATTTTCCTTGAAATGCGCGTTACCTTATCGCATTAGGATCGCTTTGATTTGCGTGCCGCCACCCCGATTGATCCAAATTAATTAAATAAAATGTAGATCTTTGATGTTGACGACATTCCGGATGCAACCACGTAATCTGTTCGTCAATCGGAGATCGTTTGGTCGACGACGAGGCCAATTTTCCTTGAAATGCGCGCTATCTTATCGCATTAGGATCGCTTTGATTTGCGTGCCGCCACCCCGATTGATCCAAATTAATTAAATAAAATATAGATCTTTGATGTTGACGACGTTTCGGATGCAACCACGCAATCTGTTCGTCAATCGGAGATCGTTTGGTCGACGACGAGGCCAATTTTCCTTGAAATGCGCGCTATCTTATCGCATTAGGATTGCTTTGATTTGAGTGCCACCACCCCGATTGATCCAAATTTATTAAATAAAATATAGATCTTTGATATTGACGACGTTCCGGACACAAAGACGCAATCCGTTTTACAATCGGACGTCATTTGATTGGCCTCGCGCTGTTTATTTCGCCATCTTTGCCTCTTTTCACATGGTTTTAGATATAGGGGTCAACAAATGCCCCCCAACAAATGTGGTACACGTCTAGAGTGAATCACATTTGTTGTAAGCTAATTGACCCTGTGGCTCTCTAGACATTTATTCTAGATGTCACACTAGGGCTTCCGTTTAGTGGATTTCCAAAAGCATGTTTGGATGTCACACTAAGATTTTTATTTTGTAGATCTCCAAAAGTGTATCTTTGTACCTTTATAGATCCTTAGACGCACTTGTAATCTTCAGTATAGTTGATATATTTGCTCTTGGTCAAGTAGAGATCCGTGGGATAGTGGCAGAGTACTTCGTACTTAGGTCTCTAGAGCATCAGTTTGTAGGTCGATATTAGTAGATAACATTGCTACTCCCCTTATTCTTCTTTTACCGTCATCATGTGTAGATGTGATATTTCTATCACTTTTACTGATTGTATCTTGCTCAGATTGTATTTTTTTTTTGGTGATGGCACATTCAGTTTATGGAGGCTCTTCTATTCTTCTCTCCTTTAACTGTATTTCGGCAAGAAATTTTAAATATTTATTTGGGGATCTCGGCATGCGGCGCGATGTCGACCCAAATAAATATTTAAAATGCCCCCAGTCTTTAGGGACATTTGTAGAAGTCATTCAGGATACCTCTTTCTTGTAGCTTTAGTTTCCCTGAGATTTTAGTTCATTCTGTCATGTGCTTTGTGCTGCGGACATTGACAGAGAATTACCTGATTTGTCTTCACTGACTTGTCAGGTGGTTTGTACCTTCGGCCCTATGCTTCTAGCTTTGGCGGGCTTGATGAAGGAGTAGATGCCGGTGACCTAGACGTATTAGGTCGTTGGCGAGAAGTCATCGGTCCAGAGCTTTGTGCATAACGGACTTGTTGATGACAGAATCCTCTTAGTTCAGCCTCAGGCTTTTCATGAACTTTGGGATATTTTCTTCGGTCCTTTGCTTTGTGCTTTGGTGGACTTGTTGAAGAAGAATTCCTTTGATCCTAGCTTCGTGCTTTATGGATTTATTGAAGGATTTTGCAGGTTTCGGATTTGGTTGATAGTACCAAATGTAGGTAGTATCTTGACCCTTAACCACTTGAGGAGACTTTAATCTGAGTCACTTGAGTTCATCAGATCGGGAGAGCTGGGATTTGACAGCTCTTCGTCCTCTTGTTGCTGAGATGGGGGTTCCTCTACTACGGCCTTTCTTATGGCGTGTTGAGTAGATGGAGCTGCCAGCGATCCGGCCATATTTGGGCTTGTTGGATCCGACCTCTTACACCCATTCAGGCTTCAGACTCGAGCTATGAGAATTATGCTTCTCAATGCTGATTTTGCTGAAGTTGTTAGATTTGGAGTCTTCCTTTGTGGTTGAAGATTTGGAGCCTACGCACATTCGGTAGTTGCTCGAGATTTCTCCTTCCTACTGGAACTTTGGTTCTCCGGTCGATTAGGATAATTTTGTAGACTACGATCTCTTGAACTTATCGAGTCAAATTTGCCTTCGTACTTCCTACAGTCCCTACTGACGGGTTGACGAAGTGGGGGTTCCGCTACTACGGCCTTTCTTGTGGCGTGTTGAGTAGACGGAGCTGCCAGCGATCCGGCCATATTTGGGCGTGTTGGATCCGACCTCTTACACCCACTCGAACCTTAAGTTTCAGGCTGCTGAAAGACTTCAGGTTGTTCTGGCTCAATTTGTTAGAGTGTGTAGTCGCAAAAGTCACTTTCTGACCTTCGAAATCTTGGTCTGTTGGAGGAGGTGGTGTCTCGATCTTTTGAAGCTCACCTGCATATACCTTGAAAAGAATTCGTTGTATTCTTCAGTATAAAAGAATATTTGCGTTGATGATTTTAAATATTTATTCGGGGATCTCGGCATGCAGCGCGGTGTCGACCCGAATAAATATTTAAAATGCCCCCTATCTCGCAGGGACATTTCATAATAGCGTAGATTTAAAATTTTGTAATTTTTAAATATTTATTTGGGGATCTCGGCATGCGGCGCGATGTCGACCCAAATAAATATTTAAAATGCCCTCTGTCTCGTAGGGACATTTCAGAATAGAATAATTTTGAGATTTTATAATTTTAAATATTTATTTGGGGATCTCGGCGCGTAGCACGATGTCAACCCAAATAAATATTTAAAATGCCCCCTGTCCTGTAGGGAGATTTTGAAATGCATTCTTGCAACACAAGAGAATTTCAAAATATAAAAGGTTTATGCTAATAAACATGTACGAAAAAAATATAGTACATTAAGCATAATATTTCTTCAGGCAATTTCAGGCGTAGTACTTCTTTAATTCTCCTTGGAGCTTATTTAATAGGTACTGCTTTTAGTTTAATTACCAATCTGTGAACTGCTACATCAGGAGATAAGCCGGGTATCTCAGCATGTGTCTAGGAAAAGCAGTCCCTGAATTCACAAAGGAGTTCTTTTATCTCCTCTACTTGTTCTTCGAGCAGAAGGGCACTGATGAAGGTCGGGCGAAGATCTTCTTTAGTCTGAGAGGATATAGTTGAAAAGCGATGGGATTTCTTGGAGGATTCTTCAAGATGTCGACCATCAAGAAAATTATCTATAGGGGTTTTATTTAGGACCCACTTTTGATTAATTTCTTTAATGATGGATCTCTAGGGATGTACACTAGATGTCATACCATTCTTTGACATATCTTTTTCCTCCAGAGATGTTGGACTCTATATTTTTTTTTCTTCATGTCGGGACCTCTCGGCAGTGGATTCTTGGATATGCATCAAAGTGTCACACCCCGATGCTCACCGTACATATCGTGGATGTTCTTTTGCTCTACCATCAAAGTAGATGGTTGTTTCTCTCTTTAACGGGACCTTTCAGTGACGGATCTTTAGACCAAGTGTCACGTCCTGATGTTCACCGTATATATCTCAATATTATCATTAATATTATTTTTTTTTTGCTACTACTATAGCACTTATATGACTAGCCAAAGATGGAAAGAGAAACCATTCCCCAGTGGAGTCGCCAGAAATCTGTGGGCTCCGAAAATTCGACCCCGGCCTCCGCCCGACTTTTGTGCTTTCGGCTCGGGAGGAGTTTTAACGATTTAAGTTCCGAGATAAATTTTGGAAGGCAGATGAGATAGTAGGTAAGACACTACCCAGAGATTTCGCCCTCATTTTGTGAGGACTTTATGATCTGAGTTCTGGTTTCCTATAGGCGCGAGCCCCTATAGTTAATTACCCCTCTCGATCACGAGAGAGAACTTTCGATTAAGGCTAGTCGTCAATCAGATACGTAAGGATACGCGGATCTGGCATATAGTAGCAGCATGAGTTGAGAAATTGAAGAGTTTGGAAGGTTTGATATTTAAAAATTAGAAATTTCACCATCTTGCACTTAAAGCGGATGGTGGGGGAATGGATGATGGACCCGATCAAGATCCCATGGTTCCGTCATCCCGGGCCATTGTGGTCCCTGGTCTACTTAGTCAGAGGAGGTAGTCGACCCAACCTGACAGAAGGATCCTTGTCGGCAGCCATGGGTTGCTTCGTCCAAGGGAACCTTGTAGACCTGGGGTGGGTGTTTATCTAAGGGGACAAATTTGAATCCACCTTAGCTAACAGAGGGCTTTGTGCCCTATCAATCATATCCTATTGATTCATATCTCAAGAATTTGATGCCATTGGGGAGCATACGGGCTCTGGCCATAACCATAATATAATGGTGCCATTTGGCGGCGACCACCTGGTTCAGAGGGCCCCGAGTCATAACCGTTTATCCTGCAGTGCCATTTGGCGGCGAAACTGCCGGTTAGAGGACTCGTACCACGTCCTTGCTGGCAGGAGATTGTTTGAGAATGGATCCTAGTGATATTTTCGACTAGGCATTGGCTCTTTGTGAGCTGAAGTAAATTTTAATTTATCCACCTCGGCAAACTGTTGCGGAGGGTGGATGGATTTGCTTTATGTGATTGATGATTGGATTTCAGTTTTAAATATTTTTGGGATTTTGATGATTTTGGGAATTTTTGTGGAGTTTTGGAGTTTGGATTTTGTGAGAGTTTGGGTGGTACTTTGAGATATTTGAAATGGACTCCTCCGGTTGAGATTTGCATTCAACACGGCCATCATCGGGGTGTAGAGTGGGGTCACTCGTACTTATGGATTGAACCTTGTCAACTCTGTCAAGTTGTTGACAGAGGATCGGATTTTGTAGGCTTTATGTCTTTGTAAGTGAATTCTCTTGATTGAAGGCCTTGAAGGCCTAATATGAATGTATAAAATAAATATCCCGGTCGACCTCGCGACCGTATATTTATTTAATAGTTCGAGCCGTGTCAACTCCTATCTACCTGAATAGAAGGATCGGGCTTGAACTTGAATTCACTTATCGACCCGCGCAGCATCCCTAGACATCACGTGTGTACCAATAACACGCTCGCCGGGGCCCATGCGGGCATTTGGGGGCATTTTATAAATATTTATTGAACCTTGTCAACTCCTATTTACTTGCTTTAGGAGGATCGGGTTCAAATCTATTGACCCGCGCAGCGTCCCTAGACGTCACGTGTGTACCAATAACACGCTCGCCGGGGCTCGTGCGGGTTATGATTATATTTTCCCCTTTTAGTGTACCTATGTGTATACAAATTAAAGTGCACACGTGCAGGGGTATTCTTGGAATATTTGTACACGCCTTCTGTCCGCTTGCATGAAAGTTGCGGATCCGGTGGCGTTGCATCATAGGCATTTATGTTTGACGCAGTCATTTTACTTTATATTCTGCTTGAAACAACAATTATGTATATAATAGGTCTCCTACAGCAACCCATAGAAGTTCATCTCTATTGTAGTACTTTCAGCATTTGCTTGGTTGAACTGAGATTCGTTCACTCCATAATGATTTGATCTGAATTTCTCTTCCCAAAGCTTGTATAGGGATGCTATTGTACTCCTTCATCCCTACTCCTTGACAAAATATATTTTTCTTATGGGTTATATTTATCACAAATATCCTCCTCATAGGTTCATCATCCATCCATCAAGTTCACTGTATGTTGACCTTCCGCATTCGTAGGCAAGCACAACGTTCATCTACGAGTTGACTGTCATTGACCAAATGAAAGTCATGACACTTCTTACACTCGCTGAGAATTCTTGCGTACTTAACTACAATTAAGCTGTGTATTCCTTCTTGATTCCTATTGCTTGTGAGGTAGAATACCTTTATTTGTGTCTTGATACTTTAATTTCTTGTAAGGTATGTTGTATTCAACTTCATATTGACATTAACTATAGGATGTGACATTTGTTATGTGTCTGAGAATCCCTTAATGTTAATTGAAAATCTTCATGTCGTTGATTGCAGATGTGTTTTTACATCCCCTACAATGCTCACATGTTGTGAGCGATGACACTAGCCTTTAATGCTAGTTGGCAAGTTGCACTCCAATCCTCATAGCTTTCATGAATCTACTGAAGATTTTTACCTCATAACTTGTAGGTGGATTGCTACTTGTCTCACAATTCGCATTCACTATGTCCTCCGTAGTCTTTTCATCGCTTATAGACAAGTTATAGTTGCAGGTTCTTTGTCTTTGAGGATAATTGGTAATTTACACGATAAATCACATTCATTAATATCCCCACTCCAATTGAGATAATCGTCACGAGTTGAATGTTATTATCCAAGTCAAGGTTTGTAATTACAAGAATCCTCATTTGTTTGCAAGTGACTCATTTGCATGCATCTAAATGTTCAAAAGCTATCATTTGATTTTTTTTTTTTTGACATCTTCATTCTGATCATGGCTTTATCAACTTAAAGTCCAATGCTCCATTATTATTTGAATAAATTCTGTGTGGAAGCCTGAAATGCATTTGTACATGAGTCCTTGCTTACTTGCATGAGTTTTGAATGAATCAATTTTCTTAATCAATACTTGCATTCAAATTAAAGCGATAACTCATTGTCATTCCATCGGAAATTTGATGTCACTTCTCAAATCAAATTTCTTTATTGATTAACTTTATTTTGTCCAAATTCAAATTGATTTTAATGTCATTATTTAGTATTCGCTTGGGTCCAAATCAAGTCTTGTTCGTATCATTTGATTCAAATTCTTGCTTAACTTCAAATGTTCATTTAATGTTCAGGTCCTCCTTCCAATTTCATTTCACTAAGGTTCAAGTTTTCTTTAGTCATTTGAGTTATGAAGCATATCCTTTGTTGTCCAAAATCAAGTCCCCTGCTGTCCAGATATTGTTCAAGTCCTTTATGTCTTCAGTCAGAATTTCGGCAGCCTCCCGGCGTCTCCCCCGTTTAGGGGAAATTACGAGAAACTGGGCCTTTCCCACCACGCTTAAGAAAGCGTGTATGGTAGGTGTCCTCTTTCGAGGACACCGCGGCCGTGTAAAGTCTTCAATTCCCCACCACGCTTAAGGAAGCATGTATGGGTCTTCAAACATGCCTGTTACAAGAGAAAAGCAGTTGTTTCCCCGCGAGCGGGTACTTAAGATTGTCCCCACCACGCTAAGAAAAGCGTGTATAGGGCCTACCCGCCTCGCCGTAGGTGTCGCACCGGGTTCCCTTCCCACCACGCTTAAGAAAGCGTGTATAGGCGGTTTTTCGGCTCGACACGAACGCCGAGGATGGGATTTTTAGGTGATTACCCGCCTCGTTGTAGGCGCCGCACCGGGGTCCCATCCCACCACGCTTATGAAAGTGTGTATGGGCGGTTTTCCGGTGCGCCGCAAACGACGAAACAAGTTCTCAAAAATTGTAAAATTCTTTTCTTTTTCTTCTTTTTTTTTGCTATTTTCTTTTCTTTTTTTTTTTTTTTTGGCAATATCTCCCTTTTTTTTGGAAGCTCTCTCTTTTCTTTCCCCATTTTTCATTACATCCACACATATACATATGCATACATAACCCAAATATGCTCATGTTCTTCTTCCCTCATTTTTTTTTTTAAACTACTATCAAAACTAAAGCATCCTCAAACAAGAGCAAACAAGACACAACTCATTTTGTTTTACAAAAAGAAAAATGTACCAGAATCTTAGCACCATGCTCTATTCACACAAGTATGGGTGAAGTGAACTTTAATCGATTTGGGACTTCTGCAACCTTCTTCTCTTATTGCTATTGCCAGCAAGTGATGAACAATCACTGACATCAACAAAGTTCTCGACGGTTGATTCAAACAACTCTGAGAAATCCATTGAATTTGCCAATATTGACCTCTTCTTAGATTACCATGTCATCAAATTGTAGCATGAATATACAAGTTCTATTTCCACAAGTCCTGAAAAAGAAATTGATTTCATCCTAAATTCTAGTGCTTTTTTTTGTTGTTGTTAATTTCTGATCAATTACAGCAATAACAACAACCGAAGCTATCATTGATGCTCGAAATTCCACCAAGTTGATATCTCTAAGTATTAAAACTATGAAGCCAATGGGTTTTGAGAGCAACTCTCTTGATAAGTTCCTGCCATAGAACTTTTTAGTGAAATGATTAATATAAGAAAGTGGAGTCACAGAGCTCATGCGTCACTCCAATGTGCTTAAGACAAGGAGCTCCATTCTTTGAATAATAATGGAAAAAAAGCATTGTTCAGTTTGATAATCCATAAGTGTGGGTGTAGTAACTTCCTCCATTTTTGCTGCTAGTGACAGATATGCTAATGCTAACAACTAAAGCACCCAAGATTTCTCATCATCAAAGCTTCGCTGCGTCAAGAAAGGATCAAAATAACTTACAGCCTGGTAGACAGTTTGAGGGTTGAAGTGTTGGCGTCAATGACTTTGCAAACCTTCTTGACTTCGATGCCCAGCTTTTATAAAATGTTTGTTATGGATCCATGATTAAGCTGGAAGGTCTGCTGCCATGCAAGCTGAGTCGGCTTCAATGCAGTAGAGGAGGCGGGCAAGGAGAGGTTCAGGCAGCTCCCTGGATCAGAAGGCCGATTTGCTGAGTGGGTTCGATGGGAAGAGGCTTTTCGGCAGCTCTCGAGACGGACAGATCAGGGAGTTCGATCGGGCACCAAGATGGCTGAGTTAGAAGTTGGCAACAACAGGTATAAGGTCCTCATTGGATGCTTGATGAGCACGTGGGGGTCTTCAAACGGAGCTGGATGGATCTTGGTGTGGGGTGTAGCGGTGTCAGAGAAAGGCTTGAGAGATGGAGTCGTCTTTGGATGTAGATGGAGGTAGACGTGTGGGACAGGAAGAAGGCAAGGGAAGTGGAGGCTTCGGTTGGCTCTAGCCGTGGAGGAAGTTTCGAAAGCTTATGCGACTAAATTCATCGGACCGAAGTATTTGGAGCTCTCGAGATCCAGTGAAAAAGAAGTGTCGAAGAAGAAGGAGAGACTTTACTTTAGCTTCGCTTTAATGTTGAGAGCAGAGGATTTGACTGAAGCAAGTGATTTATCGGACGAGATTTCAGCAACCATCGTCAGCGGGATTTGTGGGATTTTCATAGAGTTTAGCGCAGGAGATTTCGACGCTACGATGTATATACATTAAATGGGATTTGAGTTTAAATTTGACTTTTCTATTTTGGGTTAAATCCACTGTAAGGATAATAATGATTTACCAATGTTAGTATTAGCATTCATTAAAGATGACAGCAATACATCAATTAATCAAAATGGCCTCGGTTTGCGTGTAGTTTTCTTATGCTATGTGCAATTTCTCCTCGTAATACGTGTCAAACTTGCCGAATATCAGAATTAGATAAATTAATAGTAGATTTAGGGTATTTCTGATGTTCCGGTCGCAATGACACCATCTGTTTTACGATCGGACGTTATTTGGTCGACGTCGAGCGTTAATTCCTTAGCATGCGCATCATTATTTTGCGATTTTTGCTTTTGCCTCGCAATTCATGTCGACCTTCTCGTACGTCATTTAATTCAATCAAATTAAAAGTCATTCTTAAGTATTTGGGATGTTCCGGACGCAGTGGCAAAGTCCGTTCGTCGATCGGAGATCATTAAGTCGACGACGAGGCCAATTTTCCTTGAAATGCACGTTACCTTATCGTATTAGGATCGCTTTGATTTGCGTGCCGCCACCCCGATTGATCCAAATTAATTAAATAAAATGTAGATCTTTGATATTGACGACGTTCCGGATGCAACCACGCAATCCGTTCGTCGATCGGAGATCGTTTGGTCGACGACGAGGCCAATTTTCCTTGAAATGCGCGTTACCTTATCGCATTAGGATCGCTTTGATTTGCGTGCCGCCACCCCGATTGATCCAAATTAATTAAATAAAATGTAGATCTTTGATGTTGACGACGTTCCGGATGCAACCACACAATCCGTTCGTCGATCGGAGATCGTTTGGTCGACGACAAGGTGAATTTTCCTTGAAATGCGCGTTACCTTATCGCATTAGGATCGCTTTGATTTGCGTGCCGCCACCCCGATTGATCCAAATTAATTAAATAAAATGTAGATCTTTGATGTTGACGACATTCCGGATGCAACCACGTAATCTGTTCGTCAATCGGAGATCGTTTGGTCGACGACGAGGCCAATTTTCCTTGAAATGCGCGCTATCTTATCGCATTAGGATCGCTTTGATTTGCGTGCCGCCACCCCGATTGATCCAAATTAATTAAATAAAATATAGATCTTTGATGTTGACGACGTTTCGGATGCAACCACGCAATCTGTTCGTCAATCGGAGATCGTTTGGTCGACGACGAGGCCAATTTTCCTTGAAATGCGCGCTATCTTATCGCATTAGGATTGCTTTGATTTGAGTGCCACCACCCCGATTGATCCAAATTTATTAAATAAAATATAGATCTTTGATATTGACGACGTTCCGGACACAAAGACGCAATCCGTTTTACAATCGGACGTCATTTGATTGGCCTCGCGTTGTTTATTTCGCCATCTTTGCCTCTTTTCACATGGTTTTAGATATAGGGGTCAACAGCAAGCATGCATGCTTGACTTTTGCAACTACATTTTAAGGTCTTGAGGTTAACAAAACATTATACTTAGCTAATTGCTCTCTAAATAATCAAATCTAGTGTTAAATGAGTTCCTGGTATTTATTAACGTTGAGACTAACTCCTTTAAGGGATGCATGAACTTTGCGAGGATGGAGATCCTAATGAAGGGCTAGTAGAGTAAGTGAAGGGACCTAAGAGACCTGAAAAAGGACATGAGTAGTCACTAAGTGGAGAGGGCATATTTTCTTTGTATTCACTTTCTTTTTTGGTTGCATTTTGAACACTTACCGCTCTAGGTATTTCTCTTTTACTCACGACTCTTGGCTTAGGTTTTAGTAGGCCTAAAAGGCCTTAGGTCCCACTTACATGGGGTATTTTTAGAGGGTGGACCTAAAATAATGGTTAAATTATCTATAGTTTATTTAATAGATTCCATGTTTAAGTCACATAAATAGCCTTTTTGAAATATAGGGATAAGGCAACTTGTCTTTTTACTTTATAATGTATTTGGATATCTATCATCTTTAGTGGATATGATTTCATATCCAATGATAGCTTTTAAAGTAAGATTAGTATTAAAGTTTCAGTATTGTGTAAATGATATATTGGATGTAAATTACGAATGGGAAGCTGGAAAAAGTAAAATATTTAAGGTATTGATTGACAATTCATGATATTAAATCAAATCACACACATAAAAGACTAGAAAAATACTAGAATTTTTTTGAGATTTCTTAAATATAAACACCTGTCTTAATATATTGTATGATTTAATAGTTCTAATTCTCCAACAATTAATTTTCTTAAAGGTTCTTGTGGAAACCATTAATGCTAAAACTACTTCACTCAAATTCTCGTCTGAATGATGAAGGCACGCCTATGGATTTCTTCAAAATGGATTCAAAATCAAATGGCATACTTTTTCATATTGACTACAACATTGGTCAGGCTAAGTTGGGTAGAGTTGGTGCCCATAAGGCCAAGGAAAATATAGAGGTTAACTCCAGGTCTTGCCTTAAACTTATAATTGAAGCTGCAAATTATCTCATTAATAGAGCCCTTGGCTAGATCAATTAAGGGAATGGCATGGAGACCCAGAGAACTCTCTTTTTGTTTTTTTCTTACAATTGATTGTGGCTTTACACCTTCAGCATCCATCTCCAAGGTGTTGAGAGGATGTTATGGTTCATCCATTCATTAGAAGGTGATTTATGCTAGCTATAGACCAAAGTAAGTGCGTTGCAGCTTATGGCTGCTACTTATTTAACGCAAGAATATATTGAAGTTAATCCTTTGGTGATAGTCAAGAGGTACACTTTTTTGAGGAGCTAAACATTGATGAGAGAGAGTTTAAGTTCATAGAACCTTTTTTTAACTAATTGAGTTGATGAGTTAGTAAGGAGTTATAGAGTCCTTGGCCAATCTGCTAAGGCAATTCCATGAAGACCCAAATAACTTAATTTTCTTACAATCGATTTGACTTCATACCTTCAATATGTATCTCCAAGATGTTGAAAAGATGGAATGGTTCATCCATTTATTGGAAGATGATGTATGCTAGTTATGGGCCAGATTGAGTGCTTTGCAGGCCCTCTTTAAGCTTTAGGTGGTAATCAAGAGGTAGACTTGTTGAGGAGCGAATGATTGATGTGAGAGGTTAATAGAATTGATGACTTAGGAAGTAAGAGTGACATGGATATAATTCCACAGGAAACCCATGTTCATACCTATGTCAAGGTATAAAGCAAGAATTGTTTTTTTGCTGCATAATTTGGTTATCTTGTCCTGCAGTCATTATATAACATTCAGGTGATGCTTTAATGCCCACGTCATCTTGAATTCTATTGCAGAGGCTGACTCTAAATCCATGGCATTTGAAAGATGAGATGCGTGTATTTAGAATACAAAATAAGGAAAAATATACGAAAAAGAAAAAATATGAGGGCAAAGAAAAAGATGGCTAGAAAAATTGTTATGAAAGTCCTTATTGTTCTCACTATTATTTAAGGGGCAACAATCAAACTGTTGGAAGTTCCATCATGAACCATGCAGTAAGAATGTAGGAAATAAGAAGTAGATGGTAATGACCATCTCATTGAGGTGGTCATAGAGATAAGTAGAGGACATCTACCAAACCCTAAATTCATGTTGAGCACAAGAAGGCCAAAGGAAGAGCAAGTCAGCGAAAGTCTTTTTAGATTGAATATGCAAGTAAAGATGACTATACTTTCAATCTTCTTTGACGTTGGGAGCTAGAAGAACCTGATTGTTGAGAAATTGGTGTAGAAGCTCAGGATGGGAAGAAGTGCACATCCAATTCCATACTCATTGGGATGGATTCAGAATGGGGTCCAGTTTAAGGTAACAATTATATAATAGTGTGCCTTCAAGTTTATAACTTCACTACATTTTATTGATTGAATCATCTGCCAGGTCGTCCCTTTAGCTGTTATGTACGTTATTTTTTGTCATCCTTATTTGTGGGAAAGGGATGCCATTTATTATTTGATATTACAGAAGTCGCATTTTGTGAAGGATGATAAAACTTTCATCTTCAATAGAGATTTTCCTTGTTGACCTCCATATACGTGTCATGGTCAATGCAAGCAAAGGCGAGGGCAACTGACATTCGTTGGCGACATTGTCAAAACCACTCAAACTTCACTCGATTGTAAATTGGACTGCATTAATGCATTCATAATGCCGAATTTGCCAAAGAGAAGCCACTCGCATGGAAATCAATATGATTCAAGCGACTATTGGCGGGCACTACGTTGCACGACAATGTACAAACAATATTCCATCATTAAACATACTGCGCCGATGTGTTCGGGACATCGAATTTATCTAAGAGAGCATCTCTCATATACAAGTCAGATGAAGGTGATCAAAATCAATGGTCTACGAACTCTACGTTGCACGACGTTGCCTGAATGACGACCATTCACGAAACGGACTTCTGGTTGAGTCCGGAACATTGAAAATACCCAGAAACGATTATAATATTGTCAAGGTCGTTGCATGAGCGAAGGGAGGAAATTTTCCTATATGTAAGTCAATGAAAAATTTTGAGACTGCAAGCGAGAAAGTTGCACGAGGGTTGAGACGCATCTATTTTATCTCCTTCTATTTTATTTCATTGATTTTTATTTTATATAATGAAATAAAATTTAAAAAAAATTCATATATAATATTCTACCTACTATCGTGATCTCTTCACATATCCCTACAACAGGCCCTGCTAGCCGCCCCTTTAGCCCCATCACTAACCCGCACAAAAAAGAAGATAACAAAAAAAAATAACCCTTGTCAAATTTTATCTCCAGCTCTTATTTTCTCATACACAAGCTGAAGACTTCTTCTCTTCTCCCCTCTTTATGCCGCTCAGCCGAACTCCCTTACATCCCTTCATCCAACTCCAACTCCTGCACGAACAGCCAGCGACCAATCACCCCCTCCCACTCTCCTGCCTCTTCTCTTCAATCTCACGCACATAGATCTAGCCCTTCTCACAATTGCTTCCAGCAGCCTCCTTCGTGTGAAACCCCAACAAATCCACCTACTCCATCCTTCCTCTGCCTCTGTCTCGGCCAAACATAAGCAGCCGCCCTCTCCACTTGCCTACTTCAGCCGCACATCTCCCTCTCTCAATTGAACTCCACCGTGAATTCTCCCTGCTTAAATGGACCAGTAGCTCTCTCCACTTCTATACCTAAAACCATTCACGACCAAGCCTGTTCCCAGCCCACGCAACTACCTAAGCTACCCTCTATTCCTACCCGATTCCCCCAGCTCCTCGCTGTCGAGTAGTCAACAACACCACCTCCTCCCCTTTCTTCTACTACCCAACTCAACAATACCTCACAAGCAGCCAATAACCGTCAAACACACCAACTTAGGGGTGTAAGTGAGCCAAGCCGGCTTGAGCTTAACTTGATAACAAGGTCGCGAGCCGAGCTTATCGAGTTGCGAGCTCCAGCTTGAGTTTAAACTCGAGCTTGTTTATTAAATGAGTTTGAGTTCGAGCTTGATGAGGCTCGGCTCGTGAGCTCACGAGCTGGCTCGTAATTATCAAATTAATTCAATTTTTTTACTTAAACTAAACAACAAATAAAAATTTTACTCCAATACAATTTGCTAGTTGAGTAAAACAGATTTCTATTTCCTAAAAAATAGCTATAATTTTAGAAGATCTTTATATTTTTCAAGAAAAAGTTGCTTTGCATTAATGTTGTTGTAGCATTTTTTTTAAAATACAACTGAAGGACCGGTAATAAAGTAAAAAAATTGGCTGCCTCATCTTCTCCAACCTCTGATACAACAGTTCGGAGCTCGAAATATATGTAGGGTGGATTCTAGAAGATATTTATTTTCTAAGAAAAGATGCTTTGCATTAATGAGGTTGGAGCAATTTTTAAAAAATAAAAATAAAAAATATAGATCGGTTCTCAAAAATAAAGTAAAAAAATGGATGCTCTTCTCCCCTTCTCTCACAATAGTCAGGAGCATGAAATATGTAGCAAGGACATGCCTTCTTCTCCTGCAACACACGTTCTGCCTCTCCAGTGGAATCACATGTGGCTGCTTTGCATAATCTCACGAGCCCGTTATACTACCACGAGTCGAGATCGAGCTTGCCTTTCGAGCTCAACTCGACTTCGAGCTCGCAATTTGGTTGTCGAGTTGAGCTCGAGTTAGGCATGACTCAAGCTCAACTTGACTCGTTTACACCCCTACACTAACTCTTGCTACTTGTTGTAGCCTCTAGCCACCTACATCTACAGCATTCCAGACAACATGCCTACAAACTCCACTCCAGCACCTAGGGTTGCAAATGAACTGTGCATTCGACAAGCTACTTGTGGCTCGGCTCAATCATAGCTCGTTCATGATCGTTTGTTTAAGTAATCAAACAAGTTTGAACAATTTTTTAAATACTCGATTGTTTGTTCATGAACGGCTCGTTTGGTAGATCGAAATCACCCCCTATATATGTTTGCGAACGGCTCTATGTGAGTTTTTGTTAGTGACTTGATAAAGGCTCATTTTTTTAAAGCTCGATAAGCATCAACAAAACAAACATGAACCAAACACAATCCAAATATGAATATCTTTTCTTTTTAATGAACTAAGTTTGAACACAAACAAAAAAGCTTGAATCGAGCTCGAACCAAGCTTGAACAAGCTAATAATAAACAAGCACAAATATGAACAAGCACCTACTTGGCTCGGCTCAATTTTTTTTGCAGCCTTACCAACACCCAAAATCTCTTAACTGACCCTGCTCCCAACATACCTCAATAACTGAACTCAACTCCACACTTCCAAATGTGGACTTCGAAAATCCGACCCTGGCCTCCCTCGCTGCTTTTTCAGGGAGTTTAACGGATTTAGTTCTGGGGTAAATTTTGGAAGGTAGATGAGTTTGTAGTTAAGACACTACCCAGAGATTTCGCCCTCATTTTGCGAGGTTTTTATAATCTGAGTTCTGGTTTCCTATAGGCACAAGCCCTTATAGTTAATTACCCCTCCCGATAACGAGAGAGAACTTTCGATTAAGGCTAGTCGTCGATCAGATACGTAATGATATGTTTTATTTGGCATATAGTAGCAGCAATAGGCATTTGAAATTTGAAGGGGTTGATATTTAAAATTCGAAATTTCACCATCTTACACTTAAAGCGGATGGTGGGGGAATGCATGATGGACCCGATCAAGATCCCATGGTTCCGTCGTCTCAGGCCATCGTGGTTCCTAGTCTACTTAGTCAGAGGAGGTAGTCGACTCAACTTGACAGAAGGATCCTTGTCGGCAGCCATGGGTTGCTTCTTCTAAGGGTACCTTGTAGACCTGGGGTGAATGTTTGCATAAGGGGACAAATTTAAATCCACTTTAGCTGATAGAGGGCTTTGTGCCGTATTGATTATATTATATTGATTCATATCTCAAGGATTTGATGTCATTAAGGAACGTATTGGCTCTGGCCATAACCGTTATCTCGTGGTGCCATTTGGCGGCAGAACCACTCGGTTCATAGGGCCCCGGGTCATAACCGTTTACTTGCAATGCCATTTAGCGGCGAAACTGCCGGTTAGAGGACACGTACCACGTCCTTACTGGCAGGAGATTATTTGAGAATGGATTCTAGTGATATTTTCGACTAGGCTTTAGTTCTATGTGAGCTGAAGTAAATTTTAATTTGTTTACCTCGGTAAACTGTTGCGGGGGGTGGATATATTTTGCTTTAAGTATTGGATGGCTGATTTCAATTTTAAATATTTTGGAATTTTTGGAATTTTTAAATTTTATGGGAATTTGAGTGGCATTGAATATTTGGAATTAACCCCTCCGTTTGAGATTTGCATTCAACACGGCCCTTATTGGGGTGTATGGGGTCATTTGAAAAAAAAAATATATTTTGTGAGAATTTGAGGACATTTGAAGATATTTGATCCCCTCTAGTTGATATTTATATTCAACACGGTCATTATCGGGGTGTTTATGGGGAATTCTATTTATGGATTGAACCTTGTCGACTCTATCGAGTTGTCGATAGAGGATTGGGTTTCGTAGGCTGTATGTCTTTAGTGATGAGTTTTCATTTGTTATGGACCTTGAAGGCCTAATATGAACGTATAAAACAGATATTCCGTTCGACACCCTGATCATATATATGTTTGATAGTTCGAGCCGTGTCGACTCTTATTTATCCATGTAGAAAGATCGGGCTCGAACTTCGGTTCATTTATTGACCCGCGCAATATCCCTAGACATCAGGTGTGTACCAATAATACAGTCGTCGGGGACCATGCGGGTGTATGATTACACATGCCCTTCTGTGTACCTATGTGCATACATATTATAATGCATGTGCGGGGGGCATTTTAGACATTTGTAAACGCCATCTATCCGCTTGCATGGATGTTGCAGATCCAGTGGCGTGGCGTCGCACTATGGTTATTTGACTATTTCATACAGGTAGACTGTCGTGCACTACTTGTTGCTTTCTGCAGGTGGATTGTAGTGCACTAACGAATCTCCTGCTATTGCCTGTGGATGCCGGCATCTATTAGAAGTCTTCTAGATTTGCTCGTAGATGACACTTTGTGGACATGGTATATCTCCTACATCAGCTTGTAGGTATTTACATTTTTTGTATATCACCTTCCTGCTTGCAATGGATCAACGTCTTTGCTGGCCATTTGGATGGTAGTTGATCGTAGGGGTATCGTAACATCCACAAATTGTTGATCACCACCCACGTATATATTATTGTGTATATGGAAAAGTTTTCGTCATTGCCAACAAGCATTCGTAGCTACTGCAATCCTTCCTGCATTTGTTTGTAGATATCATGTTGTACACATGACAGGCCTCCTGCAGGCTCATAGGAGTTTGCACTTGTTGTAGTCCTTAGACATTTTGCTCGTAGATGGTATCTGGTGCATATGGCGGGTCTTCTACAACAGCTCATATGAATTTCCACATATACTTATATTTGTTACACATCGACCACCTTTGATTGTGGGCAAACCAGTTTATTCACCTGGCACTGAACGGTGGTTGATTGCGGGGGTGTGGTTGTATTCCTTGCCATTGCCCCCTTTATGTTTCATTCATGTATAAATTACTACACATTTCAAATATTGGGAATCCTGCCATAAGTTCTCTATTTATTTGCATGCTAGCTCTTGTTGTCCACGAAGAGCTTCTATGTTCATCTATAAATGATTGATGTCAATTGAAAGGATATGGTAGCATTCACTGTATGTTTCTTGAATTCATTTGTAGTTTGGCGAATATATTGCATTCATTTGTATATACTTTCCTGTTGTCCACAAACACCCACGAGTCTCCTATAATTGCTTGTGGATCGACTGTTATTTGTGTTTGCAAGATGTCGTATTCACCTGTATGCATTTCACTATTTTTCATGGATACTCACAAGTCTCCTATAATTGCTTGTGAAAGGACCGCTGTGTGTATTTGCAAGATCATTGACATCGCTTGTAGGGAGGATGTTATGTTGTCAACAATTCATCACTACTTGTAAGCAAGTAGAGTTTGTAAGTCTCTTATTATCCTTGGAAGTAACTCGTAGCTTGCATGATAAGTTTTCGTCACCATGTGCTCACAATCAAACTCCATATACCTTCTAATCATCGTCATTTTTGTATTACTTGCTTACAAGTGACATTGGGTTCTTTGTTTGCATATCTTTTTAGCATTCTTAAGAATTGTTGCATGTATATGCAAGACATTTGCCCATTAGTTATTATTGATAGTAAGCAAACTATTTCCCTTGCAACTCCTCCACTTTGCTTGTAGATATGTTGCATTCATTGTTATGACTGTTGATAAGTCATTATGTTTGTTCATTCTCGTTGATTTTCAATATATGTAAGGAACCAATATGTTTTCTTGCATATCACTTATGTTTGAAGATCTTCCACCACGAGTTCCTTGCGGTCCATTCAAATTCAGATTCTTGTCTTCCACATTTTTGTTCAAGTTCCAGTATTTTGTTGATTGATCCAACCGAGTTCTTTGTATTCAAGTTTAGGTTCAAATTATTTGAGCTTAGTTCATTCAATGTTCATTCAGTTTACAAGTTCAAGTCCAAATATAGTCCCCTGTTGTTCAAGTCCTTGCCATTTTATTCAAGTTTAAGTTCTATGCGATCCTTTTCATTCAAGTTCAAATCAGGTCTTCTGTTCAGTTCAAATTTCGGCAGCCTCCCGGCGTCTCCCCTGTTTAGGGAAAACTACAGGAGTCTTAGCCTGCCCCCCACGTCAAGAAAGACGTGCACGGTCGATGTCGTGAGACACCGCGATCGTATTCTTCGTCCCCACTACGTCAAGAAAGGCGTGCATGAGTCTTCAAAAGCACCTGTTTGAAAAAGAAATTTTTCCCGCGTTTGGATACTTATATTTTTTCCCTGTCGTGCTAAGAAAAGCGCGCATAAGGCTCGCCTGCTCGCTGTAAGCGCCGCATCAAGTTCCCAGAAAAGAGTGCATTGGGGGTCCCTAGGCGTGCTACAAATGCCAAAAATAAGACTTTAGAGGGGATTACTCGCCTCGCTACAAGCACCGCGACGAACTTCCTCTCAACGTGCTAAGAAAAGCGCGCATGGGTGGTTGTTCACTGCGCTGCAAACGCCGAGAACGGATTTTCAAAGTTTAGGAGGTTATACCTCAGTAGTGGGATGTCGACAAAGTTGGCACATAGATCGAGAGAAGAGAGGAGTCTTTGCATTTTTTTCTACTTATAATTAATTAATAATAATAATTAATTAATAATAATAATTAATTATATTCGATAAAAATTAATTACTATTTAAAAATAATTAATTATCATTATTAATTAATCATAATTAATAATGATTAATTTAAATTAAAATAATTGATTATAAATAATTTTAATTAATTATATTTAATCATTAATAATATAATTAACTATAATTATAATAAAAATTAATTATAATTTATCTTAATTAAAACTAATCATTATTAATAATAATTTAAATATAATTAAAATATTTAATTATAATTAATTATAATTAAATATAATTAATTTTAATTATAAAAAAATTATGCATGATTTGTACAAGATTAATACAGGTTTAAATAGAATTATACTGAGTTGAGCTGGATTTATACATGAGTTGAGCTAAACTCTGTTTAAACAACAGGATTCGAACTAAATCCTGTTTAAACAATCGAATTTAAGTAGGATTTATGTGAAATCATGTCAAACAGGATATAGGGAATAGTTAAGTCTCATAGAGCATTAAATCCTCCATTTCCCATCTCTGTGGCTCAATGGATTTATGGGACCTGGCGAAGAAGCACGTGGGAAGGGAGAAAGTTACCTTCACAGCAAGCAAGCTCCTTCGTTACTTCCGCTCAAAATGTTGCAACTACCGGTCCGACGGTAAGGGAACGTCGTTGAAGGAGGTAGGTCGGTGGGTCTAGGGCAGAGGTTCGAGCGTGGGGAGCTCAGCTACAAGAGGCGTCGGGTATAGGCTTTGCGAGAGAGGCAGAAGGCGGCTTCTAGGCACGGTGAAGGAGTTTCGACAGGAGAGATTTGGGTTTGGCTGCTTGAGGAGAATGTTGGGATGGAGAGGTTTGGATTTTCGAATGGAGGAGGAGGAGCGACTGCAGTGGGTTCAGCAAGATGCTCGGCGACCTGTGCATGAGATCGGGATTAGTGGAAGGTCGGAGGGTTGTGGCTTTCTTTCACTACATCTTTATCCGTCTCTCTATTATCATTATTATTATTAGAAAAAAAAAAGTTAGAGAAAATTGCCCTCGTCGCCACCTCGTCGTCTCGTCGGCATTGCTCATGCAAAGTACAATTTCGAAAATCCCTAAGTACCCATTTGTGTTGTTCCAATGCGGCGGGGAAAATTGTTAATTTAAGTGTCCATTGATATGGTTCCAATGTGGCAGGGAAACCTGCGAAATTAAATACCCATTCACGTTGTTCCAGCATGGCGGGAAAAACTTGCAAATGTTGTTCCAACGTGGCGGGAAAAACTTGCAAATGTTGTTCCAGCATGGCGGGAAAATCTATAATCTAAGTACTTGTTTGCGTTGTTCTAATGTGATGGAAAATTTTGCTAGTGCAAGTAACGATGACCCTCCGCGTGCTTCTAATAAGCGTGTTAGGGAAGAAGACCCTCGGTCGCGGTGTCACCTAACACCGACCATCCCACTTCGGTATAAGCTTAGCAGGCAGGTCTTAGCACTCCCCAAAATTCCCCCTACGGTGGGAGATATGTCGGGAGGTTTTTTGAAATTTAGATTGAACATTACAACGAATTAGACTTGAATGAATTTACAGGGAACCGGACCTAATTGAATATTTGAAATAAAATTACAATTAAGCAAAATCTAAAAAAAATATCATGACTTATGGTGGACTTTTCATGAAAACAACAGCCTGCCTATAGGCAAAAACATTGAACTCATTAATGAATGTGATAGTTCACCTACTAGTGAGAATCAAGAACTTATAACGAACATATTAGCTCACCTACAGGCGAAAACAAAGACATCTAATGAACAAAGCAATTTACCTATGGACAAGAACATGAGATTTATAATGAGTGCAACAGCTTGGCTACAAGCGAAAGAAGAGAACTTATAATGTGATTGCTCGCCTACGAGCGTGAACAGGGAATTCGTAGTGTGCACAGCAGTTCGCCTACGGCAACATTAGAGGATTTGCATTGAATGTAACTCGCCTACAGGCAACAACAAATGGTTTGTGATAAATATAGTTTGCTTATGAGCAAGAGAGTTGTAATGTGCACATCGGTTTGCCTACTGGCAACAACAAAGAGCATGAGATGGATATGACAGTTCACCTACAGGTGTATATAAGGAAGCTGTAATGAATATAACCCACCTGGGAGCATTAGCGGGAGATTTTCAATGTACACTACAATTCGCCAGTGAGCAGTAGCAAGGAATTCATAGTGCACACTACAATTTGCCTATGAGCAGGAGTAGAGAATTCGTAGTGCACACAATAATTAGTCTAAAGACGAGGAGAAGGGGTTCGTATCGAACATATCAGCTTGCCTGTAGTGATAATAGGGAGCTTGTGGCAAACAACATAGCTCGTTTATAAGGAAGAACTGAACTTTTTAACTTTAACTGAATACTTAAACTCTCTAATTACAAAAGATAATGAAAATTGTTAGTTTTACTTGACTTCTTACGCCACCGGATCCGCAACACTCATATAAATGAATAGAAGGCATTTCTTGAATTTTAAAATGAGATCTTGCACGCACCTTAGCGATGATCATTAATACAAATGATCATATTTATATGTTTTTAAAATCTCCCTCATGCATTAAAATACAGTTCTCTAAACCTAATCATGACGTCTTGCGAAGCGTGCCAATGCCTCTAAAAGCTTATAGCAGCCTTAGAAAGCATACGACAACCTTGAGAAGAGTGCTATTGCCTCAATAAGCAAGTCATTATCTTGAGAAGCTTGCAACAACCCAACAATGCATACTGCATTAAAAGCACACACACGTTATGCAAATGCATCAAAATACATGCGAGTGTATCACGTGAGCACATAACAAAGCTTGCATGTTAATTTAAAAAGAAATTTCAATTCCTTGCATGTGCTTTGTCAAATGTGCAAAATGTACAAACACAAATGTCTGAGAATATTGCGCGGGAGTTAGAAGCTCGCTAATGTAAAATTCTATCTTCAAACTAATTACATGCATGTGCTCCAACTGTTGTTTTGAACTCCTAAACCTAAGGTTTGAGAATGTTGCATGCGTTAATATTCAAATTTGATTCTCGTTGAAAGGTCTGGAGTTGACACGACTTGAATTAACAAATGAACATACTCTTAAAATTTATCGGGAGATTTGATTTTAAAGTTTATATTAGGCCTTCAAAGGCTCTTTAAATTAAACTCATCATTAATATATAAGCTCTCAGTTATTAGTATTCGTATTATAATTCAGTAGTTCAATAATAGAATTCGATCCTTTATTAGCAGATGAATGGAGTTGACAATGTTCTCAAATAATCAATTATTTAAATCCCTGATAATGGTCATGTTAAAAGTTAATTTCAACTGGAGGGGACTCTACTTTCCAAATGCCTCCAAATTTTTATGAAATACAAACATTTTCAAGTGGCTCTAACATCACCCTGATAATAACTGTGTTGAAAGTTAATATCAACCAGAGGGGCTAATTTCTAAATTCCATAAAAAATTTAAAGCTCAATCTCTATTTAAATATTAATATTTAAAATTGAAATTAATTATATATAACTTAAAGCAAAATTCATCCACCCTTTGCATTTGAAAAGGGCGATGAACACAAGGATAACTCTAGCTCACAAAGAGCAAATGCTCAAATTGAGAATATCACTAAGATGCATTCTCAAATATTTTTCTGCTAGTAACAATGTGTCATTTATCCTCTAACCAGTAGCTTGGCCAAACGACTCCACAAAACCTATAGATTGGTAGACGACTCTACGCGATAAACAGTTATGACTGGTTCTTTAATCGATGGCTTGGCTAGACATCTCCACAAAGAACCTGTGGCTTTGCCAAATGGCTTCACATGGTAAACGATTATGACCATGACCCTCTGACCTAGTGGCTTGGTCGAACGACTTCACTATATTACAGTAATGGCTAAAAGCTCGTATGTTCCCCAATGGCTAATGCCCTTGAGTAATGAATCATAGAGTATAATTGATAGGGTACAAAAACCTTTTGTAATCTTAGGTTGACTTGAATTCATCCCTTAGGCAAACATTCACCATAAGTCTATAAGGTATTCTTGTACGAAGCAACCCATGGTTGCCGACAATGATCCTTCTATCAGGTACCTTCTCTGACTAAATAGACTAGGGACCATGATGACCCGGGACTACAAAATCATGGGATCTTGATCGAGTTCATCATCGTTCCTACCACCATCCGCTTTAAGTGACAGATGGTAAATTTTTAATTCAAAATTCTAAATCTGCTGCTACTATACGTTGGGTATTAAGTGCCTATCTAACAACTTGTTTTAATCAAAAGCTTTCTCTCATTATCAAGAGAGGTAATTAACTATAGGGGTTTGCACCTATAGGAAATTAGAACTCAGATCTTAAAGTCCTCGCTAAGAGGATGAAATTTTTGGGTAGTGTCTTATCTCTATCTAGTTTGCCTTCCGAAAAATTTTCCTGGAACATATTCCGTTAAAACTCTCCCCGAATATATGCGGAGAGGCCAAGGCCCCAAAAGATCAAATTTTCGAAGCCCAAACTCCCCTTTTACTGAGTCTGTAGATTGTGTGCCTCTTGGAAATGCCAAGAGGATGTTGCATATCAGTAACTTTATAATACTCCTAAGAAAGAATATGGTAAAACTAATTTTACTTTGAATATTTGACCATGCTTGACTATGAAAAGAGTTAAGAGGTTAACTATTTTATATAGATTCCTAGGGCTATTCATCGACATGAAATGTTTGCCTCGCAAAAGACTAGTAGTGCTTGTGTTTCGATTGCCAGAAGGAGCTTCATCATCAAATTAAGTGTTGTACCAACATTTTTTAGTTTCTTACATTATGGTTCATCACCCATGTTAGTTCCAAAAAATAAAAAAAGATGGTTGAGGGACGATATGCATTGATTGCCGATCACTCGACAAAGCCCTTCTCAAAAAGTGATATTCATTGACCAGGTTTGAGTATGATCGACTTGCTACAATAGGCTAGATACCTTCCCAAATTGGACATAAACTCAAGTTACCAGCAAATGTTAAGTGCTAGAGGGCATCTAGAGTAAATTGTGATATCCTTTAGACTATGCAATGCTTCTGCCACACTTATGAGGTTGATGAACTACTCTAACCTTCCCCCTCTTTTGTTATTATATGCTTAAATAACATCCTAGTATATATTAACACCTAGTAAGAGCTAATATGTCAACTAGGGCAAGTCCTTTTTGCACTCTAACCTTCCCCTCTTTCCCTCTGCCTTCATCATCCTCACCTACATGTTTTGAGCTCATAGGTAAACCCATAAAGTATGGTCGAGCATCATCCTTTGAACAAATCTAGATCGAACATAATGTATCAAATAAAATTATAGCGGAGCGTTAGGCATTAAACATAGTATATCATTGACCATTCAAGCTATTAAAAGAATATTGAAAGCAACTAAAATAAGCTTGGCATTTTATTATGCCAAGCAGCTTATTATCATTTATAGAAAATTGTTAGTTTTTGAGCACCCTGAGCATGTAGAAAAAAATAATATCTTCTAGCCCTTGAAAGTTGCCAAACTATAATCCAATGACTATGACAAAGCTATCAAGCTAATTTATCTTAGGGATTCAATTAAACCAAACTCTATCAATTTAATTTTATTTGATTTTAAAGATTATATTAAAAAAATGATAGTGTTGAAAGAGGTTTTAAAATAGATATTTATTTTATTAAATTAAAACTAAATATCAAGTTTTTGAAAATGAAATAACTAAAAGAATTTTGAAAACCTCGACCTCACAAATGGTCAAAGTAGTGAATTCAATTTCTTAAAAATTATTTAAGGTGACATGCTCTAAACCATTTGTATCCTAAATAATCATATGGGATTTAAATATAATAGGATGATTTTTATTATTATATGAATTGACACCTAATAATGATGATCAACTTATTTTATTCACATGTCAATCTTACAAATATGAGCTAGACATGTTTAGCCAATTGAAGTACTAACTCAAACTGGATGCATATCTTCTGATCACCCATGAGATGTAATAGAGGTGGATAATCTAAGCAGACTCATTTTCCATCAACACTCATCCTAACTTTACTAATTAGAATCAATTGAGTGAAAAATAATCTAGCTAGATTGTAACAAAACATAGCTCATCCTTTAACAGATTTTGTCATACTCATTAATTTGAAATTTTGCATAATTTAAACCATTAAAATATACTACAGAGCTTCTAAGACCGTTATAGAAAATATATACATACTAGTTGTCTTTCATTCACATAATGTACATTTTTTATATTACATCTCATAACTGTACATCTACTCATAATATTAGGAGATAGATATCTATGGTCCAATCTACTCTTTTTCTTTTTCTGAGAATAGTCATCATAATATCTGATGAGCTAAATGCTCAACAAGATAAACACTTCTAATATAAGGTTCAAATATACAAGAAAGAAGTAATAATATGTATGTTGATCTTTTGAACTAACATGAGCATTTTTTTATTGACATAATTAGCTTAATGCAGTGATAACTTTTAAAAAAATTGGATTTGACATTTAAATACATAAAAGATAGAGTAAAAGTCCAAAATAGTCCCACGGCTATTAACAAATGTTCAATTTAGTCCTAGACTTTTCTGATGACCCAATTTAGTTCTTTGATTATTAGAAAATATCTCAATTTGATCTCAAGGTCAAAAGTAATAGTTAAAATTAACCCCAACACTTAAATATGATGGTATTTTGGGTATTATAGTATATATGAGATTATATTATTTTCATATTTTTTATTATTTATTATATTAAAATAAATAAATAAATCATAATAGAAATTAACCAACTAAATAACAATAGTGAATAATTAATAAACATAGTTAACTTCTATTATGATTTTTGTATTTAGTTTAATATGATAAATGATAAAATATATAAAAATAATAATATAATATCACATATACTCTAATATCCAAAATGACCTCATATTTAACTGTTGGGGTTAACTTTAACTATTATTTTTGGCCTTAAGATCAAATTGAGACATTTTCTAATAGTCGGAGGACTAAATTAAGGCATTATAAAAGTTTAGAACTAAACTAGATATATACTAATAGTCAGGGGACTATTTTAAACTTTTACTAAAAGATATAATTTTAAGCAAATAACATAAATACCTATAAGAATATGAAATACATCTGCCAAATTTTAAATTATAAAATATATTTTGCTTATAAATTACTTTCACCATTTTCATTTTTATTTTCATTACTAATTAATTCCTTACAAATGTCATATAATATATATAGGCTTTTCTACATTTATAATATTGGCTGTCACATGGCCCATCCAGCCTAAAAATCACTGATAAAATTTGGACAATCCAACATAATAATTATCAACAGCCTCTCGACCTCAAGGTTAAATCTTATCGTATCAACTTTCTAGGATCGAGAACTGGAATTCTTTCTTTTTCCTCTAGAGGTTCATCTTGTCAAAACTTTCGCCTCCCCCGTGTAAGTCATCCTAATATGCCAACTTATCCCACATGATATGACTTTTCATTGACTTTTTTCAATTTAATATCATCATCATTAATAACTATCATAAACTATATGATAATTACTATAAAAAATAAATAAATCATGAAATTTTCCAAAACTTATGATATAAAAGATGATCATTGATTTTCTAAGAGATCCTGGACCAAAGAAGAATGATTAATATGGTTAATTTGTTTAAGTTTATTTTTAATTGAGTGGTTTAATTATGAAAAATCACAACTTGATGTTTTACCGAATAATTAAATATAAGAAAATGACTAAGATGCCTTGAATGGTGAAATATTAATCTTAAAAAATTGTCATAATTTTTGTAATTTATTTATTATTTTTCACAATTAAAGTAAAGTTTGCAATAATTATGAAAAATAGCCAATAAATTTGCAAAAAATTTTGAAAATTAAGGTGGACTGATATCAATGTATATGATTGATGAAAATTGAAATTAAAATTGATGGACCTCCGTTGTAATGGTTTTCTTAATTACCTTTTCATTAATTAAAATTTTAAAAAGTGTTAACATGATCAAATCATCAAGGGATTGAAATCAAATGTTCTAAACAATGAAATGATGAGCCACAACACTATTCATATTTTTCATAACCAAAGCTAAATTTGTTCTAATTATGAAAATAAGTAGCAAATATTATTAAGTGATGTTTGGTTTGCTAAAAAAAGAATGCAAAGTAAAAGGAATTTAATGTATTTAAAATGTTTAAAATTTATTTGGATAAGTGTTAAAGAAATGAAAGTGATTTTTTTTTTTGGCTTGAAATAAAATGAATGCAATGTAAAATTAAATACTGGTGGTGAATGGCTGTGACGACGGCGAAGGTGGCAGCCGCCAGCAGCTACGGTGGGTGGCAATTGTCGATGACAACAGTGACAGCGACAGAGATGGCAATGGTGATAAAGGTGGCTGGAGGTCGGAGGCGGTGATAGGCCGTGGCAGCGACTAGTGGTTGCGTCAGAAGTTGGTGGTGGCAGCAATGGAAACAACGATAATGGTGTCGGCGGCAGCCGATGGTAGGCAGTAGTCGGCCAGTGATGAAAGTGCAGTTAGCTTACAACATAAAAGGAATTCGGCCAAAAATGGGCGAGTTCATAATGCATAAAAAATGAATTAGAGGTTGAAAAAAGAATTAACTAATAGTTTACACTGTATTTCTTTTTCATCAAGCCAAACACCCAAATTTTGAAATCTCATACATTTGGAATACTTTGCATTCCTTTTTCAGTAAACCAAATAACCTCTTAACAAAATTTGAAAAATTATTATGAATTAACATAAATGTATGATTTTTAAAAATAATATCAAGGTTAAACAGTGAATGCATGAAGCTTGACAATTTTCATACTTTATTAAATATTTAAAAATAGGTTTTAAAGGTTGAAAAAATCGAAGCACATCCAACCGACATGATTAAAAGGAACCAACACATGCATTAAATAGGGAAAAATGTGTTGACTAATCCTAAAAATTTCATAATTTTTAAGTATTTTATTATTTTTAATACTTGAGATATCAATATTTTGATAATTAAAAATAGCAAAATTAATCAATAAATTAGGAAAATTCTTGTTATGATTAACATGATGTGTATGATTTCACAAAAATAAAATCCAAGGCCATATGATGTATGATTGCATAAGATTAATTAAACCGCTAATTTTAATTAAGAAAATGCCTTGGAAAATTAAAATCAAGCATATTAGTAAGCATCAAACCAAATTGAATGCACCAATATCTTTAGATATGCATACTAAGCATTGCCAAGAAGTTCGAGAATTTTGAAGACGTCCTCTGTATTTAATCTATTAAATAAGGGTATTTGTTTTTTTTTTTTTTCAAAAATAAAATCTAAATTATTTTTTGAAGAAATAAATTTTTCCATAAAGCTTATATCTAGATTGATTTTTTTCATAAAATTTCATTTTGGATAAGTGGATTGCTTTGAGCAAATATTCTCATGAAAATCCTAGTTTAATAAGTAGAATTGCTCTGAGTTGTTGGATACTATACAAATGGGTGGTTGTGTTTGCTTCTTCTACCTCCCGCCCACCCAAAACTAAAAAACGAAAAGAGTTATGTCACCTTTGATGCTATAAATCTCCTTGCATATAACTCTTTCATTTCTCCATGACTTTGCGAAATTCAAAATGTGAAAATGTTGAAGAGCTTGAGCTCTATTCAATGATAGGAAAATTATAGCAGACCATGGACTATATCTTCCTAAAGACTACTCCCACATAGACCAACTTAGGTTTTGAGATTCTATTTTATTTGAGTAGAGTTAATCCAAACACCGCAACTCTAAGGGAACAACCCTTAGCTCAAATTTACTTGGGATACTTTAAGTTGCTCTATGGACTTGAGCTTCCCAGTCCCTCTACTGAAATCAAAGGTATTAGGAAGAAAAGAGGGCTCGAGGGAATTACTATTGTTTTGAAGCTCATCACTATTGTTTTGAAGCTCATCGCAATGATTGGGAAGGCAATTCAACACTACCTTGCTTAAACCCTCAATAATTCGACCTTAGATGGCTTAGTGAGGCTGCTACAAACCATGGTTGACTGCTAGAAGGCCTAGGTGGAGTGATCTTCCTAATCACTATGTGGCAAGAGGTCCTTTGGCTTGGAGTTTGGGAATTGGCATCATGGTGTTTCCTACTATGGTTTGGATTAAGTTATGTTTAAGTGATTGGTTAGGGTTTGGCTGTTGGGTTGGTTAGGTTTAAGCCCTAAGGACCCAATATAAGGGTTGGATCTACCTAATGTGGGCTAGGTTAACAAATACGTCCAATTGGATCAAGGGTGGCCCAATTGAGTTAGCTTGGATTCTAGCTTGAGTCAAGCCATTCCAAGGGCTAATTAGAATCAATTTGTTCATATTTAATCAATTGGGATCAGTTAAAGGAGTTGGGTCAAGCAATTTTGATCAATTTGAAGAATTGAACTCAATTGGGTCAAGCGGGTTTAATGGTTTTCCAATTATACTAAGTTGGGTCAATTGGGCTCAGTTGGCTCAACCAATGGTCAGTTGAATTCAACTAGTATATGGAAAACTTACCTTATTCAAATGAAACGTTTGAGTTGTTTATTCAATTTGATCATCTGATCCAAAATGATCAATTAGGTCCAAGGGGTTTTTGGACCAATGTTGTCTTTCAAACCTAGGACTAAAGATATTATCATGTGGTCCAATAGTCAATTAAGATCAACTCAAACATTATTGAACCATTGGATGAAGTGATTGAAGGCTTAAGCCAGTAATTGGCTCAATTAACTCAAAGTTGACTCTGATAAAACCTAGATTGATTGGTAGATTTGAAATAAATAATTGAAAATGTCAGTGCAATTCTTAGTGGCTAATAAACTTGATTTGATCCTATTGTCTATTTAGGGTTGATCTTGTTAGCTTAGTCTAAAGGCTAGGTTAGCATTCTAGCTAAAGATAGCTAGGGATTCAACCTAGAAATGGCTCATACAATAGGATTGGACTTATCAGAAGGAATTGGTGATTGCTGACTATGATCTGGTTAATGATACCAAGGATTGAAATTAGGAGCTATTTAGATCATTTTAGCCTGAGTTAGATGACTAAGCTTGGGGAAGTGGATTCAATCAAGTGCAAATGATCAAGACTAGGAATGGTTGACTTAGTCAGGTAAATAAGGAGCAACTTGAACTAAGAAAACCCAAGTATCAAACGATATTTTGAGTTTTCAAAAATTGATGCAAACAAAAGCAAGCCATCAATCTTTACCAAACTTTTTTTTTTCAGTTTTATTTGAACTCTGCTCTTAAACAATGTTCTTTTATGTTTGGTATCCTTTTTCTATGGCAACGTAATTTTTTAGGGAAATTGTTTTGTTAAAGGATAGGCTACATAAACTTAAATTGAGAGCAGAAAATTGCATTTCATTCAAATCCAATATAATTGAATAATATAGCACTTTTCTAAATTATATTATGCAATATTCATATTACCATCTTATTAATATTCTCATAATTGATGTTTTGATGAATGATTTTCTATCTTTTAGGAGGAAACGGATAATAACTGTGTGTATAGAAATGAGATTCATCACTCAATTGGTGAGCGCACGCAAGTACTACAAGATGTAGCAGCTGATCCGACTCTACCTCGTACTAAGTCTGTTCAATGTTCGGTGTGCAATCACCCTGAAGCTGTTTTTTTTCAGGTCATTATTGTTTGCTTCATATTTTTTCTTTTTAACTAATATTTTCATTGCTTTCATCTCTTTAATATTTCATTTTGATTTGGTTAGTATATAGTTTGACGCTGTATATTTATTAGGTTGATTATGCTAAATCATGTGTTATATGCTCATGTAATTTTGGTGTGACAATCATATAGGTCATGAAAAAAGATAGAAGAGATGTACTTTTAAACTAGCTATGAGAATGTATTTATGGATGGTTCCTTGACCAAAGAAAAATATATAAGTTAAAGAAAAAGTTTTAATAACTTGTGACTACATGGTCTGACTATTTTGAGGTAAACCTAACACATTCCCTTCGTTAACATACATACCTTTGCGATATATGTTTATTTGATTGTTGCTCATAATATTATATTTGCTTCTATATGAGAAGTAGAGGGATTCTCCTAGTGAATAATATAATAAATATTTCCTCTCTAGCATAGTATCCAAGACAAGCTAGCAACCCTAGCCTTCGCACCCCCTCTCTCCCCTCCCTCTGCACGATTGTTTTGCACCCACTTGTTCACTACTTGCTCTAGGTCCCGACTCTTGCAACCCTCATTCTTTCTCCTATCTCCCATAGCACTCGCTCTTGCTCCCATAACACACCCATTTAACGAAGCAAGTGTCACTTGTGCTTGTTTTCAAATCCCTAACCACACACAATAATGCAAACACTGCTTGTGCTTCATCTTGTATCCCCACCAAAGTGTTGCACGCACCACATATTTTCACTCCCTCTTTCAACCCACATGCAATACTTGCTTTCCTTTTTGATACCTTAGCTCTATGATTGTATAATTCCACCACTTCCCATTACCCTCGATGGTATTCTTCTAAGACCTCTACTACTCTTCTAGAGATGAGCCCCATCCATTATTGACGCTTCGATCAAATTGAATAGAACCAATTATACCTTATGATTTCATGCTTTTCACTTCTTTGTGGGAAGGATCACATGAAAAACTCAGTCATATCAACTCTCTACCTACAAAATAGACATACACTAACAAATGCCCCAAATGACAATCATTTGTGGGCTCCAAAAATTCGTGCCCCAGCCTCCCCTCTTTCAGGGGAGTTTTAACGAATTAAGTTTCGGGGTAAATTTTCATAAGATAGATTTTGAAAAAAAGACACTACCTAGAGATTTTGCCCTCATTTTGCGAGGTCTTTATGATTTGAGTTCTGGTTTCCTATAGGCGTAAGCCCCTAGTTAATTATCCCTCCCGATAACGAGAAAGAACTTTCGATTAAGGCTAGTCGTCGATGAATACGTCGTACCCATAGGTACATAATATCCGGCATAGTAGCAACATTGGTTTGGTATTGGAAATTTTGATATTTAAAATTAAAAATTGCACCATCTTCCACTTAAAGCGGATGGTGGGGGGAGTGATGATGAACTTGATCAAGATCCCATGGTTCTGTCGTCCTGGGTCATCATGGTCCCTGGTCTACTTAGTCAGTGGAGGTAGTTGACCCAACCTGACAAAAGAATCCTTGTCGGCAGCTATAGGTTGCATCGTCCAAGGGAACCTTATAGACCTGGGGACAAATTTAAATCCACCTTAGCTAACAGAGGGCTTTGTACCCTATCGATTATATCCTATTGATTCATATCTCAAGGATTTAATATCATTGGGGAGCATGCAAACTCTGGTCATGACCATAATTTAGTGGTGTCATTTGGCGGCAAACCACCCGGTTAAGATGGCCTCAGTCTTAATTTATCTGCAATGACATTTGACGACAAAATTGCGATTAGAGGACATCTACCACGTCCTTGCTGACAAGAGACTGTTTGGGAATGAATCCTAGTCATATGCTTGACCAGACATTAGCTCTTTGTAAGCTAAAGTAGTTTTCATATTGTCCACCACAGCAAATTGTTGCGGAGGGTGGATGAGTTTTGCTTTAAGCATTTGATGATTGATTTCAGTTTTAAATATTTGGATCTAAGTATTTTCTAGGAGTTTTGAATTTTGTGGGCATTTGGGTGGTGTTTTGAATATTTGGAATTGACCCCTCCAGTTGAGATCTATGTTCAACATGGTCATCATCGGAGTATTAATAGGCAATTGTATCATATTGATTGAACCCTGTCGACTCTGTTAGTTGAAGTCGGTTGTATGCTTTTACTGATAAATTTTTTTTGTTATAGACCTTAAAAGCCTACTATAAACGTATAAAATCAAATATCTCGATCGATGACGGGACTGTATATTTATTCATTGGTTCAAGTCGTGTCGACTCCCGTCCTATTAAGGAGAAAGATTGGACTTGAACTTGAGTTCATTTCTTGACCTGTGCAGTCTCCTCAGACGTAACGTGTATAACACAACACGTTCGCTAGGGCCCATGCGGTGTTTAGGGAGCCTTTTTATAATTATCTGTTGAACCTTGTCGATTCTGTCTAATTGCTGACAGAGGATCGGGTTCGTTGCCGGCTTTGTGCCTTTATTTGTGAATTTTCATTATTATAGACCTTGAAGGCCTAATATGAATCTATAAGATAAATATTCTGATCGACGCCACAATCGTATATTTGGTTGATAGTTTGAACCATGTTGACTCCTATCTATCTATATAGAACGATCAGGCTTGAGCTTAAGTTTATTTCTAACCCGCGCAGTATTCTTAGACGTCACATGTGTAAATATAACACGCTCGTCGAGGCCCATGCGGGTGTATATTCTTACATGTATATGGGTTAATATGCTTGCATGTGCACTTCTACATTTATATGTATATATGTTGCAATATACGTGTGGGGGCATTTTAAAATATTTAATGCTGATCAGTTGTGCGGGCAACTATCATTTGAATGTGTGCGATGCTCCATTTGAGAGTTTGTTGACGCCTTTTGCCCGCTTGGATGAGTGTTGCGGATCCGGTGGCGTTGCGTAGCACTATGGTCATTTTTTCTTTTCATAGAGGTAGATTGTCATGCACTAATTGTTGTTTTTTGCAAGTAGATTATCGTGCACTGACGAATCTCCTGTTATTTCTTGTAGATGATTGCATTCACTGCAATTCTTTCGTATCTTCTTGTAGATAGTGTATTGTATGTACGGCAAATTTCCTACAATGACTCGTAGGAACTCGCATTTGTTATAGTCCTTTGGCATTTTGCTCGTGAATGACATCTAGTATGTATGTCGGGTCTCTTACAAGGGCCCGTAGGTATTTGTGTTTGCCACATCATCTGCTTTAGCTTGTAGATGACCAGTACATTTGCTTGCCATTGCATGCTCCTTGACCGTAAGGGTACTGTAACATCCACTGCCTATTGTTGATTAACACTCGTAGGCTTATTGTGTGTATGGCTAATCCTCTATCATTGCCAGCAATCATTAGCACTTATCGTATGCTACACTTTGTGTATTTGTAGGAAATTCTCTTAATTTGTTTGCAAGCTATTTGACATTAGCTACAAGTTGATTGGCATTAGCTGTGAGCAAGTCATATTCATTGCAACTCCCTTAAATACGTTCTGTTGGTGGATTATCATCTTCCTTACATGTCAATTGTCATTGTTTGTAGGGAATAATATATTCATCTTGTGACTTAGTTGCCGTTAACTCTTTTTATTTGTAGATTGATTAATAGGAGCGTCAGCTGGGTTTCATTATTCATCATTTGTCGATGGCTATTATACAAAGCATTCAATGCTAGTGTATTCATTTACACAACACTCACAAATTGCCCATAACTACTTGTAAATGGATTGTTGTGTTTGCTTGCAAGTCAGCCGACATCGCTTGTGGGGAGGCTATCGCATTACGAGTCCTCAGTGTTGCTTGTAGGTAATATGCATCGTTCATTACAACTCGTTGCATTTGTTGCCTATCAGATTCCTTTACCTGTGGGGAGCTTACACATTCGCTGAATATTTTACTAACGTTGACTGTGTAAGCATCTTATCTGTTGCATGACTTTCATGCTTTGCTCATGCACGTGCTATCGTGTTCATCACATGCTGCCTATATATGTTGGTAGAGAAATTGCCACGTTCCTTACATATTAACTATCATCGTCTGTAGGTGCTTGTTTTTATTGCAGCCCTTTCTGTACTCACTTACAGATAACGTATCGTATAGATGATGGGTTTCTTGCAATGGCATCGTAGACATTTGCATGTGTTGCAGATATGTTGTCTCTAGTTGTAGATGATAAATTGTGTGTGTATCTGCATTCATAAAGGATCTATCATCCTTACAAAACGTCTATTGTTATTGCTTGCATGGATTACTGTATTTGTTTATATGTTGAAATTGATCGCAGGGCGTTGTTGCATTCATTGCATATAAGTAGTTTCAGTATGTTTGTTGTATATTTGCCTCCTTTGCTTGTAGACAGTGTGCCGTGTTCGTATGAAGGCATTATCATAACCATTGCATGTCGGCTGTCATTGTTCACAGAAACTATTATATTCATCCATGAATGGTTGACATCAATTGTAAGGGTGTTGCTGTATACATCGCTAACCCTCTCGTGCAAATTTGTCCCCAGAGATTTCACCCTCATTTTATGAGGACTTTCTGATCTGAGTTCTGGTTTCCTATAGTGCAAACCCCTATAGTTAATTACCCCTCCTGATAACGACAGAGAACTTTTGATTAAGGCTAGTCGTCAATCAGATCTGTAATATGTATCTGGCATATAGTAGCAACATTGATATACAGAAATTTGATATTTAAAACTTGAAAATTTCACCATCTTGCACTTAAAGCGAATAGTGGGCGGAGTGGTGATGAGCCCGATCAAGATCCCATGGTTCCATTGTCCCGGGCCATCGTAGTCCCTGATCTACTTAGTCAGAGGAGGTAGTTAACCCAACCTGACAGAAGGATCCTTGTTAGCATCCATGGGTTCCGTCTTCCAAGGGTACCTTGTAAACCTGAGGTGGATATTTGTCTAAGGGGACAAATTTGAATCCACCTTAGCTGACAGAGGGCTTTGTGCCTTGTCGAGCATATCCTATTGATTCATATCTCAAGAATTTAATGCCATTGGAGAGCATACGGGCTCTAACCATGATCGTAATATAATTGTGCCAAATGGCGGCAAACCACCTGGTTTAGAGGGTCCCGGTCATAACCGTTTACCAGTGGTGTCATTTGGCGGCAGAATCTACGATGTGATGCCATTTGGCGACTAAACTACCGGTTAGAGGACACGTGCCACGTCTTTACTGGCAAAAGATGGATTGAGAATGAATCCTAATGATATTCTCGACTAGACATTAGTTCTTTGTGAGTTGGAGTGATTTTCAGTACCTCGGCAAACTGTTGCAGAGGGTGGATGAATTTTTTTCATTAAGTGTTTGATTGTTTATTTAATTTTAAATATCTTG
Source organism: Dendrobium chrysotoxum (assembly GCA_019925795.1). NCBI lineage: Eukaryota > Viridiplantae > Streptophyta > Magnoliopsida > Asparagales > Orchidaceae > Dendrobium > Dendrobium chrysotoxum. The sequence goes on along the minus strand of CM034305.1, from coordinate 74,009,810 downwards.
ATTCTGGGTTCTGATATTTTTGGAATTTTTGAACTTTTATGGGCATTTGGGGGGCATTTGAGAGGTATTTTAAATGTTTGTGGTCTTTCCGATTGAGATTTTCTATCAACACGACTATTATCGGGTGATTTTGAGGACATTTGAAATATTTGCATTTTATGAAAGTTTGAGGGCATTTGAAAATATATGATCCTCTCCGGTTTAGATTTACATTCAACATGGCCATATTGGGGTGATCATGCGTTATATTTTTGTTGATTGAACCTTGTCAACACTGTCTACTTGACGACAGATGATCGAGTTCAAATCTAAATTTGTTTCTTAACTTGTGGCATTTTCAGGCGTCACGTGTGTACCTACAACGCACTTGCCAGGGCCTACGTGAGTGTATGTCGTTAGATACATTTCGCACGATATTCACTTGTGTTCATGATACAATTTTTGAAATACAATCGTAGTGTCGAATGACACACTAGAGTGATACCCTTTTCTTAGTGTAAATGTATGCGGAGGTATTTTTAAAATGCAATTATAGTGTCAAATAACACACTAGAGTGATATCCTCTGCTTATTGTAAATGCATGCGGAGGTATCTTTGAAATGCAATTATAGTGTCAAAAGACACACTAAAATGAATTCCTCGGCATCCTACAAATGCACATCGGAGGACATTTTGAATGTAATAGTAATGTCAAATGACATGCTATAATGAAATCCTCGGCATCCTACAGACGCATGCCCGAGGGTTTTTTTTTGGAATGCAATGGCGATGTCAAAGCGACATGCTAGAATGAAATCTCTGGCATCTTACAGATATGCGCGGAAAAGCTTTTGGCCATGCACATACGACACATCTACATGTAAATGCAATGTTGGATGATATGCTTATGTATCCTATGATGTCTGTTGCAATGTATGTATGAGGGGCATTTTTAAGATATTTGCATGCAATGCAAAGGGGTGTCCGACTGTATAGGTGACTATTGCTACCAAATGCTCGGGGCTTTATTTCGGGCTTTGTTGATGCTTTCTGTCTGCTTGTACGAAGGTTACAAATCCGGTGGTATGGCGTTGCACTTCAACGACCCATGGTTTTTTTACTACCAATTCCATGCTTTTACTTACAGGTGAATCATAGCGTTGTATTCGAAATAGACGTGAGGTACTTTCATTATTCTGATGTATGCTCCCATTTCTCGTTCTTCGGGAGATCAGATCTACAAGTCATATAGTCCTTGCTTAGATTGGATAAGGACATCCAAACGACATGAGGTCGTTTTGTGATAGATGAGGCATCATAAGCTGATGAGATCGAAGGCTCAGCTAATGCACTGTTGGCTCTCCTTGTCTTCAATTCGATGCAAGGTATTCTCCTCGAAACATGAACAAGATAGAGTGCAAGGTCATCTTTGATGTCTCAGTGCCATTCTAGTATATGATATGCACATAATACATAGAAGTTTCTTCTATGGTTCCTGAATAGTGTACTCGAGGGGTCCGTTCTGTATATATATGATGCATATGTAGGACATCGAGCTGTGAGCCTTGCTCTCTGGATCTTCCGCCCAAATAGTGCGGCATATTTTTGAGAGCCTCGGTTATTTCTGAAGAGATGATAGAATGAGACATCTTTTCTTCTTTAACTGCTCATTCTTTGATTCTACAGAATCATTAATAAAATCATTCAATTTCACGTTGTTAATGCTGTAATTGGAATCTTCCTTTGACGACGTATCAACGGGTTTAAGTGCCTTTGCCTGGCATTGACTGGTAAGTAGCTGCGAGGGTGAGCTGGCATCTACTGCATATTGCTTGTCACCACTCGTAGGTGGCCTACTGTAGCTTGACTGACCTCTTATAGTTTTTGTAGGTGTTGTATGTATTTGTGTCTATAGGAGATCCACTGTACTTGCGATATACCCACTGTTGTTATCCCAAACGGCTTATTATACTCATCTTCCATGAATTTAATTGCATGCAGGACATTGTCACATCCATTACTTGCTGTCCTTTGCAATTGCTTGTGAACTAACTATCACGTGCTCTTCGCAATCAGGCAACACTAGTCACATATACATTGTATTTACATAATATCCACCATCATCATTCATAGGTGGACTACTGTAACTTAACAAATCTCCTACAATTGTTTGTAGGTGTTGTATTTGTGTCCACAGGGGCTCTGTTCTACTCATGATATACCCACTGTTGTTATCCACAAATATATCATATCAATCATCATTGCTCACAGGGAATGGTCATATTCGTCTACAAGTGGGCTGGCATTGACTGCAAGGATGTTGCGACATTTACTGCAGGCTTTTCGTACTTCACCCATGCATTGCAACTGTCACGCATCTTCCACAAACATGAGCTTCGTACATCAATTAATCATTATTCATGGGTGATTATTTGCTCATTTTGTGTGTTGATGTAGATTACCAGTTGCATTGTATTCATTACTGGTTCCTCGTATATGTTGGCTAGCAAGTTGTCATTCAATACACATCTGTACTTTCTGCTCACAAGGTGTTATTGATGTGGGCATTATACCTTGATCACCTGATCCTTGCTTGCGAGGGGGGGACCAGTGCATATTCTTGATCGAATAATTGTTGGTTGTAGACATGATCTAATATGCGCTACATGTTGTTCGCCACCATTCATAGATGGACAATTGTAGCTTGATGGATCTCCTATAATTGCTTGTAGGTGTTCACACTCACAGCAGACTATTGATATCAGCTTGCACATGAATCATCACTTCATAGGTTCCCTATTTGCATACCTACTGTAATCTTCTTAGATATACTTATAGAAGAGCCACTATACTTGTGTCGTATCCACCGTCATCATTCGCCGGTTGTTTTTGTGTACTTGTTGGCAGTAGCATTAGTTGCATGCGAGTTATTGATGTTGACTTCAAGGCATTACAAGTATGTGTCTTAAATCTCACCACGCTACAAGAGCGCATATGGGTCTTCAAGGTACATGTTTGTTCAGTTAAAGTTTGGTTTTCTGTACTTCATAAAAGTCTCTTGCGCACTTGTTCAAGTACAGGTCCTCTGCTACTTGGAATTTCAGCAGCATCCTGACATCTCCCCTGTTTGGGGGAAGTGTGGGGAGCTAGGCCTTCTCACCACCTTATAAGAGCATGTATGGTAGGTGTCATGCGACATCGTGATCATAGTCTTCAATCCCACCACGCTACAAGAGCGTGTATGGGTCTTCGAGGTACTTATTTAAAGATGCACAGTTTTCTTTCCCCGTAGACACTGAGGCACATACGAATACTTAAGGTTGCCCCTACCATGTTACAATAGTGTGTATAAGACCTACTCGTCTCGTCACAAGCGTCACACCAGATTCCCTCCTATCGTGCTACAAGAGTGCGTATAGATTGTTGCCCGGCACGTCGCGTGCGCCGAGGATGAGATTTAGATCATTATACTTTATGAAGGGGTCATCCACATTGCTAATGTCGAGGTCGATGTTTGTGTCGGCGGTATCGGCACGCAGATCAAGGCACATTTCCCTCTCTTCTCTCTTTTTTATATCATTAATTATAATTAATCATAATTAATAAAAATTAATTATAATTAAAAATAAGTAATTACAATTAACAATAAGTAATCATAATTAATTATATTTAATAATAATTAATTAAGATTAAAAATAATCAATTATAGTTAATTATAAATAAATATAATTAATAGGATTTGAACTGGAATCAGGCTACAGGCCGCCGGGATACAGGATCTATGCATAATTGAGCTGAATTTATGCGAATTTGAGTAGGATTTAGCGAACTGTTAAATCTCACAGCAGTTAAATCCTCAGTTTTGCCCTTTTTGCCTAAACGGGCTATTTGACGACAAGATGTAGGCAGGATTCAAATAGGATTTAAGTAGGATTTGTGAAAATTCGAGCAGGATTTAGGCTAAATCCTGTCAAACAGGATGTAGGGAACAGTTAAATCTCATGGCTAGTTAAGCTCTCTACTTCCCTCTTCTTACAACTCGGTAGATTTACGGGATTTTGTCTAAAGAAGCGCACGGAAGGAAGGGAGAAGACTACCTTCACAACGAGTGAGCCCTCGTTTTCTTTGTTACTTCTGATCCAATAGAGAACGGAGAGGGTGCGGCTCGATTGTAGCAAGAATCAGGAGGTTGCTGGTAGGGCTTCGGTATAGTGGAGTTAGTGAACGACTGCTGGCGATAGGGATCAAGATCAGAGCAGAGAGGATCTTGGATGGAGGTTAGTGGCTTCGCATGAAGGAGCCGATGGATCTGGTGAGATGGATCGAAAGTTGCTTCCGTAGGGAGATTGGGGCTGGAGTCAGCTATAGGAGATAGAGATGTGTGGTCCGATCGAAACAGGGCTTGCAGGAGGTTTGTGAGGAATGGACTATAGAGCTCGGGTGGAGTTCGTGAGCGAGATGAAGTGTGAAGGTAAAGAAGGTAGAAATGAAATACATCGTTTCGTTTTGCTTTAATGGCGAGCCGAGGCCATAGGGTACGAAGGTCATGTGTAACACGACGCAGAGCACTTCGTTGACGTGCGAGAGATTACGCTGAACAGGTACGCAGGATTTGAGCAGGATTTGTGTGAACGACGTGCAGCCTCTGTGGATTCTCGAACGTGCAGAGGTACGTGAGATTTCAAGCGTATATTTTCTCTTTTTTTTCTTTGTTTACATACAGGTCAACAAATGCCCCCAACAAATGTGGTAGGCGTCTAGAGCAAACCATGTTTGTTGCATGCTGATTGACCCTATGGATCTCCAGATATTTGTTTTGGATGTCACACTGAGGATTTCATTTTGTGGATCTCCAAGAGCTTCTTTAGATGTCATGTTAATTTCTTGTCTTTATAGATCTTTAGATATATCCATAGACAGATTGACATGTTGGCTTCAATCAGGTAGGAATCAATAGGATAGTGACATAGCACTTCATATTTAGATCCCTAGAGCATTGCTTCATAGATTGACGCATGTAGATAGCATTGCCATCCATTACTCTTCCTTCGGCACCACCGTCACTTAAGTTTATGGCATATTTATATCTGCTCAATATCTTTCTCTGTTGCAATCATGCATAGATGTAATATTTCTGCTGTATAATTGGCGTATCATTCAAAATTTGTCCAAACTTTACATATTCATCAGCTAGTAGGACTTCTGCTGCTTCAGGTCTTCTATAGCTGTCTTCTTGGTTGCACTTTGATAAGATTTTAAATATTTAGTTGGGGATCTTGGCACGCAGCGCGATGTCGACCCAAATAAATATTTAAAATGTCTCCAGTCTTTAGGGACACTTGTAGATGTCATTTAGGGTACTCTTTTCGCAGCTTTGACTTGAGTCATGAGATTTTGGTTTCTTTGGCCCTGAGCGTTGTGCGAAGGACTTGATGAAGGGTTACCTGATTTGTCTTTACTGACTTATCAGAAAATTTGCATTTATTCTGCCCTATGCTTCTTGCTTTAGCGGGCTTGACGAAGGGGTAGATGCCAGTGACCTAAACTTTTTATGCTTGCATTAGGTCAATGGCAAGAGATCATCGGCCCAAAGCTTTGCACATAATGGACTTTTTATATGACAAAATTCTCTTAGTTCAGCTTTAAGCTTGTTGACTAAAAAAAATGGAAAAAAAAATCGAAGAGAAACAACTCTTCGTTGCCTCTCTGTCCAGCCCCACCTTGCCAAACGACATCGCCCTTCATCTCCATAACCGCTATTCAACGAGTGATTCAATAAAAAGGGGGCAAATAACTGGAAAAAAAAAACTTACGCTTCTTCCGCTCCATCGTCGCTGTTCGGCTTGAAGTTCACAGGAGGGGAAGAATCGCACGAGCCGCTCCTTCGACTCATTGTTGCTGTCCGACTACGTTGCTTCGTGGGAGGGTAGAGGCTGCACGCGTCACCTCTTCTGCTCCTTCATTGTTGTCCGACTCCGACACTTCGCAGGAGGGAGAGATTGCTCGAGTCGCTTCCTCGGCTCATCGTTATTGTTCGGCTTTGCTTCACAGGAGGCGAAGAGATTGCACAATCGCTCCTCCTCCCTCCTCTTTGTTCGGCTTCGTTACTTTGCAGGAGGCGGAGAGATTACTCGAGTCGCTTCTTCGGTCCCCCGTCGCTGTTCGGCTTTGTTACTTCGCAGGAGGCGGAGAGATTGCACTGGTGGCCTCTTCGGCCCCTTTATTGCTGCTCAGTTTCGTTGCTTTACAGAAGGTATAGAGATTACACTAGTGGCTTCTTCGGCTCCTTTATTACTTACTGTTCGACTGTGTTCCTCCGACCGGACCCAAGTGCCTGAGCAAATCCAACTCAAATCCTTTCTCCTTTAAATGAATATTATAATACATAATATTATATATAAATATATTATGATATATCTTATATATCTAATATAATAATAAAAAAAAGAGAAAAGACTTTCAAGCAGGTGTTGAAGACCCGCACCGTGATCTTAGATCCGGGCGGATGGTTTGTAAATTTGAAGACTCACGTCAGATCTTAGATTCGGGCGGAAGGTTTTAATTCGAAGATCCCATGCAGTCAATCTTAGATCCTGGTGAGATGACTTAAAAATTGAAGACCCGTACCATCGATCTTAGATCTGGGTGGATAGTTTTGTAAATTTGAAGACCCTACATCATTGACCTTAGGTCCGGATAGGAAGAAATTATGGTAGAGGCTGTCCCGATTTCTCCCTCGGTGGGGTGGGACGTCGGGAGGCTGTCGAAATTTTCCAGGAAATTGCAGAATTTTTTCTTGGAACATTTTGGATAGCAAATTCAATAAACCAATTAATTAATTTCAATAAAATTTATTATGAAAATTTGTTGATTGAAATGAAATTTATTAATTGGAATTAATTAATTAAAGAGAAATTAATTAATTGGAATTAAAATTAATTAATAAAAGTTAGCTAATTAATTAATTAGAACTAATTAATTAATTGAAGTTAATTAATTGAAACTAAGTGATTAGTTAAAATTAATTAATTAAAAATAATTAGTTAAATTAATTATTGAAAATTAATTAATCAAAATCAATTAGTTAATTAAAATTGATTAATAAAAAATATTTAATTAATCCAAATCAATTAGTGAAAATTAATTAATCTTGATTGACGAACTTGATTTAATTAAATCCGCAATTTATTCAAAATACGCGAGAAAAAAAATTTTAATCCAGGAGTTGTCATTTAAAATTTGAGAACATTGGAGTAATTATATAATAAAAAATGCAATAAATAAAAAGAGGGGGAGAAGTTCCATTAATCAACATGTACTGCTTTCCAAACTCCTCAAACTATAACAACTCTCAACAAACTCAACAACCCAATTTTGTACAAACAACTCAGAAATCTCCAAACAACTGTAAAACCTCTCCAAACAAAAGCTCTCTCAAACTCTCCAAACTTTCATACAAATCATACAAGCTCTCCAAACAATGACTCAACTCAATCTCAACAACATCTCTTCTACTCTCAAACGCTGCTTAACAACTCCCCAAAATTCAACAAACATAAGCTCTCCGGTGTTCCTGAACAAAGCTCCAACTCTCCTACATCTATGAACTCTCTGGACTGCTGCAAGTATTATGTACCTGCAAACAAACAAACAAAAGTTAGCACATCACAAATAAAAATCAATGCTAAAAAAATAGTAAATATATCTACTACAAATAAAGTACTGGAAATCTAGTAAAGCAATATTGCTGGAAAACAAGTATAGAAATAGACGGCTGTAGTAGGAAAAGACTACGAGCACAGAACAACTAAAACACTGACGTCGGTGTCAAAACCCCAAAGTGTCAAAATCACAAACTCAAACCAACTCAAATAAGTATAGAACAAACCTCCAAACATTATACAAGCAAGTACTGTCTATTCAAACAATCAACCTTTGGACAGCCTTGTTTATAAGAACTTGGTTGTAAGACCCACTACCCGGCAACTTTCAAAGGAAAGTCGTAAGCCCGACCTTAGGGGAAAGATTTAGGTAAAATTGATCTAAACTCTGACCCCCAATTTAAAATACCAGCAACTTCTAATAGAAGCCGTAAGTCCGACCCTCTGAGGGAAATATTTAGGCAATAACACAACCCTAAACCCCTCACCCAGGTATCCTCGTCTATAGGGCTTGGTTGTAAGACCCACAACTCGGACCACTTAGCTTATAGGACTAGGTCGTAAGAACCATCATTAGGCAATTTCTAAAGAAGCAATAAGTCCTACCCAACTAAAATCTTTGGACAACTCATAAATAGAGCTGTAAGCTTCACTACAAATTAAACCTATGGGTTACTATCTATGAAAGTCGTAAGTCCCGACCCAAATTCAAAACATCTGGGCTACTTCCAAGAGAAGTCGTAAGTCCCTCTTTAAATTAAAACCTCTATATAACTTCTAAATGAAGTTATAAACCCCCAAACTAAATCAACTTCTAGGTATTCTAATAGATGTAAACCTCAAAACCTAAATAAAAAAAATTAAAACTCAAATCTAACCACCTTAGTCTACTCGGGATTCCTGAGAGGAGGCAACCCATGGCTGCTAATCAGATTCCCAGGACACTACGGTCAATGATTGTTAGTGTTGGTAGGCTGAAACCTACAGTATACCTGGGACGACGTAACCATGGGATTTTGATCGGGTTTACCTCTATTTTCCCCAAAATTGAGACTGAATAAATTAAAAATTTATTCTTCCTTAATCGAGAGTTCTCTCTTACATGTTAAGAGGGGTAATTAACTATGAGTGCTTGCGCTCATGGAAGTAAGGACCCCAGATCTAATTAAATCTTGATACTACCCTCAGGGGAAATTTGGTTAATTACAATCTGACTTAAGAGAAATGGAATCCTATAGCTGCAAAGCGAGATTCATGCATTCGTGTCATTTTTCTTGAGCCAACAGATTTCTGGCGACTTTGCTGGGGATTACTTTTCTCTCCATCTTTGAATGAAAAGAGAATATTTAGTCTCAATCATCAAACATATATATATATATATATATATATATATATGTTTATCACAAGCTTGTGTTTTCTTTTCTAGCAGAATTTAGGCTGACTCTAATCCCTACAAGTTCTGTTGGCAGGTTGATAATATGACGCCTGTGAAGTCCTTCATGACAGTGAACCTGGGTGAGGGAGTCAGAGTGCAGTTCCCTCAAGCTGTTCTGAACATAGGCTATGCTGGAGCGACTATTCAATTCAGAATCATTTCCGAAGTCATGCAATTCGAGCAATTCCTTCCTGAAAATACTGTCAATATACCTATTGTTGGAGGTGTCACTAAGAAACCTACTACTGAAGTGGTTAATGAGAGGGCTCCTAAGAGGACCTTTGTATTTTCAAGGCTCTCTATAGCATCTGCTGCTGCTCCAGTAATGCAAAAGAAAACTCCTTGTCCTAAGCTGCAATCAGCTGCTGTTAGTATAGCCAGTCAGAACATAATCCAGAATAAAGTGCTCGAAGAGTATAATGCTGAAATTCCTGATGCAAGTGCTAAGCTTTCTAGGAAAGCCAGAAGGAATGCTAACACTCGCTTACGAGCTAATGACTGGATGCCCAATACACTTCAAGAATCATCGCTGTAGTTAGAAGCGAATGTGCCCACTAATAATAGTTTTGAACCATTAAAGTGGGTAAAGAGAAATGATGACAAGGGTCAATTAAAGAAGTCTTTTTGGGAGACTTTGCGTCAGCAGCCACAACCGCCAAAAAAGGAAGAATTTGCCTCTTCCAAGATATACAAAATACTAAAGGCTGTTAAAGATAGAAATCTGCAGCGAAGTCTGAGGAAATCTGTTACTGAAATTATTTCCTCAAATGCGGTTCGTCCTCAGTACAACAAATTTTTAACAAAATCTTATAGAGGAGTTTAAACGTCCTCCTTACTATCGAGACCCGAGGAATTTATGTCCTAATATGGGCCGATACCCATATTACGGAAGAAAGTAGTTGGGAGAGCCTTCTGATAATCTACATGCAAGAGGCTATAATAGAAGATACAATAAACAAAGGCCCCAACAATGGCATCATGAATCTAATCATTCAAAAGTACATTTTGATGTTGATGGTCATCAGTATGTGACTACGAGAAGACAACAAATTTGGGTTCCAAAAAGACCCAAATATCTTGAGGCTCAGAAAGAAGATCATCATAAAGAAATCTATAAATGGCGACTTAAATCTTAGGTCCAGAAGTTATCCCCCAATAAGGAGACTTCTGTTGATATGACTACGCCAGAGGAAGAAGTGCGTCATGTCTATAACGAATCCCCCGACTCTCCAGTCATACATTGGAAGCGGCGGTCCCAGCATGGAGATAACCACGAGTTGGATGAAAATGATAATTACTATGATGATGATGATGATGAAGTGGAGGGGTGTACTAGTCCCATGGACATTGAAGTCGTCCGGATGGTTGACCATATACCTGATCGATTTAATCAACGGTATGCTCGTAAAAATGCAGCGTTCAATTTGCAAAACGAGGAACAACTACGAGATGATTAAGAACAAGCAGCGGATGTGAATTGAACTCCACAACCAGAAGAAGTTGAGGAGGAAGAAGCTAAAGAAGTTGTAAAGAGGTTGCAATTAGAAATGCAATCTATGCAACAAAAGAAAGATCAAGAAATCCATCATTTGAATGCTCGTTTTGATGAGATGAGTAATATGATGAAACAGTTATTTGGACAACTTGGCATGATGGCTATAACTAGTCAACCACCCATAGCAATTCTCAAGGAAATGTTCAAACTACTCCGATTTACCAGATACTTCGATAGAAGGCTAGAAGAGTTACAGGAGCCAACTCTGATAGCTCATAAAGAAGATGAATGGTCAACAAATCCCAAATTGAAAACCTCATCAGCCAAAAAATTAAAGCAGCAATTGCTTCTGAAACTGCCGAAGCCTTAGTAGGAAAAGGTCGTCCATATCCGGCTGAATATGACCAAGAGAAGTATCCAAAGGGATACGTAGTGCCAAAGTTCAATTTATTTGATGGTACTGCAAATCCTCGTCAACATCTGGCACAATTCAAAGCTACCTGTGGAAATACGGGCGGTAATGATGCTCTGTTACTACGTCAATTTGTCAGTAGTTTAACAGGCATAGCTTTTGAATAGTATGCTGAGTTACCCAACGACTCAATAAGAACGTTCGTTGAATTAAAGACTATTCATTAAAAGATTCGCCAGTGCAACAAAGAAAGTGACTGTCACTGACCTCGCTCTTGAGAAAAGAAAAAGAGAGGAATCATTTACCAAATACATAACCAGGTGGAGAAATCTCAGTAAGAAAAATGTGAGCAGCAACTCACTGAGAAGCATGCTGTTAAGCTATTAATGGGGAACATAGATGACTATATGGCGTCATATCTAGCGATGGCTACAATTAATGTTTTTCAGGAGTTATTGGATCGTGTAGCTAAATTTGAAAGGTTACATAGACCCAGAAGTGTCGGCTTCAACTATAATAATAATCCACCAGGGAAAGGAAAACAGGTTAAGACCTTCGATTTGAAAATGAACGAGGTGAATACCATATTCCCGTCTTCCTATGATAAGAAAGAAAAAGAAGATTCAATGAATCCATCAAAAATGCCAAAGCAAACAAGAGAAAGGCAAATGCCTCCTACTTTGCAGGAGAAAATCAACAAGCCGTATTCTTTAAAAAAGGAATGTACTTGAAAGATTTTCAGGCAAGCATTAAAGATCGGCCTTCAATTGCCAGTATCCCGCCGACCAGAACAGGCTGATATGACTGATGATCCAAACTACTACCCGTATCATAGGATCGCAAGTTACCCAATCGAAGACTTTTATATTCAAAGATTGGGTCGAAAGGAATTATCAGAGCGGTGAACTTACACTTTTCAATAGTGTTCTTGTCAACCCCAAGAGGGAGAAAACTAATGTTATCTCCTCTATGCCCTACCAAAGCACAGAGGACAAGAAAGGAAAAGTATCCGAGGAAGATGAAGGTGGTTGGGAGACCTTTATTTCGAAGAAAACCAAACAAATGATGAATGTCTTATTGGCCATTGAAGGCATTCGTCGGAAAAGTGCGTTAGAATTGGAAGTTGATCCAAGACTCCTTTCTTCAAACAATTCAGTGGCAGGGGGGCCCAGGTCAAGCAAAAAAAAAACCTTTGAAATATTTCAAAGATCAAAAAGGAAAGCATAAGTCTGCATCAAAATCTCAGAAAGAAAAGAAGAAGAAATCAATAAAGCAGAAAACTGTGATTCAAAAATACATCGACTCTATCAATAAATATCAACAACTTCCAAGGCGTCCACAGTCAAGCTAGAGGAGTATATGGTTGATTTATTTCTTTACTCAGAATCAGAAAAGGAAGAGAGTATTTCAATTGAGACTTGCCGAGTCATAAATAAACGAGGTGGAAGGGTTGCAAGAGGACGTATTGCACCTCTTGTTATCTATAAAGCTGATGTGAAAATACCTTCTAAGGATGTAAATCATACACCAGCACCTTTCACTGATTTGGATGAAGAATTACATTTCCCCGATGAAGAAAATGATTACAAGGGTAAAACGATTCTTAAGAAAAAATGTCCAAAACTTGGAAGTAACTCAGATTCTGAGGAATTTGAAGATATGCAAACTTCAAATAATTCTCAAGTTGAAGCTAGTTCATCTTCAGAGGTGACACAAATCCAGCTGAGAAGCGGAAAATAAGTTCCTCTACCTCAAAAGAAAATAAAGGATAAGGAGAAGAACATTTAGCTCAACGAGGCTGCTATTCTACAAGAGCCTCTTAAAACCAAGGTTACCAGTGCAAATGTGGATTACAACATATTATCCCATCTCTGCAAATTACCTGCATTGCTGAGTGTTTACAACGCCCTTCTTATGTCTAAGAAGCTTCGGGAAACACTCATTAAAGCTTTGCAAAATCCTGAACAGTACGAGGCATTTTTTGCCGAGCAAAATTTGAAAGAAGCTTTGCATACGCAGAATACTGCTATAATCACTTTCTGTGATAGTGACCTGCTCCTGGGAACTGCAGATTATAATCGACCACTATATGTTACTGCGGAGAATAACAACATTGAAATAAATAGAATTTTGATTGATCCAGGTTCCTCTGTTAATCTAATGAGCCTCAAAACACTCAAAAGATTGGTCCTAGACGTTCAGTATTTGAATAGAAGCACGGTATTTCTAAGAAAAAGTTGAAAGATAAAGGAAAGAATAAATCAAAATAAATTTGCTCAGTGCCTCACCTCGGTAGTGATACGAAAGAGGAGGATGATATCTCTATAACTTTTAAACCCCTAATCATAGGGACAAGAAGGAATAAATTATCAACTGTCCCTTTTGATTACGAAGCTAATCATGCGAACAAGGTACGGTGTTCAAGCAAACCGAGCATTGAAGGAGAAGAAGAGTTCCTTTATCAGCCCAAGGGTACTACGGAATCTCAGGAGGAAGGGGACCCAGTTCTATATCTAAGAAATTCCAGAAAGTATCAATTTCAATGATAAAGGTGTCTGAAGATCAGATATCTACATATATCATTAAAATAGTACCCATACTAGTAACGCATTCCAAAACATTGACTACCTCATCAAACATAAATATAGAAATGTTAAATACTTTCTATGTTCCCCCCAAAAGAGGTCTCAATGAACGTGGATCCATTTTCTATAAGTCAAGAGTAATACCACATCACATTACACATGAAATCGAATACGTAGATGATTGAAAATATGGAGATATGTTGATAATCATTCATCAATATTCTCCACCCATTATGAGAAAGCTAATAGAAAGAAGAATCTTCTTTGTGCAAACAAGCAAGCTCATTATTTCAAAAAGCTATGGCATAACGAGCAAGCACAAAAGCCCATTGGCAATAATTTGTCTACAACATGGGGTCTTGGGTATGCTCTAAATTCATATCTTACACGAGCAGCATCCTATCATTATATTGAATACCCCTGACGTCCGCATCTTACATATGCAACATCCTATAATATTACAGACAAGGAGGAGAGACCATCAGAGTCTGAAAATCAAACTAAAGATCTAATTGTATATCTGAAAGAAGCTCCAAAAGAGTTTGAAAAAAGGTGGCCAAGCTATTATAGATGAACTCAAAAAAATAAATTTGGGTACTAAACAAGAGCCCAACTAGGGCTGCAAGTGAACCAAACGTTCGACGAGCTACTCGATGCTCGGTTCGATTAAAGCTTGTTTGTGATCGTTTAACTAACTAAACAAACAAACTTGAACAATATTTTAAATACTCGATCCTTAAATAAACAAGCTTGAACACTAATGTGTTCGGTTCATTTATGTTCACGAACAAAATCATTTGAAGTTCGTGAACAAGCTCGACATTAAGTTCAATAAAAAGCTCGATTCGTGAGGCTGACTACGACATTCAGTAGTTCACTAAGGAAGAAATCCAGTAGTTCATTTTGATTGCTTAAAATGGTGGAAGGCTAACTTCATATTATTGTTTGTTCAATAGATTATTTGCTAAATATGTTCATGAACATAGCTCGTTAAGGCTTGTTTGTTTAAAGCTCGATAAGCACTAAACGAACCGAACATGAACACCCTTAAATTAAATGAACCAAACATGAACACAAACAATAAAGCTCGAATCAAACACGAACCAAACTTGAACAGGCTAATGATAAATGAACTCAAATATGAACACTCACATACTCGGCTCGGCTCGGTTCGTTTGCAGCCCTAAGCCCAACCCAACGTTCTTCAGCGTTAATCTCTCACAGGATAAAGCAGAGCTGAGAATGTTACTTCTCAAATACAAAGACTGTTTCGCATGAAATTATACTGAAATGTCTGGTTTATCACCAGAGGTGGCAGTGCATAAACTTTTCATCAACACCAAAATACTGCCGGTTAAGCAAGCACCCAGGCAAATGCGACTTGAAATTGAAGAAGTCGTTGCCAAAACCAATAAGCTTATTGAAGCTGATTTTATTTGAGAAGAGAAGTATGTTGATTGGATCGTTAATATCATTCCAGTAAAGAAAAAGAACGGTCAAATCCGTGTCTGTATAGACTATCGGGATTTGAACAAAGCATGCCCAAATGATGATTTTCCATTGCCCAATGTAGATCTTATGGTCAATAACACATCGAATCATGACATATTCTCATTCATGGATGGATCATCGGGTTATAATCAAATCAAAATGGATCCAGAGGATGAAAAACACATCTCATTTCGAACTCCCATCGACATATATTGCTATAAGGTGATGCCATTTGGCTTGAAGAATGTTGGAGCTACCTACCAAAGAGCAATGACTCGAATCTTCAATGATATAATTCATAAACATATTGAATGTTAGATGACTTGGTTGTAAAAAGTAAAGTTCAACATGAGCATGTAAATAATCTTAAGATTGTATTCGAAAGAATTCGAAAATTCAATTTGAAAATGAATCCATTAAAGTGTGCTTTCGGTGTTACATCCGAAAAATTTCTTGGATTTATTGTACATCATAGAGGAATTGAAATTGACCCCTCTAAAATTAAAGCAATCGTAGAAATGCCACCTCCAAAAACTTTAAAACAACTTCGTTCAATTCAGGGTAGATTGGCGTACATTCGAAGGTCCAAATTAATTAGTTAATTAGTTAATTGAAATTAATTAATCAAAATTAATTAGTTAATTAAAATTGATTAATAAAAAATATTTAATTAATCAACATTAATTTTTAAAAATTAATTAATCTTGATTGACAAACTTGACTTAATTAAATCCGCGAGAAATAAATTTAAACCAGGAGTTATCATTTAAAATTTGAGAACATTGGAGCAATTATATAATAAAAAAATGCAATAAATGAAAAGGGGGGAGGAATTCCATTAATCAATATGTACTGCTCTCCAAACTCCTCAAACTATAACTCTCAACAATCCAACTATGTACAAACAACTCAGAAATCTCCAAACAACTGTACAACCTCTCCAAACAAAAGCTCTCTCAAACTCTCCAAACTTTCAAACAAATAGTACAAGCTCTCCAAACAACGACTCAACTCAATCTCAACATCTCTCCCACTCTCAAACACTGCTCAACAACTCCCCACAATTCAACGAACATAAGCTCTCTAGTGTTCCTGAACAAGCTCCAACTCTCCTGTACGATCTCCTACATCTGTGAACTCTCTGGACTGTTGCAAGTATTATGTACTTGCAAACAAACAAACAAAAGTTAGCATATCACAAATAAAAATCAACACTAAAAAATAGTAAATCTAGCTACTACAAGTACAGTACTTGAATCTAGTAAAGAAATATTGCTGGAAAACAAGTATAGAAACAGACGGCTGTAGTAGGAAAAGATTACGAGCACAAAATAACTAAAACACTGACGCTAGTGTCAAAACCCCAAAGTGTCAAAATTACAAACTCAAACCAACTCAAATAAGTACAGAACAAATCTTGTACAAGCAAGTACTGTCTATTCAAACAATCAAAATCTCTGGGCAGCCTTGTTTATAAGAACTTGGTTGTAAGACCCACTACCCGGCAACTTTCAAAGGAAAGCGGTAAGCCCGACCTTAGGGGAAAGATTTAGGTAAAATTGACCTAAACTCTGGCCCCCAATTTAAAACACCAGCAACTTCTAATAGAAGTCGTAAGTCCGACCTCTGAGGAAAATATATAGGCAATAACACAACCCTAAACCCCTCACCCGGGCATCCTAGTCTATAGGGCTTGGTTGTAAGACCCACAACTCGGGCCACTTAGCTTACAGGGCTAGGTCGTAAGACCCATCATTAGGCAACTTCTAAGGAAGCAATAAGTCCTACCCAACTAAAATCTTTTGGCAACTCATAAATAGAGTTGTAAGCCCCACTACAAATTAAACCTACGGGCTACTATCTATGAAAGTCGTAAGTTCCGACCCAAATTCAAAACATCTGGGCTACTTCCAAGAGAAGTCATAAGTCACTATTTAAATTAAAATCTCTATGTAACTTCTAAACAAAGTTATAAACCCCCAAACTAAATCAACTTCTAGGTATTCTAATAGATGTAAACTCCAAAACCTAAATAAAAAAATTAAAACTTAAATCTAACCACCTCAATCTACTCGGGATTCCTGAGAGGAGGCAACCCATGGCTGTTAATCAGATTCCCTGGACACTACGGTCAATGATTGTTAGTGTTGGTAGGCTGAAACCTACAGTATACCCTAGACGATGGAACCATGGGATCTTGATCGGGTTTACCTCCAATTTCCCCAAAATTGAGACTAAATAAACTAAAATTTTATTCATCCTTAATCGAGAGTTCTCTCTTACGTGTTAAGAGGGGTAATTAACTATGAGTGCTTGCGCTCATGGGAAGTAAGGACCCCAGATCTAATTAAACCCTGATACTACCCTCAGGGGAAATCTGGTTAATTACAATCTGACTTAAGAGAAATGGAATCCTATAGCTGCAAAGCGGGATTCATGCATTCGTGCCATTTTTCTTGAGCCAACAAAGCTTTATATGAACATTAGGATAATTTCTTCGGTCTTTTGATTTTTGCTTTGGTAGACTTGTTGACGAAGAATTCCTTCAATCCTCGTTTTATACTTTACGAATTTGTTGAAGGATTTGCAGGTTTTGAATTGAATTGGTAATACCACATGTAGGTAGTATTCTGACCCTTAACTGGTCGAGAAGATTTCAATCTAGGTTACTTGAGTTCATCAGACACGAAGAGCTAGGACTTGATAACTCTTCATCGTCTAGCTGCTGAAATGGGGGTTTCGTTACTATGGCCTTTTTTATAGCTTATTGAGTAAACGGAGCTGCCAGCGACTCGGCCATCTCTTGGCTTGTTGAGTCCGACCTCATACATCCGTTCAGGCTTCAGACTTGAGTCATAGAGAAATGCGCTCCCTAATCTGAGTTGTTGAAGTTTGCATATTTGAAGTTAACCTTTGTGGTTGTAGATTTGAGAGCTTACGCACATTCAGCAGCTGTTTTGATTGGGAATACATCCTTCCTGCTATAACTTCGACTCTCCGGTCAATTAGGAGAATCTCATGGACTATGACCACTGAAACTTATCGAGTCACATAAGCCTTTTGTACTTCTTGCAGTCCCTACTAACTAGTTTACAAATTGGGGGTTCTGCTACGACGACCTTTCTTTTGGCTTGTTGAGTAGATGAAGCTGCCAGCGACTCGGCCACAACTTGGCTTGTTGAGTCCGACCTCATATACCCATTCGAACCTTAAGCTTCGAACTGCAGAAGTTGTTCCGCTCTAGCTTGATTTGCTGAAGCGTGTAGCCATGAAAGCTTTCTTTTCTGACCTTTGAAGTCTTGGTATGTTGGAGAAGGTGATGTCCCGGGCATTTTGAAGAATTACAAGTATATGTTAAAACTGAAGCTGTTATATTCCCTTTCTTGAAGGATTTTTTGTGTTAATCAGTAATTTTGGATATTTATTTAAAGATCTTAGCACGAAGCACTATGTCAACCTTAATAAATATGAGAATCCTCATATCTTACATGAGAGGGTTAGGCAGATTTTTGTATATTGTAATTTTAAATATTTATTTAGGAATCTCGGTGGAAAGCACGATGTCTATCCAAATAAATACCAGAATACCCATTTGTCTTACAAGAGATGATTAGGCAGTTTTTGTACTCTATAATTTTAAATATTAATTTGGGAATTTTGGCACGCGGCACGATGTCGTCCCAAATAAATACCAAAATCTCCCTTTGTCTCACAGGAGAGAACCATTTAAATTTTGTATTTCATAATTTTAAATATTTATTTAGAGATTTCAGCACACGCACGATGTCGACCCAAATAAATATTTAAAGATGCCTCTTGCCTTACAGGGGATCTTTACGGGATACTTGAAATATTTTCTCGTACTATAAGAGAATTTCAAGAGGATGTGTACACATATTGATGAACATATACATAATATTTTAACTATTATATAGTACATTAAGTATATGATTCTCTTGGGTGATCTTTATGCACAGTACTTTAAGAATCGAGCGTTGATTGGTGCATAGGCCTCTGACTGGTCAGATCGATGAGTTAATAAGCTCCTCCCTGGTATATCTTCTCGATTACAAAAGGGCCCTCCCAGTTAGATACAAATTTGCCACTGATTTTTCGATGCGGGATGATTGGCCTTCTTTGTACCAGAATTAATTCCCCTTCTTGAAATGCACGGTGGCGCACCATTCGATCAAAGGACTTTGTCATCCTTGTTCGGTAAATTTTCAGGTTCAGCTAAGCTTGTTGTCTAACTTCATCGAGTGCATTGAGCTCCTCAATTTTTAATCAAGCATTTTGCTCTTGAGTAAGATCATATTGGACAGTAACTCAGAGAAATGGTAGCTCGATTTTCAGTAGCAACAGTGCTTCAACTCCAAACACCAGTGAGTAAGGAGTGGCCTTAGTTGGCATTTTGTAAGTTGTACGATATGCCCACAACGCCTCTGCCATCTTCGTGTGCCACTCTTTTATTCTTGGTGAGAATCTTTTTCAGTAATTTCACTAGTATTTTGTTGAAGGCTTTCGTCAAGCCATTTGCTCTTGGGTTGTATATGGACGAATATCACCAATTAATCTTATGTCGATCAACAAATTTTTAGATTTTGGCGCTTTTGAAGGCTGTGCCATTGTCCGAGATTATGCGGTGTGGTACACTAAATCTATAGACAATGTTGTGAGTAAAGAAGTTGATCACATGTTCATATGTGACTTCTTTGAACGGAGCCGCTTCTACCCACTTAGAGAAGTAATCGGTCGCTGCCAGAATGAAGCAGTGTCCTGCTGATGACGGCGAATCTATTGGCCCAATTACATCAGTGCCCCAGCATTCGAACGTCCAGGATGCTATTGTGGGGTACAAGGGATTTGGTGGTTGATGTATAATATCACCATAAATCTGACACTCATGGCATCTCTTAGCATGATCAATACAATCTTTCACCAATGTTGGTCAATAGTAGCCCATTCTTTTGATCTTGATGGTCATTTTAGGACCTGACTGATGTGTACCACAAAGTCTTTTATGAACTTTTGCCACCCTATCGGCTTCTTTGGTCCCTAGACTTCTCAACCACATCTGGTAAAAAGCTCTTCGATACGTGTTGTTGACAAACGCATATTGCAGCGCTCTTTTTTTATTTATGCAGCTAGTGATTTATCTGTTGGTAATTTACTTTCTCTGAAATAATCGATGAATGGTTGTCTCCAATCATCTTCTTCTTCGACATCTAATTAGTATCATCATGATTCTGAAGCTTGACTAGACTTGCGTATTTTCTTGGTTGCTTGATGTTCCTCTGGCTGGTTTTCAAGAGCAACTTGCTGGGGAGGTTGAGGATCAACCGGAGTTGTATCCTGCTGGCTTGAATATGATATTTCATCTGCCTGCGGGAGTTGTAGAATTGCTAGCTCTAGGACCCGACGAGTGTAGACTCCAATCAACATGGGCTCCTCATTGTTCATATTTGCCATTTCTTTAGCAAATTTGGCCAGACAATCGGCTTTGCTATTTTGGGCTCGGGGAACTCGAGCTAATTTGACAGCTGGAATTTGTTTCATAAACTCGAGAACTCGCCGATGATAGTAGGCTAACTCGAATTTGGTGATTTTGTAAACTCCTAGAACCTGATTTATATCAAGTTGGGAATCACCATATAACTGGAGGTTTTGGATCCTGACTGAGATTGCAATCTCTAAATCGCTATCAAAGCCTCGTATTCAGCCTCATTATTGGTTGGAGGTTCGGTTAAGTTAAATGAAAATCTCATTATGCCTCCCTCGGGCGTTATAAAAATGAGACTGATGCCAGCTTGAGCCTTGTCAAATTTGGAGGATGGGCATACTTAATTGACGACGCTCTGTCGAAGTACATCTTTCTATCTTTCAAGATCTCAATTTAAGAAGATAGTTGGTGGAGGTGTTGGAGTTGGCAATATTTATTATCTCAATGGCGCTACTTGGATTGCCTTATCATTAACTTCCCCATATTAATGACACTATCATTTGGGTCATTCTCCTAGCCATCTTCGATGCTTCACTCATTTATCATCCTTATTTCCAAAATTTGAATGTGGCGCCTATAAGTTTGAGAAATATCAAATTTTCTTCCTATTATCTTCCTCTACTCGTAGTAGTGCACCTTTTGGCTTGGCTCATTCAGACATTTGGGGATCAAGTTTGGTGCCTAACCATTTAGGTTTCTATTATTTCATCTTTTTCCTTGATTACAACATTTGGGTTACTCGGATTTACTTTTTGAAATGTCACTTTAAAGTTTTATATGTATGAATCCACAATACTCTTGAGTATCTGATTACCATTAAGCCCCTTAGATCTACATCTTCCTATTGCTCTTCATAATGGCAAACTTCAAAGCAGTTACTATCCACGACACTCTTTTATGTCCTTCAATTATCTATCATCTTCCTTTCATTGGTTATCCTTGTCCTTTTCTACTGCCTCTGTTCCAAAGCCATTTTAGGAGGCTCTACTCGACCATAATTGGAATCATATGATATATATTGATCAAGCCACAATCCATATTAGTCGTAATTGTCTTCCATGAAAGTCAAACATATCGAAGTTGATTGTCATTGAATCAGCGATAATGCATTATCAGTCACAAATTGGGTTTTGGGTTTAGTTGACATATATATTGTTGCTTGAGAGGGGTTTTAGCATATAAAAATATTAGATTGGAAAGTTGGATATAGCATGAGGTATATATTTATTTGATTATTTCCTATAATATTGTATTCATTTTCCATTATTAATCGAAGAATTCTCATATTGAATAATTCAACAAATATTTTCTCCAGCAACATTTATGTACTAAAGAGTAGGCAAGATGCACAATTCTGACGAACTGCTAAACATCAATCCTTGCGCTATACATCTTGTTCAAGATCTTGAAGCTGTTGTCATAATTTAGGCTTCGTTTGGGATGGCTTTCTTACTGCTTCTTAAAGTAACTTTCTATTACAAAAATTTATTTTTTATACTAAAAAACTGCTTTAAGAAGCAGTAAGAAAGCCGTTCCAAATAAAATCTTAATCTTTTGTTTGGTTAAGTTCATCACACTAGAGTGTTAAAACTTAAGCTTTCAGAAATTCTTGTTCTAACACTTAATTGCGACAAGTATTCTTGCTTGAGAACTTAGCCTTGTAGTCATGATCATTTAGTTCCATATTCTTCTAGCTCAAGTATGAAGAAATATTCATTTCATGCGCCCTTAACACTTTGAAGCCAATCCTACTTATTGTTGATTTCACCATCATATGTGCTCACATGAACTAAGCTCATCTTGTATTTAAACTAATGATTTTGCAGGCTACAGCGAGGGGAGAAGAAGGAATGACATTGTTCTTTGTTTGTTGCAACCCAACCTGTGGCCACAGGTGGAGAGATTGATGTGGTGGAGCCTTCCTGCGTGATCCTGACCCAGTAGTAGAGCTTAACGTAGTATTATTTTATGCTAAAATTTATAGTTTGTTGCTGAAATTTATGTTAAATTGCTAACCTGTTATTGATATCATTTCATGGAGAACATAAAAAAAAGGCATTGGACTTCATATTTTTATTCTAAGAAATTTGTTCTATGCTGCTAGCATAAACTAATTTGAAGATCCATAACCGCCTAAATTTCCCCAAAAATAAGAAGTTGGCTTGGACGCAATTAGTGGTCATGCAGACGTCAAATCGGTCAATGCAGTGGACAATTTGAAATACTAATCACGACGCCATCAAACAATGGAGAAATTATTCTGTGGAGTTCGGACGGGAAGAATCATCTAGACTGTGAGTATACATACTATATACACTGTGTATAAATATGTACATAATATGTGCACTCATATATCTAGACAGTTATTCCCGTCTGGACTCTGCACAGAATAATTTTTCCAAATAATGAGGAAGAACATCCAATACCAGCTCAAAATAGCTAATGTTGTGAAGCAAATTGGGAAGCTTCTCTTAGCACAGATATGGAATTGCAAGTCGTAGAAAAGGTGACAAAAGTCATACTTGGGCCGAGCTTGTGCTTGGAAGTTGTGCAAATCTCAAAGTAATCTATTTGTTAGTGCTGGAAGTGAATTTCTAGTTCGAACAACTTGAATGCTGTTAGTAATAAATTTATTTATAATTATTTATTTAAATAATTAAACAAGTTAAAATAACTTCCATTTCGTTATTTATCATTGCAAATATTTTTATTTGTTGTTTAACAATTAACAAATTAAAAATTAGATAAAATATTCATTTAATGATGATTTATTCACTTTTTTATAACTTATTATCTCAATTTATTTTATACTATATGCACTTCAAAAGTTATATTACTTAAGTATAAATAAGCTAAAAATAAGAGAATTATTTGTTGAGAAATTAAAAAAATAAATTTATTTTTAAACTAACATTTAATAATAAAAATATTGAACTAGAATAGATTAATAAAGCCAATTTGACTATGTATAAATATTAGAGAAATATTAAGTGAACTATAATTAATTTTGAATGAATATATATATGAATACATTTATTTTTAATAGTGAGAATATTTATTTAAATTATTAACATGCTATATATAATTGATGGGGCATCATCAAAACTCGAATATAACTATGAGGTCAGTAATAAAAGATTTAAATAACATTTTTAAAATTTAAAATTTTGCTCATTCAATTCAAATTCAACATTAAAAAATTAATAATAATAAAGAGCTTGAATAATAGAATACTCAATTTTATTTAATTCAGTATCCAATTCTAAGAGTCTAGTCATAAATCTGCAAGTGCATGAAAAGCACTGAAAAATAATAAGATTTTATTTGAGGAGACTTTTTTTCTGTTTCTTAAAATAATTTTTTAATACAAAAAATTAAAATTTTTATACTAGAAAATTGAGCTGTCTCAAATGAAACCTAAATCTTTAATCACAAGTGAAGAGTATCATTATGCATGAGCTAAAAAAAAAAGCAGCCAAAAATATTAATTCTTCCAATAAATTAAAGACATCACTTCTGATCTGAAACAAGACAGTTGACAAAGCTTTCCATCTCGTTCCTTTTAAGTTTCATTTAGGACAATTTTTTTAATGCTTTCAAAATCAATTCTATAATATAAAAAATTCTAGTTCAAAAAAATTTTATATTAAATATTTTATTTTAAAAAATAATAAAAAAATCATCCCAAATAAAGCCTTAGTAGGATAGATTAAGGCTTCATTTGAGACGACTTTTTTATTGCTTCTTAAAAGAGCTTTTTAATACAAAAATTAAAATTTTTTAATTAAAAAGCTGCTTTAAGTAATAAAAAAACAGTCCCAAATAAAACTTAAATAGACAATCTAGAGCAGGAATTTACTGCAATAAGCCCTTCCATTTGCTTGCCATCTACTGTGTAACTTATATTAGAGCTCCTATTATTGCAATGAAATTCAAATCAACCCATAAAATAAGCTTCTAAATAGGAAATATTTTGCATTCCTTAATAAGCACCACACTTTGATCTTGAATCAATCAATAGTTATATGCCGAGAAATACGATAAAAGAGCCGACCTTTACAGTATAAATAAATAAATACCTTGTAAAAGATCCAGCAAAAGCAAACTTCACAACACAATGATCGAAGTACAACCCCTGATGTAAGCATTTCAAGTTCCTGCAAAATTTCTTGACGTGAGAAATGCTTTATTACAATGCCGTATTTGCCTGCAATGAAGCAGAAGCAGCCGCAGCCTCTGCTATCAGTGAAATAGGTTGGCAAGCTTGTAAGCAAGCACCGATGTCGAAGGGAACCAATTGAGATCCATCAAACAGAAGATTTAGCCCTGGCAGGACTATTTCTCTACTTTCAGCATCAAATGATTCCAGTTTACCTGAGGCCATCAAAGGCGAGTCATCAATTGGTCTTGTTGCAGCCTCGTAGATAGGAGGTAGCGCATATGACCTGCAAATAATCATTGAAGCTTACTAGTGTATCATAAGAATTTTTCTTATATATATATATTGTTATAACTTATAAGTTCCAATGTTATTTGGTATATTTATATACTACAGATGAACTCAAATCTGTTGCCTGACAACTAATGCAACATAAATTTGATGTTTACAATTAATACCTGCATACTATCCGAGCAGATTAACATCATATCAATGCAATTGTTTTCTTATTTAGTGCATATGACTTGCAAAATTGTCATTGAGGATTACTGCTATGTAGCAATTAAGATCTTATTTTATCTTATGAAGATATTTGGCAGACTTGCATACTAAAGATGAACCAAAAGTGTCGCTTGTCATCTAGTAACAAAAAATAGATGCATTCAATATTGTAATGCTCCAAAATATAAGGTAAAATTCTGAATTTTGTTAAACCCATGTTTTGCACATTTCAGAATTTATAAATAATAATTCTATAAAATCTTATAAATTATACCAATCACTTTGGTGTATGTGTGTGTGTATGTAAAAGGATTTTGGGTACATAAACATATAGGAACTAAATGAGTTTTAAAAATTTCTTTCTAAGTTAAGGATTTAAATTTTACTATTCATGGCTTAATGTGCTGTAGCAGGGGCAATTAATTAGAAAAAATCCATTAAAAACTGCTTGCAGAGGCTGTGATTAGATTAGTGGTGTTAATCTTAAGAGTAGTTAGATAATTGCATTAGGAAGATTGACATTCATCCTAATTCCTACCTAGTCGAACCCCCATAATCCAGTTTCTATGTCTGGAAGCGCTCGGCCTGGAGCTGTGAGCGCCGATAGGGAACCTGATGGTCATAAGAGAAGGTGAGGAAGTTAAGGGAAAAGCTGAGTTTGAAGGTAAAAATTCTAGTTTTTCGTAATTTTCTTTATTGAAATAACTAGAAAGAGGAGTTGGGAAGCTTGGGATATTTACGAAGAAAAATTAATTTGAGGTAAAAATATTACATTGAGAAAAGATCTAAGATTTAATTTTGTCAGAGGAAAAATGGAATTTAACATGAAAAATCAATTATTTAAGTGGTGTACACACGAAGCGTGAGGGTATTAATGACAAGACAATTTACCTAGGGGAGGATCATCGACATACTCAATTATGTAAGATAAGCAAATTAATTTATTTCAGTCATGAGACTACCTAACCTGGTTATGATATAAAACTGCTACATGTTTTTAGTTTTAGTGAAAACGGTAACGTATTGTTTACTTTCAAAAAATGCATGTCTATACATAGAATAGTATAATAAAAATGCAATATATACATTGAAATGTTTGAATAATGAATTCTCATGAAATTAGCTATAAAAGTGGTAAGAATTTCATAACCTCCCTGTGCATGTTTAATCTAGAGTTATTAAAAATTTAAACGAAGTTTGAAATCTAGAATTGAAAGAAATATTAGTTGTCAAAAAGGCAATGGGAGCACTACGAAGTTGGTTTGGGCAGCGCGGTGGTGCTAAGCCCTTTGTTTGGAGATAAGGGAATCCTAGGTGCTGGGAGTGCTGCGACACTGAGCTCTCTCTGAGAGTATTTGGAATATTCTGGCCAAGCGCAGCAACGCTGCATGTTAGAGTGTCGCAGTGTTGAGCACTAAAATGAGTTTTTATATATAAATATACAAAACCATTTTCATTTTCCCCATACCTTAACCTTAGCTGCTGGAGAACGAAGAAAAGGAGAAGAGAGAGAAATTTGAAGGCTAAAGTGCAAAATTCGTCTGATGTATATATTATAGCAACTGTCAAGCACAAAATAGGCTTCCAATACCCTATTTCTAATTTCAATTTTGATTTTTGTACAAAAAGCTATGGGACAAAATGTGATTTTAATGAGTTTAATAAACTTTTTAGCGTGTAAATTCTAGTATGTTAAAGAATGACTTTTCTAGTCATTTTAATAATAAGATATTATTTTTTTTATCGTTTGGTTTTATTTATATAAATTTCTACGTATTTTATGTTAAATATGATATTTCTAGCGCTGGCCACATTAGAAGTCTAAGAATGATGTTTTAAAGGTTCCTTATAAATGACTTTTCTAGTGGCAAAGGTTAGGTGTGTATACAAATTATATATGCATTATCTCCTAAAGTATCATATATGTGACAAGTTATGCAAGTTCATGTCCATGTCAAATATACAAGTTCTGCATACGCATATTATGTCATGGCGAAAGTCTTGATGTAGGAGATGTTAAAGTGCACTACAAGGAATTTTATAAAAGTTCTCTCCATTATGTTATGTTATGTTTTGTTCTATTTCTATTTTTAGCCTTATTTACTATGTAGGTGTGAGAAGTGAAGTTATAAGAAAAATTGGGCTAAGTCTCGATCTGCTGTGAGCTAGTGAGTTGATCTTGGAAAGCATAAGTTGAAGAAATTATAAGCAAGCATTGGGATATGTATATATTTTGTTAAATGAAATAAGTTTAAGTATAAATGATATTCTATTAACAACCATACTCTATACTTCTGTGAAAATACATGTTAATGTTTACAATGTTTAAGTATAAGTGACAAGTTCTGAAATGTTATTTCTAATGCATGTTCAAGTTTAAAACATGCCTATATTATTATTCAGAAAATAAAAACCAATAAGCATAAGTAATCATTTTGTTTATAATTTTTAAGTTATTTTCAGTTATTCTATAAATATCATTTAAATCTTTTATTTGTATATTGCAAATATAGATATTGATTTTGTAATAGAATTTTGGGATAGCCTATTGAGCATATCGTTGCCCACTCTATGAAGTATTTGCTATTTCATGAAAAAGAAAACTGGCCAATTAGGGGTTGGTCCGATTAAAATCTGTCAAGAGTTAGTGTAACTAAGGTATTCTATTGATGAGTCCAATTTTATTTATGTATTTTAATGCTTTATATGTATTCTAGACTTTTGTAAATAATTATTTTAAGAAGAAAGGAAAAAATTATGATTTTGTATAATGCATTTTTATTATAATTTTGAATGTTTAGTGGTTCTGATGTATATGAAAATTGTGGTCAAGAAACTTAGGTTTTGATTTTTGTTCTTCTATTAGACCCTAGGATATGATAGTAGCTTCAGAAAAATCACGTACGTGGACAAAGTGGTAAGATCAAGAATTTTTATCATTTGGTTTTATTTACATAAATCTCTGAGTATTTCATGTTAAATATGATATTTCTAGCACGGGCCACATTAAAAGTCTAAAAATAATGTTTTAAAGGTTCCTTATAAATGAGTTTTCTAGTGGCAAAGGTTAGGTTTGTATACAAATTATACATGCATTACCTCCTAAAGTATCATATATGTGACAAGTTATGCATGTTCATGTTCATGTCAAATATACAAGTTCTGTATGCACATATTATGTCATGGCAAAAGTTTTGAAGTGAGAAATGTTAAAGTGCACTATAAATAACTTTATAAAAGCTCTCTCCATTATGTTATGTCATGTTTTGTTCTATTTCCATTTTTGGCCTTATTATTATGTAGGTGTGAGAGGTTCAAGAGAGTCATAAGTAGAAGTGGAGTCATAAGAAAAATTGGGCTAAGTCTCCATCTGTTATGACTTAGTGAGTTGACATTGGAAAGCATAAGTTGAAGTGACATTATAAGCAAGCATTAAGATATGTGCATATCATAAATCATATGTTATATATTTTATTAAATGAAATAAGTTTAAGTATAAATGATATTCTATTAACAAACATACTATGATATTTCTGTGAAAATACATGTTAATGTTTACAATGTTTAAATATAAGTGACAAGTTCTGAAATGTTATTTCTGATGCAGGTTCAAGTTTAAAACATACCTATATTGTTATTCAGAAAATAAAAACCAATAAGCATAAGTAATCCGTCTGTTATTTTTTTTTAAGTGTAAAGTTATTTTTGATTATTCTATAAATATCTTTTAACTCTTTTATTTGTATATTGCAAATATAGATATTGATTCCTGTAATAGAATTTTGGGATAGCCTACTGAGCATATCGTTGCTCACTCTGTGAAGCATCTGCTATTTCATGAGAAAGAAAAAAAACTAGTCGAGTAGGGATTGGTCCGATTAAAATCTATCATGAGCTAGTGTAACTAAGGTATTCTTTTGATGATTCCAATTTTATTTATGTATTTTGATGCTTTACATGTATTCTAGACTTTTGTAAATAATTATTTTGAGAAGAAATGAAAATTGTGGTTGAGAAACTTAGGTTCTAATTTTAGTTCTTCTATTAGACCGTGGGACATGACAGTAGCTTTAGAAAAATAACGTATGTGGGTAAAAGTGGTAAGATAAAGAATTATCTAGGTAGGGCGACAGAAGCGAGTGTTGGCTCAAGAAAAATGGCGCGTCGGCATGAATCCCGCTTTGCAGACATAGGATCCCATTCTCCTTAAGTCAGATTATAATTAACCAGATTTTTCCAGAGGGTTGTATCAGGGTTTAGTTAGATCTAGGTTTTTACTTGTCATAAGCGCAAGCACTCATAGTTAATTATCCCTCTTAACACGTAAGAGAGAACTCTCAATTAAAGATGAATAATTTTAGGTATTATTAATCTCTGTTGTAGGAAAAAATAGAGGTAAACCCGATCACGATCCCATGATTTCATCATCCCGAGTATACCATAGGTTTTGATCTACCAATACTAGCGATTGTTGATAATAGTGTCTTGGGAATCTGATTAGCAGCCATAGGTTGCCTTCTCTCAGGGATCCTGAGTAGACTATAGTGATTATAGGTGGGTTCTAATTTTATGGATGTTTGGGGTTTACATCTGTTAGAATACCCAATGATTAATTTAGTTTGGGATTTATGACTTCGTTTAAAAGTTACCTATTTATCTGAGTTGGATTGAGGTTTACGGCTTCTGTAGGAAGTAGCTCGATTGTTTTAGAAGTGAGTCTTACGGATTTCATTGAAAATAGTCTGAATAACAGGTCTTACAACTTCTTTTGGAAGATGTCTGGCGATTTTGGATAGGTCTTACGGCTTCTATGTTTAGAAGTGGCCTGAATGTAGATCTTATAACCTAGCCCTATAAGCAAGGCGGCACATTTGTTTGAATTTGGTTGACAGGTCTTATGACTCCCATAGAAGTTGCCTTTAGATGGGTCTTACAACATAACTCTATAACAAGGCTGCCCGTTACTTTAGTTTAGATTTTTGGATTGTTTCACTTCATTTAAAAGCTTCCCTAATGTACGGATCTTACGAAATCACTTAGAAGTTGTCCGTTTGTGGGTCTTACAACATAGCCTTATAAGCTAAGCTGCCTAGTAGTTTTGTTTGGATAGGTCTTACAAATTCCCTTAGGAAGTTGCCTGTACTTTTGTAAGACTTACTGCTTCCCTTTGGAAGTAGCCTTATGGTTTTAGTTTAGGGTAGATTAGACAATAAGTATTTTTGTTTGCAGTTTGTTTGCTAACTTGACACTAGACCTTAGTTTTCAATTGTTTATTAGTAGCTCTAGTTTGACACTAGTGTTTCTGCTACAGTACCCTGCTTTTTTCTTTAAGTACTTGCTTTTCTTTCAATACCTTCTTTTCTTTTAGTACTCTGTTTTTCTTTCAATACTATAGTTTAGCTTAATACTTATTCTTTTCTTGTTTTAGTAGTTTTAGTTTCAATACTTTTCTTTTTTTTGCACTTTAGTTTTGTTGACAGTACTAATCTCTGCTTGTTTATTAATTTGTTGGAGTTCGTGCTACATCATAGCTTGCCCAGGAGCATTGGAGCACAGGTATTTTTAGAGTTTTTGGAGAATTTTGTTAGTTATGTTTGGTGTTTTAGTTTTTAGAAGTTTGGGTATTTTAGTTGGTGTGAGTTGTATTAGGATGATTAATGTGAATATTATTTTCTTTTTTTGCATTTTTTATTTATGTTATTTATTCAATAAATTAAATGAATTTTAAATTGGTCAATTAATTTAATTAATTTAATTTAATGAATTAATTTTAATTTTATTTTAAAATTAATTAGTTCATTATTTTGAATCAAATAAAATGAACTATTCTTAATTAATTTTAAAATGAATTAATTGAATTACTTTTTTAAAATAATTTCAAACACCTCAAAATTACTCTCTAATGGCTCCTGAAAATTCAGCAATCTTCTGGGGCAATTTCTACAATCTCCTAGCATCCCTTCCCCACGAGGGGAGGTCGAGATGGCACTTGCCGCAGTTTTTACCCGTCCCAGTCAAAGATCAGGGTCTTCGAATCAAAAATCATCCCGCAAAGATCAAAGATCGACTGCGCAGGGTCATCAATTTGAGAATTTTCTCGCCCGAATCAAAGATCGACTTTAACTCATTTCTACGAGTCGCCTCTAATATTTATTTTGTTGCTTCGACTTCGCCCGTCATACCTAAACCTAAAGCATTTCGAAGTCCGCTCGCCTCTTCGCCTGCGACTCTTCTTCTTCTTCACGTGCCTTCAACCTCGACTTTTGCTGCAACTCGTCTTCGACCTCTTCGGCCTCAACCTCGTCTTCTTCTTCGCTTGCGAGGCTACGACTCATCTTCTTCTTCTGCACGTGCCTCCTCGACTCGTCAGCTCCGTGTTCCTCTTCTTTGCGTGCCTTCGACCTCGACTTCGGCTGGAGGTAACATCCTTACTGTATCTCATGTTATAAATAATCACCTGTTTTGTTTACTCTCTTGTTTTTTCTTTTTTAAACTGCCAAGTTTATGAGTTTAGAAGATCATTGCTGTTTTTTGTTATTCTTTATGGTTATTTCGAAGTATTGGTTAGTACTTGATGTATAAATGGTAATCCGTTTAAAAAAGAGAAAAGTTCATCCTTTGGCTAGTCTTATTCGGTTTATGTTATGGTACTGTTAGGTTGTTGTTTGAATAATTTCTAAATGGTTATCCTTATAAATTATCATTGTTAGCTTGTTGTTTGAATTCATGCTTTGGACATTTTGATTGTTTGTTCTGGCGTTAAATTTCAATTTAGTATTGACTTGATAATGGTATACATGTCTTATTATCAATTAAAGACTGCATAAATTACAATGGATGCTTTTTTGGAATCTAAATTGGCTCTATCACTGTGAAATAAGTTTAGTTACATTAGAGAACTTGAGTACTTTTCCCTATACACTAAGATTGGTTTACCTAATTTGTTTTCTATTCTAAACTCAACATATTTTCTTCTTGCATTTTTCTTGAGATAATTTGTTCATGACGGCATGTGTCATAGGGTTTTAGGTTCACCAAATTTCTATTTTTCTTTCTTTAATGAAAACATACAAATAATTCGTAAATCATGCTTACAACATGTTTCAATACTAATAGCTTATCAAATATGCATGTGATTGTAGCCATCACTTAATATATTCAGCTTGTAAAGGATGGTCAGAAGTAAAGATAAAGCTGCATCGGGTCATAGGAAGGATCCAGCATGGAAACATAGCACTCAAGTGGATGTAGGAGGCAGTGACAAAATATATGTATATTTGAAATGTAATTATTATGACAAAGTTATGAAGGGTGGTGTGACTAGGATGAAGGAGCACCTTTTCGGGTCTCACAAGAGTGTTGCACCATCCTCTAAAGTTCCTGATACAATCAGGGAGGAGATAAAGACATACATGAGCAAGTCTATCACGTCAAATCATCTTGCACAGAAGCAATTTGAGGACAGAGTTGATGTTGTCTCCTACTACGGGAGTGAGCGTATCAGTAGGGATTCATCTTCTTCGATGAATCCCATTCATCTAGGGGTGCTAGAGGTCCCATGGATCATTATATGGTGCAAACATCAGCGGATAGTCCTCCTACTACACAGAGGATGGCCCCAGAGAATGCAAGGGAGGCACTAAAAAAAGTGTGTAAGGATATAGGGAGATTCTTCTATGAAAATGCAATTCCATTTAATGTTGCAACATCACCTGTTTATTACAACATGATTCGTTCAGTTGGAGTATTTGGGCCAACCATGTATGAATTGAGAACATGGATTCTGAAGGAGGAGTTGGATAGCACTGATAAAAGCATTGAAGAAATTAAGAGGACTTGGGTCCAAACAAGATGTAACAATTATGTCAGATGGATGGTCTGATATAAAGAATAGAAGTTTGATCAACATCCACATTAATAATCCTTATGGTACTGTATTTTTAAGGTTAGTTGAAGCATCTGACCAGGTCAAGGATGCTGAGTTCATATTTGGATTATTAGATAGCGTTGTTGAGGAGATTGAAGAACAGTTAGTTGTACAAGTGGTTACAGATAATGCAAGTATTGGTAAGGCTGCAGGGAAAAAAACTTATGGAGAAGAGGAAACATCTGTACTGGACTCCATGTGCTGCACATTGCATAGATCTAATTCTTGAGAAGCTTGGGAAGCTGCCTCAACACAATAATGCACTTACTAAAGCAAAGAAAATAACTAAGTTTATTTACAATCACTCTTGGGTTTTGGCTCTTATGAGAAAACTTTCAAAGAAAGAAATTCTTAGGCCAGCAGCAACAAGATTTGCCACCGCTTACTTGACATTAGAGAGTATGCTGGATGCTAGACAACCTTTAGAGTCTATGTTCACCTCCACACAGTGGTTGAGGCAAAGAAAGCTGAGGGAAAAGAGGTTAGAAAGATTGTTTTAAATGACAGATTTTGACAAAGTATCTTGTACGCCATTACAACCACTAGACCTATGGTTCAAGTTTTAAGGATGGTGGATGCAGAGAAGAAGCTTGCAATGGATTTCATCTACAATGCTATGGATGAAGCTAAAGAGATGATTGCCTGCAACTTATGAGGCGAAGAGGGAAAATTTATGGAATTTTGGAATATTATTGATGATAGGTGAGAGCTACAGCTTCACCAACACGTGCATACAACAGGCTATTACTTAAACTCTTAGTATCAATATGCAGAGAACAAGTCTACAAATCCTGAAATAAAGTTTGGATTGTATCATTGCATGGATCGACTGATAGGTGATGCAACTGAAAGATCAAATGCTAACATGCAATTGGTACATTTTAGGAACAAAGAAGGCTTTTTTGGATTACAACAAGCAAAGTATATCATTGCCAAACGATCTCCAGGTTATTTCATTTAATGTTTTAAACATTTACTTAAAAGTTGTTCTTTGAGCACTAATTAAAATCCCTTATGTAAATCTTAGTTGAGTGGTGGATTTAGTTTGGTGATGGGACTCCAGAATTGCATCGTTTTGCTGTGAAAGTTTTGGGCTTAACATATTCTTCATCTAGCTGTGAACGAAATTGGAGCACCTACAACCAAGTACATACAAAGAGGAGAAATCATTTGTCAACATTGAGGATGAATTCGCTGGTGTACATTATGTACAATAGGAGACTCGGAGATAGAAACTCGAAGAAAAAAGGATTAAAGGATGATGAAGATCCTTTGTTTTGCGAGGATATGACATCTAATGATGAGTGGTTTGTAGATGATAAAGTTGAAGTGATGCCGTCTGAATTATAAGATAAAGATTTAAATATTGATTTCTTTGATGGTCATAGAGCATCTACATCCACCATAACTAAAAAATAAATCAAAAAATGTATATAAATAATATAATTTTCTTAGACTTTTATTAATGTATTGCACTGTGATTCATTTTGATATTATTCAAAAATATTTAGTGAAAAGAAAGATAACTGATGTTGAGGAAGGAGCTATTTCCTCTGTTTTCTTCCATAGTATGGGTATTAACCCATATTAGGACAGTATTTTTTTGGCTCTCGGTAGTAGGGAGGATGTATGATGTCCTCTATATAAGGCTTTCCTAAAACTCATTGTTCTCAGAAAGAGCCGCATTTGAGAAGATAACCTCATTGATAGATCTTCTTAGTTTTCTTTATAATTCTGTCTTTGACAGCTTTCAATATCTTATATATTTTGGAAGATGCAGATTCTTCCTTTTTCAGTGGTGGTTGTTGTTGACGAGAAGTCTCTCAAAAAGATTTCTTGATTTCACCTTTGGCACTATTTCTCTTTACCCATTTAATGGCTCAAAGCCATTATCAATAGGGATATTTGCTTCAATCAGAGATAGTGGTTCTTAGGTCATGAAGCGTGTTTCCCAACCACAACTCAAAAATAAGCATTGGCTTTTCGACGAGCTTTTCTAGAGAGCTTAGCGCTTACAGCAGGGACCTTGGTGTCATGCTCTTCAAGAAGTTCCTTCAACATTATGTTCTGATCAATAGGATTAACAATAACAGCTCTCAGTCTAGGGCCAAAAGTTTCCTTTTGATAAACTGGGACAGTGCAGGGGCTACGGGCTACAGAAAGCTTTGAAATACATAGGCTCTCTTGGGAGCATTTGCATTAGTAGCTTCAGTAGGTTTTTTAGTAGCACCCTTGACTGTCAATGCATTGTCATTATTCTCAGGAAGGAACTGAATGACTTTATAAATAGTTCCGAATTAAATGGTTGCTCCGACATAGCCTGTGTTCAAAATTGCCTGAGGGAATTGCACTTTAGCTCCCTCGCCCAATTTCACAGTTATGAATGATTTCATGAGCGTCATATTCAACAACCTGTCAACAGAACTTGTAGGGATTAGAGTCAACCTAAATTTTGTTAGAAAAGGAAATATAAACTTGCAATGAACATCTATATTTATTTTAGATATTTTGGTGTTTGATATTAAATATAAATTCTCTTTTCATCTAAAGATGGAGAGAGAAATAGTCCCCAACGGAGTTGCTAGAAATTTGTTGGCTCAAAAAAAAATGGCGCGTCGGCATGAATCCTGCTATGTAGACATAGGATTCCATTCTTCTTAAGTCAGATTATAGTCAACTAGATTTTCGCTGAGGGTAGTATCAGGGTTTTTGGTTAGATCTGGGTCCTTACTTCCCATGAGCGCAATCACTCATAATTAATTACCCCTCTTAACACATAAGAGAGAACTCTCGTTTAAGGATGAATAATTTTTGGTGTTTTTAGTCTACGTTGTAGGGAAAAATGAAGTAAACCCGATCAAGATCCCATGGTTCCATCGTCCCAGGTATACCGTAGGTTTTAATCTTACCAACACAAGTTATTGTTGATAGTAGTGTCTTGTAAATCTGATTAGCAGCCATGAGTTGCCTCCTCTCAGGGATCCCGAGTATACCAAAGTGATTATAGGTGGGTTGTAATTTTATGGAAGTTTGGGGTTTACATCTGTTAGAATACCCAATGATTAATTTAGTTTGGGATTTATGACTTCATTTAAAAGTTACTCATTTATTTGAGTTGGTTAGGGGCTTACGGCTTCTGTAGGAAGCAGCTCAATTGTTTTGATAGTGGGTCTTATGGCTTTTATTGAAAATAGACTGAATAACAGGTCTTACAACTTCTTTTGGAAGATGTCTGGCTATTTTTGATAGGTCTTACGGCTTCTATGTTTAGAAGTGGCCTGAATGTGGATCTTATAACTTAGCCTTATAAGCAAGGTGGCTCATTTGTTTAAATTTAGTTGATAGGTCTTATGACTCCCTTAGACGTTGCCTTTAGATGGGTCTTACAACCTAACTTTATAGCAAAGCTGCCCGTTAGTTCAATTTAGATTTTTAGGGTTGTTGCACTTCATTATAAGTTTTCCTAACGTATGGGTCTTACAACTTCATTTAGAAGTTGCCTGTTGGTGGGTCTTACAACCTAGTCCTATAGGCTAAGCTGCCTAGTAGTTTTGTTTAGATATGTCTTACAACTTCCCTTAGGAAGTTGCACGTAGTTTTCTAGGACTTACTGCTTCCCTTTGGAAGTAGTTTGATGGTTTTAGTTTAGGGTAGATTAGACAGCAAATATTTTAGTTTGCAATTTATTTGCTAGCTTGACACTAGACCTTAGCTTTCAGTTGTTTACTAGTAACTCTAGCTTGACACTAATGTTTTTGCTATAGTACATTGGTTTTTTTTTCCTTTCAGTACCACCTTTTCTTTCAGTACTATAGTTTAGCTTAGTACTAATTCATTTCTTATTTTGGCCGTTTTAATTTCAGTACTTTTCTTTTATTGCACTTTACTTTTGTTGACAGTACTAATCTCTATTTATTTATTTATTTGTTTGCAGGAGTTTGTGCTACTTCATAGCTTGCCTAAGATCATTAGAGAGCTTGCACAGATGTTTTTAGAGTTTTTGGAGATTTTGTTTGAGAGTTTTATAAGTTTTGTTTGGTGTTTTAGTTTTTAGGAGTTTTGATGTTTTAGTTTGTGTGAGTTGTAATATGATGATTAGTGTGAATATTTTTTCCTTTTATTGCATTTTATTTGATTTATATTATTTATTCAATCAATTAAACGAATTTTAAATTGGTCAATTTATTTGATTTATATTATTTATTCAATCAATTAAACGAATTTTAAATTGGTCAATTAATTTAATTAAATGAATTAATTTTATTTTAAAATTAATTAGTACATTATTTTCAATCAAATAAAATGAATTATTCTTAATTAATTTTCAAATGAATTATTTGAATTACTTATTTAAAATAAATTCAAACAACTCAAAATTATTCTCCAATGGCTCCTGAAAATTCGGCAGCGTTCCGGAACAATTTTTGCAACCTCCCGGCATCCCCTCCCCACAAGGGGAGGTCGGGATGGCACTTGTCGTGAGTTCTACCCGCCCGAATCAAAGATCGATGGCACAGAGTCCTTGAATCAGAAATCGTCCCGCTAAGATCAAAGAACTACGCGGGGTCTTTAATGTGGAAATTTTCCCGCCCGGATCAAAAATCAACGGCGTGGGATCTCCGAATTAAAAAACCTCCTACCCAGATCAAAGATCAAGGTGCGGGTCTTTGTTCCATACACAATTTGTTTATTACAAAAATTAAATAGAAAGTTTATGTTATTTATGTAATTAAACACAGTCAACCATAGTCGTGCATCAACAAGGCCGAAACAAGTAGTTTAGCTGGCTGTCTTGAATTTGTTCAGACTAATTTCGCTTTTAGCAACAATCCCGACTCCCGATCAATTGAGGCGAATTAGGAGACGACGAATAGAATGCTCACACAAATGAAGTGTTAAATATAGGAATATGCACAAAATAAGTGGAGGTGGAATATTGGGTCGGTCGAGTGGATCGTGTAAGCACAAATCGGAGCAGTTCAAACGAGCAAGGTGCAGTTCGCATAAGAGCAGGGATTCACGTGCTTCCAGGTATAGGCGGATCGGCACTTCGGGCTGATTGGTGAAGGGGGAAGCGGATCGAGATTTCGAAGTGCTGGGCACGTTCACGTGTGAGGTCTGGCAAACAGATCTTGAGCGAGATATGCAGGAGATTTGTTTGACTGACACACTCAGAAAGCTTGGCTCGGGCAGGCTTTGATCGGAGCAGAGGCGAAGGGCTGGAGCGGGTAGGCGGATTCGGTGCACTCACTTGGGAGTGGGTATAGCGGATTGGGCCGCACGGTGGAATCGGGC
This sequence comes from Dendrobium chrysotoxum, assembly GCA_019925795.1. NCBI lineage: Eukaryota > Viridiplantae > Streptophyta > Magnoliopsida > Asparagales > Orchidaceae > Dendrobium > Dendrobium chrysotoxum. The sequence goes on along the minus strand of CM034305.1, from coordinate 73,971,369 downwards.
AGGCAAAGGGGTTTCAGCTTGCGTAAGCAGGCCGTGTGGATCAGGCGGAGGGATTTCGACAGTCATAGAGAGCAGGGAGGAATGGGACAGTATAGAAGCGAGACTGAAATTGAGAAAAAGCACAAGTCCTCCTTTTGTTCAGTTTTCTTACCTTTTTATTGATTGCAATGCCGAATGGAAGTTACAGGCATAAAGAGTTGCATCTTTTGGTCATAAACTACCTGAGGTGAGGCCGGCTCGGAAGCGACTTTGGAACAAACAGGATTTGAAATTGAAGAGATGTGTCTACTTGCTTTATTCTGCTATTTTTTTATTCTATTATTTTCATTTTTTTATTATTTTTTTATATAGTCAACCGCTAGAGGCCAAAGGATCCTTCTGGTAAGAGATGTAAATTAACTTGTACAACTAAGGCAACAAAGATGGGACCGTGGAGAGGCCAAAAGGTCCCCAGCATGTAGCTTCCAAATTTATGGAAGCGAAATGAATTAATTCCCCATACGTGATTCATTCTAAAGCTAAAAGTAGAAACTGTATATGATAAATGTAAATAACAAAGGGATTCTCTATGAAAGTTAATAATGATAAATGAATTGTGATCTATACCTAACTTCTAATATTTCTCTTAAGCTGTTTCAAATTAGAGATTTAGCTTACGAAGAAACCAAGTATTAATGTACACATTTCTTATATGAAGACTATAGGTAACATATGAGATCACATATGAACCTAAGCAAATTGTATGTTAATTACTTCTTATCCTTAAATTATTTATCTTACTAAGTTTTACAATACCTTATTATGTTAAATATTATTTCAGGTAAAAAAAAGTGGACAAGATAGAAAAAAAAATAAGGGGTGAGTTTTGGTATTTTAGATAGATAACTTTGGTGCACAATTTTATTGTATGATAGAGTTTTGGCAGCCATATTCATTTATAATATTAATCAAATTTTGGAAATGTAAATAAAATCTTGAAATTGTTTTAGTAACTTTGTCGCTTTTGTGTAATAAATGTTATATCGTATAAATTCTGCATAGATTAGAGGTAAATAAGTAGAAAGTAAGAATAAATTTTTCGTGTTAGCCCCATGCCAACTAGAAGGATCCTCATGGGGTGTGACAGTAATTGTGCAAGTTGAAAGATTTCATTAGAATTCAACTATTTTTATTTAATACATATTTAGCATATCCAGCTTAACTCATTTAGGCTAAAAATCACATCTTTGTAAAATGCTGACAATTTTCATACTATTACAAGTAAATGGAATCGCTTAAGTTAGATATTATGTAGAATTATCCAATGGAACGGAAGAAGTCAAAGAATACCGCCAAACAGCAAAATATTTTGGAAGGGGTACCTGAGAATATTTCCATCAAAACTAAGAACCTCAGTTCGGCATCTGTGCCTATTGGCTACTTTAAGCCTCTGGTGTTCACTTGAAGCTCCAGATGTTGGTGTTGAAGGATCCAGTAGGGGGCTCCAACGTCCACTGGCGTAGTTGATTAAATGACGAGGAGATTCCTTTATATGGTCTGCCTGGTAAAATATTTTTGCTGTTGGTCCTGTTGCATGGTACTCCAAACAAATTTCACGCAACTTCATTCTTAAATCTTGCATTGCCTCATGATGCTCACAGAGTGAGTTTGACTGAAGCAAAGATGATGAAACCACCCTATCACATATCCTGCTGCATAATTTCGGACTGAACAACGGTATGCCAAATTCCATGCTCAATGGAACCCATTCAAACTTGTCCTTGTCAGGGATGAAAGAATCAGGTCTTGTTTCCTTTTGAAGCCGTAAAAGCCGAATATAACCTATTGTCCATAAACCAAATTTGCCAGAAAGTTCATCTAATAAAGAATTTAAGCTTTCTTTTTCTTCTAGGATTAATCCTATATCGTCAACATGGGCAACTGATCCATCAAAGTTTTTCAGGGGTAATGCAATATCAACAGTGATGATTCTTCCAGACTCATCTAGGTCAAATTTATTAAGAGGTTGTACTAGCACAGCGGAATACTTGACAATTGAATTCAAGCAATGCAAAAGAATATTACCATTGACCAAATTTCCTTCAAATTTTCCTCCAAGCCCACCTATGGAAGATCCATCCCAAGACCATATCAATGCCTTCTCGCATCCTATGAGTGGTGCAGGCAGCATGCGTAGGCTCTGCCCTTTCATCAAAACAACTGATACAGGGCCTGAGCCCATTGTTGTGTATAATACTAACTTCATCCAAGGTGTCATTGATGAATAAGAGGGTGGACCAAAATGGATAGGACCACTAGCTCCAGGTAGAATTGAAGAGGAAGGAAGAGGAACCATTGAAACAATAATGTCGTAGTCCCTGAGAAATAAACGTTCCAGTGTTTCTGGTGCAAGAGAAGCCAAGCTTTCACAGCGAAGGATATCTACTCGATATTTCCTTTTTATCATCAATTCAGATATTGAACCATCCGGGGACACTCTGTTGTGGCTGTTTTGTAAATCATTGTCTTCCTTGCTCATATCAACTTCCAAAGAAGCAATAGGAAGTACTTCATGCTCAAAAATGGGTGCATAAGATTCATGTATACCGGATTCAACCTTGGAATTCTGATTATAACCAGGCCAGATAGTTTCATCATCATGCTTTTTCAGCCCACAACATTCATTCATCGGATCAACATCTAGATTGGAAGAAATCCCAGAATTGGTGAGCTGCACATCTACTTGATGGCTAACCTTTTCAATTATTTCATCAGCAGCAATCCCACCAGACTGTAAGCATTCTAGAAAGCAACGAAGGCTAAATGCATGATTGGCAAATTCCTGCAGTTCACCTTCAAATTTCTTCCCTTCTAAAGTAGACAGATCCTTGCAAAGATCTGCTATAACTTCATCGCCAAGCTTCCCTGCTTCATACAACGTCACGGCATGGGACTTCAATCCTGCAAGAGGTTTTCCACCAAGAAAAAAAAAAGAACAAATAGTTAAATTTAGTGTAGTAAAGCGTACTAACAACATCCTAAAAACTCATCATCATCATTATCCTTACCCTAACATTTCAATGTTTAGCGCTTAATGAGGTGCAAACTCCATTTTATGTTGCCAAGCCGCTTTGCACACATTTTAGCCTTGCTACCAGAGTCTACCATTTGCTTCCTAATCCTTCCACATCAAATCTATTTATCTTTGTAATAGATGCATGTTCTACAATCCATTTTGCATGTCAAAAGAATGAGTTAAGTTTATTTCTCACAATTTTCGATATCCACTCCTATTGTCCTTCAAACATAATCATTTCCATTGTTTAAAATTGCGCAATATGAAGCTCGCATTGAGGCCCGCCTAAACGCAACTTTGGTAAAAAACACCTCGAGGCTTATGCCTCGAGCTTTCTATTATGAGGCATGCACCTCAATTTGGCTAAGGCGTGCCTCGCCACACTGGCATGAAGCGTATATCTCACTCTATTTATTTATTTTTTATTAAAACTTACATAAATCATAAACTAAAGCCTTAAACAAATCACGCCTTCATGCACTCCCGAGCCTCAACAGCTTCCTCTTGACTTGTAATAATCGAACCAATGTAGGTCAACTCCATTACCTTAGTCAGAAAGTGAAGCAGAAGACGAAGGAGTTGGAGTATATGAAGGGAACGAAGAGACCGTTTCGATGCCAGCATTTGTCCGTCGAGGGAGACGAAGGGAATGAAGACGTCGATTCGTCGCTCAATATCACAACAAATTTTGTCACTAAATCGAACGAGCTCAAGTCAAATCTGACATTTGGAGTCTCGGGAAGACGACGATGATGAAGAAGATAAAGGAGTGAGCAAAGTGGTTCGTTCTCTGGAGGAAGATGGCAAGCTTGAGTCAACTCAGTTGTTCGAAGTCGTAGGCTTCGTATATATAAAGTCAAGAGAGAGGGAGATGGAAGAGACCGAGAGAAATAAAGAGAGAGCCGGTGTGAGAGAGAGGAACCTGCATGTTGGAATGGGCGAGTGGTTAGAGCAAGCGAGAGTCGTGTGCGTGGGGAAGAAAGGCAAGTTTTATTAATAAAATTTAAGTAATGTTTTTTTAACATATATGTTATAAAAGTTTTTAGAATAAAATAAACCTAATATCTTTTATAATATATAATTATTAAATTTATTATTCAAAATTTATTGGTTTATAGATTTTTATAGAATAAATTAGTAAATACTACTAAGAAAATTTAATCTAAAATTTTATCTTTTTAAAATAATTGAGAAAATATAAAAAGACAATGATAAATAGAAGTTATAAAGGGAGAGAGAATGTAAATTCTATTATATAAATTCATAGGAGATTTTATTTAATTAATAAATTAAATTTTTATAAATAATAAAATAAATTCAATTAACCATTTATAAAAATGAGAGCATATTTAATTATAATAATAAGTTGAGAGAGATATCATTAAATTATATAAACTATAATAAATTTTATTTTAGAAAATAATAATAATTAAATCATGATGATAGAAACAGGAGAATAAATTTAATCATTAATTTAATTCTTTCTAAAAAAAATTAAATACAAAAGTTATTTAGATATATTCAAAGGCTAATTAGAAAGAGAATATATATATATATATATATATATATATATATATATATATTAAAATTCTGTAACATATAAGATAGAAAATTCATTTAATGGTAAGCAATATACTTAAAAGATAAAATTTAAATACCGAGTAAGAGTTTGTGAGCTATTTTGATGATAAATATATTTTTATATAGGTGTTAAGTATATCGATATCATAGCAATGAGTAAAAGCAAAACTTCAAAACATCTAATTTGAGGTGAGTACTCATGTTCTTATTTTTACAGTAATAATATTATTTTCTGTAATCTAATTACATTGAACCAATTGTAAAATCCGAAAATGTCAATCGTAAGCGTTGCACACATTTCGATGCGCCGCGACTAAATTAGGCGAATTTTCGAAGTTGTCAAAATTCGATGCAATTAATTTTATAAAATTCTACACGAAATTTCGATCAAATTAATATAAAAAACCTATACTAAATTTTACACGGTTTTGAAATTAAAAATCGATTAAGGTTATTTAAATAAAAATTAATTCCAAATGACTAAATAACCCTTCAAGATTATGAAGACACACTTAGGATGCAAGGGCACATGCATAAAATGACTCAACCTTTTCCCTTAAGACCTCTTAAGCCTTCATTCGGTCCCTCTTGTTCTTTTCGGCCGCACGCGAGAGAGGGAGAGAAGGGCGACGGGCGGCGTATGAGTGGTGGTGTTTGGGCGGTTTCCAGGGCGGTTTTTGGAGGAAATCGAAGGGAGAGCCTTGGGAAGGAAGAAGGTGAGTTTCTAAATGAATATCTCCTTGATTTCCCTTAGATTTTTCATGGTGAAAGATTCTAGGGATTTCCAAAACTTAGAGATTTCTTTGGGAAATTTTTAGGAAAGATTGAGGGATGATTTCTAATCATAAAAATTAAGTTTTCCCAAGTTTTTCATAGGTTTCAAAAGTTAGGGTTTTTCTAAATGATTAATTTTTATGAAAATTTCTTAACAAAATTTATTCCTAAGCGTCTTAGGAAGGTTCTATTGGTGAAAATTTAAAATTTTTTTCACAAAATATTATTTTTCTAATTTCTAATTAAATTAAATCTGAAAATAGATTTTCACTAATTATTAATTAGATAATTGGAATGTGTTGGGATGAGAACATAATGAAATTAATGTTTCCAAAAATTAGGGCTTTTAGGTAATAAAAAGTATTTTATGATTACTAAACTTTTAATGAGGGTTAAAGAGGACTGAAAATATGATTTTCATAAAATTACTTAAATCCGAAAATAAAAGAAAAAAAAAGAATTTAAATTTTATAGGAAGAAAGATAGTATTAAAATAGAAAATTAAGGATTTAGAACAAGGTAATATGAATGATAACTAATGAAATGAATCCTAATGTTAAGGAGGTTTAATGTCTAATGTTATGGAGGATAATGGCAATGAAGATTAGATTAGTAAGGATTGGAGCAAGACTTAGAGTAAATATTTGACAAACATAGTTACATCGTTTTTATTAGGATTTTGAAGTGGGAGAGGAAAGGCATTGAAGAGGGAGAAGCGGCAAATTTCATACATTTAACTTCAAAGTGAGTACTCATGTTTCTTTACTTATAGTGATAATTTTGTTTCTCTCCAGTTTATATTTTGAAAGTCAAAGCATGCTTATGAAATTTTCTTTATTATTTAGATTATAATTCATATCTCTTATACTTAATGATAGATCATACTGAATTAAAGGGAAAAATTTACATGTTACATTTCATAACATTATCTTATAAAGTTCATATGCTATAAGAATGAGATGATATGATTGATATACAATAATTGCATGTGCATGTTGAAAAATGGAGCTCATCCCCTGATGGTACTAGCTGGGAACGATGTACCCATGCACGTTAAAAAGAAAAAGTTATAGAAAAGAAAAAGGAAATAGAAATGGTAAAAAAGTACCTTCATTGGTACTTGACGGTGACACCTATGACGGTTGTATTATATATGACAATGAGAAAGATATATCTACATATATGATGAATGAAGATTGAATATGATATGATATGTATTTATGATTTATGCATAACACTATGCATTTAAAGTCTTGAAGAAATAAAAAATATGATTAAATGAAATAATATTTATGATATGAAATGAAAAGAAGCATGTGTTACAAGCATATTACTTCTACTGCCTTGAGTTACTGTAGTTTAGAAGCATGTGTTACTCGCTAAGCTTTGACTTATTGTTAGTTGCTCTAACTTTTCCTTCAGGTAAGTTTATTATAGAAAAAAAATGAGAAGAAGTGGAAATGTATACCGTAGATGCAATCCACCCAACGAGAGGTGTTTGTTTTATTTATTTTGTTTCAAGTTATTGAAGTTTAGTGGCTCTTTCATAGTGTATTGAGATAGTTTTAGATAAAGTGAAATAGAATTAGAAAATGAAATTATGATTTAACCGTCCGACCGTCTGTTCCCGCCTTGTTAATTCGAGCCCCCGGGCCGAGTCGTGACAAAATGATACTCGTCAGTTAATGATTATTGAGAATCCTAGCATTAGCTTTTCCAATGAATGGTCATCTTTAAGTTATTGATAATCAACATGATTCAACATATGTACTATAGAAAGTTCTTGAATGATATATAAATGAAATGATTATATATAACTGTTTGCATGTCCATAATGATTGATGAAGCACACCCCTTATGTTACTGGCTAGAGACATAATGTACTCGCACGCATAAATGAAAAAATGTTATGAAAAAAGAAATAAAAATAAAGTACATTAGTACTATTTTTAGACGGTGTCTCCTGAGACGTTTATATTATTTACAGAAAGGATAAAGATATAACATCTGTCATATATAGATATGTATAATATTGATAGTTATGTTCAAAATGAATTTTAAATAAAATTATATAATGTTTTAAAATAAACATGCATATTATTCAAATGCCCTCTATTATATTTTAAAGCATGATGTGCTGACTTAGTTAAGTTATGACTTACACATATATTTACAAATGAACATAAGTATTATTCAGAGAGCATAAATGAGTAGAAGAGGAGAAAACGTATATCATAAGTGCAAAACTCTAAGAAAGATAATTATAGTATTTTACTCTAAAATGTATTGAGGTTTTAGTGGCTCTTTCAATATATTGAAGATAATTTTAGCAAATAAAATTTTAAACCTTCTGACCATCTATTTCAGCCTTGTTCATTTGAGCCTCTAAGCCAGGTCGTGACACTACTACCTCGACCTCCTACCAACCGCCTCCGTCGTAGCCACCATTGTCGTAGCCACCATCGGGGATCACTTGGAAGCAACGCATCACCACCACATCCTCTAAAAATTATAGAGTATTACTCTCATCTCTACGTTAATGACAAACATTTATGAAAGAGGAAGATGACTGAAATAAATAAAAGAAGCAAATTGGGAATATTGGACTCCACAGAATGAGACATAGGAGAGACTAATTTGTTATGAAGATGACTCAAATAAAAACCCCCTTAGTGACGACAGTAAGATGATTTCTAAATTATTGTCAATTCTTTTAGCTTTCTTAAAGAATTAAATGTGGATGAGTAGGGTACTGGAAAATAAGGAATTTAAAATTGAACTTTGATATTATATAATACTTTTATGCAATTCCTATACTTTATGTTGTTTTTCTCTTATAATATTTAGATTTAATTCTATTTCACTTAATTTATCATTTGACACTTTACGTCTTGTGTAATTTTTTTATTTCATATGTATGTCAATTTAGTACTTCATAATTCAATAGAAAGTTGATATATCATCATTTAATATATTATTTGGGTATTATATAAAAAATCACTTGTAACCTTTATTTTTAGTTTAGGCCATTTTTTAATTTTGAGACTTATGCCTCGCCTCACGAACAAAAAACACCTCAATACCCAATTATACATTTTAAACCTTGATCATTTCTTAGCTCGTCTTTCTTAGTTTACCACACATTTAAACAAACTCATTTCTATCACACCTTAGCTTGACCATAAATGACTTTTTGTTGGCTAGCATATGAAGCCATCTAGCATAGTTCATCCAATTACAATTAAAGAAAAATTTGCCAATGTTGACATGTTAATTCCAAATCGTATTGTACTCGGTCATTTCTCCAATTTAATTGCAGCTTTAACTCTAAAATTTATGCCCTCATTATCTATATTTTTCAATATAGCCCAAGGTGTACATCTAAATATTTTGAATACTATTACAAGCTTAGTCGACTCAGTTCAAGGCAACTCAGACAACTCAGAACAATGAATAGCATAAACTCACCAAAACTATTGTGAACTCCCCAAGATCACAGCAAATTAGCTAACACACTCTAAAAATCATCCGGACGAACTCGCCCAAGCTTAGAAGCTCATTCAAACAATGTTGACGATCTCTTCCGATCAAATTGGTGACTTCCTTAAGCTAAGTCGACAACATTCTTCAGCCAAGTCGGTGACTTCCTCAAGTTACATTGCCTAAAGCAAAAGTCGACAACTTCCTTCAATCAAATCAACAACTTGCACCAACAAGTCTATAGTTGTTCAAATGTAATCAGACTACAAGCCTTATGTAATTTACAGCAAGCAACTATTTAACCTTGCCATATATTTTTCTTATCTATAACTCAACATGTAGTCTTTCTTGTAGCGCCAAACCTATAAAAAAGAGCTCAAGGGTTGAACTTAAAATACACAATTTTTGTACTCAAATTTACTCTAGTGAAATGCCAAAGCTCCTCACTCTAGATCATCCATTTCTCTTTCTAATCTTTGCTTTTCCTCTCGTCGAACGTATTAGTAAGGTTCTACTTTATCCACGGATAATTTTGGATCCAACAACTCAAAAGTATGATGAAAGTGAATATATGCCAAGAACTAAAGAGACAACTCAACAATAAAAGAGCTTGCCAGAGAAACCTCAAGAAGCATGGAGAACCAGAATTTTGTGATAAGCCAACAACTTGTAGTGTTGGAAGAAAGGATCGACAAAATAATCCAGGGAGTCCTGGAGCAAATTCCTAGAGATATTCCAAGAGTTGAAATCCCAGAGGGATATTTGGGTTTTATCATTCAAAGGTGGCATTCACATGCAAGAACACTACCTTCATCTACAAACTACAACATTCTCATAAACCCAAATATAAGAGATAAAATAAAAAAAATAAAAAAATAGAAATAGTCAACTAATTTTTCAGTCACGTCTGAGATAGTTCTAGTCAATAATTCAATCAAATCAAGTCAATCTAGCTGTATGAAGTAAAACTCTCAAACCATCAAGATAGCTTTCCAAGGTTGCAATGCTCTTGAAGATTTGTCGATTTTGTTGTTAATGGTGATGCTCTTCCCCTCGTATTTTCCTTTCGAGATGAATTTCCCATGAGACACCTTTTCTTTGATGGATTTCTCATTCATCTAACTTCCTAGGAAACTCTAGGATGCAGCTGAAGACCTCTCAGTCTTCCTCCAGCAATATTCTAACTCCTCCAAGTGGAGTTATTTCTAGCCAAGGGGAATTGATGACATGGAAGAAATAAAATTTAAACTTTATTTTATTATTTTATTTTGAATTAGGACAATGTGTCTCTTTTTATAAATAAATTATCCTTTTGGACAATTATTAAGATAAATTTAGATTTGAATTTGTATTAATATATACATTATTTTTTATCTTGTTATCTGTTATTTCTATAAAAAGGATGGTTTTGAATTGTAATGATGAATTAAAGTCTAAGAATTCTAGCAGCATCCACTTTGAGGATTTTCTCCCTCTAGAGTTTCTCAATTCCGCTTCATCACTCATCTTGTCATCCTACCTTTGAGGCGTTCATTCGTCTATCTCCCCTATCCTTTTTACTCTCTACATTTTCAATTGTCATCCTACGCCAGATCCGTCTATTTTCGTTGCGCTACAATGTTTGACACAGTAAAAGAAAAAAGACGAGAAGATCCGGTGATAAAAAAAGAGAAGGTTAAAAGAGGAGCCGACAGCTAGGGTTTAAGGAAAAAACAAATTTTATTCAATAATCAATCTTTATGAAAAACTTGGGTCATGATCTCATGTAGGAGTCGTGAACTTGTTTAAAAAAGTTTAAATAAACTGTGAAATTGCAAAAATATCAAATTCTAATATTTTATAAATACAAATTACTAATAAAATAGGAAAAGATGACTAATAAATCTCAGGCTATTAATGCTGATCGTAAATCCTGATCAGATTAACGTCATGATTCCGTAGTTTCACATTTCCCCTTTTGATAGGTTATTCACTTAGACGTCTACTAGTAGAAAAAATGTTTCATTATCATGTGCACCATTCTTCACATATAAGTCAAATGCACACAAGAATAGGCTGTAGTAAAAAAACATAAAAAATAACAATTGTTTAAGGATAAACGGAAAGTATCAAACCTGGTGAAATAGAACCCATCATCAGATAGGAAGTTATATTAGCATCCACAACCAGGGCAACACGAGCAGTTTCAGAAAGAGGCCTATTCTGTTCTATCCCAAGGTTATGAACTCGTAAGGACTCTGAACTGATACTAGCAATAGAACCATCTTCATCGTCATTGAGAAGAGTACCAGAAGAGATAGCAACACTTGAACTTTTTAGAACGGACTCTGGATCTATAATCTTTACAGCCCAACCTAATCGACAAGCAAACGAAGCAGCAGCCTGCAGCTGAAAAAGGTCAGCTTGGAGAGTTGAAGCCAACTCTGCAACAGTTGCATTCTCACTTGAAACTACAAAAACAGCATATAGTAATCTGTAGAATGATTTACCCCTTTACAAACAAAATAATGTAGAAACGAAACATATCAAGTGCATTTGGATCGTAAGGAACTTACTCTTCAATAGGATCTTCATAAGACTGCTCCTTGTTAGAAACAAATCCTTCCAGCCTTGAGACTGATGAAGCAAATATTAATGATCAAGACCCATTCAAGCAAGGAAAAAAAAAAAAGAATTAAGCATATAAATATCTGCTTAGAACCTGAAACCAAAATAAAGTAAATTGCAGTAGAAATTAAATCCATCATTGAATGATCTACTAAAACTTCTTTTATTCAAGTTGACAGATCACTGATTAAAACGAATAGATCTTGAAACAATGGTTTCAGTGAGCCAAGCTATTACAAAATTCGTACTTAATACCAGAACATACTTTCAACAGGACAAAACTATTATTTAATAACTAATATATAACATTAAGATTAGAATATTTGGAGCGAAACTTTCCAATAGGAACCCAAAAGCACAAGTTCCTACCTTAGCAGGACTAGATATACAATCATCTGCCCAAAATATCATCATAAAAACCATGTCATGGGAAAATAGCTTGAGAAATGCAATCTGATGTCAATTGAACACAGGGAAAACACAACATCTCTTGTTGCTACAAGTGAGATTAAGATCCCAACAACATCTCTCATTCTGCTGTTCTCCCACGTCAACATAGCATTTCTAACCACCATTTCACCACATCCGCAATAGCTACATGATCATAAAGAACGAGAACTGGTACACTTCAAGTCCATTTTATTTCTTAAATTCTTTCTAACAAATATTGCATTATTTAGTGAGGTATTTGAAAAGTAAGCAAGTAGTTGAGTAGCTCACTGCATTTAAAAGCTCAATTGCAAATAAAACTGCAGGCGCACAAATATAATCTTCGTTGCCAGCTATATTCCAAATATAAAAGTAGGCATGCACATAAAATTAGGCATGTATAAAATTCTTGCATGATCACTACTAGAAAAGAGAGTCTAAGACTAGGATTAACCCATTTTTTACTTCACCTCTATGGTGATTAATTTCAAATGTACAATTAGAACTTAATGATTCATTTTAATCACTAAAGAATTAAAATTTGTGGCATGATAAAGTATAAATTGTTTAGTTTTTCATTATGCGGTATATTTAGTAAACAATAATTAAATTTTCTATTTCTCATATAAATGGTAGATCATAATTAATGATGTTAATTTTCATTTCAGAGTAATAATAACTCTAGAAAGGACAAAGTGTATACATATATACAAACACAAGTAAAAATGTTTGTGCCCTAAGTACATGTATTAATATTTTATTTAAAAAATAAATTTATTGTAATTTTAATATTATATTATGTTGTGCCTTTAAAAATCATTATAATTATAAATGATTTAATAAAGAGTGCTATTTGAATTGTTTAAAAGTGCAAATCATAAGTTTACATAAAAAGATTGAGTTTATTGATATTTATTCAACGGCTGAATCATTTCACGAAACATGAACGTAACACTCTTACAAATAAAAATTAAATGTAATGTAAATTAAATGAATTTTAAATATTTAAAATCGTGTTATATACGTCTATATTATACTTTCAGAATAAAAAATTAAAAAAATTAATACACGGGTATAAAAATATTTATGATTTTATTATGAGTTGTATATCATGTTGATATTTAACTAGATTCATATTATAAAATAAATTTTAGGTTGCCTAGAATATTACAACAAAAACTAGCTCTATGGAAAACAATCATGTTCAAATAATAGGAATAGTGGATTATTCTTTCTATATATATATATATATATATCTGGAGAGAGAGAGAGAGAGAGAGAGCATTTTCACAAAGAAAGGCCTAAAAATTTATTACTTGTAAACGGGCATATTTAGTGTCATTACTGCTAGGTCCAGCTAGGGTTGATCAGCAACATGAGGCTATTTTACTAATTCGAACCACAAACCTCAAGATTACAAATAGTGAAAAAACTAAACAATGACACTATTTAACAAAAATAATAAGAAAGGACTCATTAAAAAAGTTTGTTTTTGGGTCAAAGGAAAAAAGGTTTATCAGAAATCTGATCATAAAATCACAAATACAAGGCCACAGTACTAAACAATCAATGGAAGAAGCTTCTAAGTTATGTCTGAAATCATACCTTTGAAACGGTCATCAGAATACACAGGAACATCAAAGTACACCAACCCCCTTCGATAAAGACCTTTTACAATACTAGAATCAAAGAGCATAAATGAATTTGCTTCTTCCTTACAAACTTTGTCAATGGTTGCCATTTCTTCTTCAGTTAGTTTCTAAGGGAAAAAAAAAGGAATTTTCACAATTTTCCATAAGATACTTGAAAGTTGCATACTCGCTGAAGAAAAAATACTCTGTTAATGTTAAATTCATCATGCAAAACAAATTTATTGCAGCCGATACCTTAAATTCTTCCAATGTAAAGTTAACAAGACAAACTCCCCACCATGGTTCAACTGCAAAGTCCACAGGTTGTGTGGGCAGCAATTCTTTGGCAATAGACTTGTTTAATTTCCACATTATTTTCTGGATATGCAAAATTACAAAGAAAAACACATGGGGCGTTACCAAAGCTCAACTAAATAAAAGAAAAAACAACGCTTTAAATAAGAATAGTCCAAATGGGCAAAATATTTTGAAAGTCGGAAATGATAATGATAGGCCACAAAATAATCAAATCATAGTCAGAAGACAATAAATGCTGGGTTCTGTGCTAAATAACAGTCGAGTAACAATTAGATTACTTTAAAAACTTTGAGATTAATAAGAAGAATTAATAGTCAAAGCTGTGGAAAATAAAGTATTTTGCAAGGTAAATGCTACACGATTAGCAGTGCTTAAGCTTTAGACATCTCGAACAACATAAAATAACGTTTAACCCCCCAAAAAAATCAAGACATAATGCACTATGTAGTTTAATATGCTCTTTTAAGTCTGTTTTGGCATGGGGTGGAAATATACTACGGTTCAAGGAGAAATTTTAAGTACTAAGATGTGGCATGACAGAGAGGTTGCAAAGAATTCATCAAAAAGGTGAATGCAATCGCGAAAAAGAGCAGATGATACTCTGTAGCTGGACACATAAATGAGAATATCGAAGTAATAGATCCTTAGCATAATATCTCAAAGATTGTTTCCAGATATATGCAAGATCAAATAGCATATATAAGAATGAAAGCAACCTTGAAGAAATACATAAAGAGACATGATTAAAGGATCTAATTTTGTAACTCCAGCCCACCCTTGCTCGTTTCAAGGAATGAGAATTGAAGGCAGGGGATGCCAAATGGGATGCAAAACCCACTTAAGCCCATTTAACTAAGCCTTCCAAAGCCCATCCTGAACTTGGACCAACCCAAATGTATGATGAGCTTTGGTGGGCTAGTCATTGAAGTCTATTTATACATTTAAATATTATATGTTTCTCCAAAAAAATTTAATGAGAAAACTCAGTTTTTTTAGACCAATTCAAATTAAAATAAACCTATTTGGGTTGGGATTCAAGCAATTGTTTAACGTTTTGAATTATTTTTGAGTTTCCAATGGCTTAAAAAAAATTCAATTGGAATCAACTAAAAAATTAATAATTATTATGGATGTTTGATACACAAGATAATATTTTAAAAATAGTTTTTCAATTGGTAAGTGTTTAATTATGTTTAATTATGTTGTTCAAGAGGTTAGGAGTTCAAATCATGCAGTCAATGTCATTTTATTTCCAATTCTGAGTTGATTAACGAACATTTATGTGAACTGTGGTGAGGCTTTTAAATGACATTAATGGATGGGTCCCGGGAATAGGGGCCTAAGCCCATTTAAGCATGTCCACATTTCAGTTTTCTGAACGTTGTGGTCATAGGCTAGCCTAACCCACTTGATGCACATTTTCTATTCTTCAGTTACACAAGTTTCTCCTCAGCCCACGAACACACCAAAGGATCATTCCCAAAAGATAAAGGTACCAAGGTATGGATATCCCAAAAGAGCAACTTTGAATACATGACAATCAAAATACAAAATGTCACTAAAACATTTTCTAAAATTATCAGGGTCATGGAACAATATATTATATGATTTAAACTAATATTGACAAATCAGAATAACTGCACAATGGAATTAGCATATTAGAAAACCTCCTTCACAGATCGATGAAGGGCATAGGACCTCTGACCTATCTCAGTGGACCCCACAATTCAAGTCAATCACCACACACCCATCAAATTTGAAATGTCTATTAAATGCAACGTAAATATTATGCAATTGCGGCACTCTTTGGGTTTCCTCTAACATACATAGAGCTTAGAGCATTATTAAAGAATCAAATGAATTATCTTTCAAAATCAACTTGGTTACTCATGCTACTTTTTAAAGATATGCATGTAGCAATCAACCTAGCTTGTCTGATATCCCAAAGTCGAAAGAGAGAGGCCCTTACATGCAAAAGGACGCCTAAACTTATACCAGGTGAGTTGACAAAAGCCCACAATGATTGGATGCAATATTTGATCAGACATGTTACTCTGAGATCCGATGACACGGGATTCGACTAGATACTTGGTTTTACATTACCATACAAATGTTTATGGCCATTTAAAATAAATATCCATTCTCAAGCCATCCTGCTATAGAATAAGGTCTAATAGCATAGTAGCAAGCTCCAAGTGGGACCTAATAACATGATGTTCAAGAAGATATTTGGCTTAACAATTGTATAAAGCCTTCAAAGTCATTTATAATAAATACTTGCATTTGGGATGGCTTGCATATATATAGGGGGAGATTATACGATCCATTGTTCTGCTTTCCCCTAATTAGCTGCCTATAAATCCTACTTGCAGGCCCTTTTAATATTGGAATGATGAGTAAGATATATAGGCATAATTGATAGTAAGCACTGAGCCCCAACTCTCAGTCTTTAGGAAGCGATGACATGATGTACGAGAAGTTATTTTTCTTCACATTTGCATAAGGCTTTCAAAGCCATTTACGGCATATTTGATTTACGACAATGGGTAAATTCACAATTGGAGCACTTGGGCATATGTCCCTACCATCTGGCCCATTAGGGTTTAGGGTTTTTATGTGTTAACCTAAAATCCCAACCCACACAGCATGTTCTACCCAAATACTTAATTGTAGACCAATATGTACCTTTGTAAAAGCCAAATAATGTTTAGATGACAAAGAAATAAGTTAGTAATGATAATAAAGAACAAAGTATTGTCTCTCTCTTGAATATTCAAAATTAGATGACCAACCATGAAATATATAAAAACTTAACCCCAAAAAAAATTTAAGTTAAACTTAGGATTAGGGCCTAAATTAAAATGCTGAAAAAGAGAGGAGTATTTTTAGATCTTCTTAGGTGGTCAGCCACAACTATATTGAAGGCTACACTATGAGCCACAACATTAGGAGAGGTAGTACATATGATTGAGGACGTGAATTGAAGATCCTTTGTGAAAGAAAGAGTTCCCTACGATGCGGTCCCTATGATGGATCAGGCCATATATTATGCATTACCGTAACTTGAAGTAGAAGAAATGATGCAACCAAAAATTCCCAAAACAAATAAGATAACCCTTGATCACAAAAAAAACAAACTATAAAAAAACACTAGGTCTCCACAACAATTTGGAGACCAAAAAAGACACTAAAAACACATAAAAACATATTCATTAATATAACATAAACAAACATTGCTTTTATAAGAAAGGACAACAACAACAACACACAACGACACCACTTAAAGACACCTTACAACTTATAAAGTTTTTAATAGAAGAAAGATACAGATGAGGTGGTCACTTGCGGAGAGAAGAAAGAGATAAGAAGCCAAGACGAAGTATAGCTCGCAAGCTATAGAGAGGAGAAGAGGAAGGGGATACATAGCTCGCAAGCTATCAAAAAACCCTCAGGTGTTTGCTCCAAAAATTATCCATTATCTCCTCCTTAAAAGCTTTAAAACATCCTATATTTATAGGTGAAAAGAGGCAGCCAAACAGCCCCAAACAGCCACCTAGGGAACCAATCAGGAAAGGGGAAACAAAAGGCCAGAAGGCGAATCCAGAAGCAACACCCGAAGAGCCACACAGGGAACCAGAACAGGCAGCCAAGGGAGACAGGAACGGGCACCACAGGGAACCGGAACAGGCAGCCAAGGGGGGAAGGACCCAGCCACGGGAAAAGGAGCCAGGTGGGGGAAACCGAAGGCCATAGAGAAGGGGAAAGACAGCCAAACAATCGAGCAGCCAAGCCTAAATCGAGAAGCCCAATTCAGCCCAAATGAAATATATGCTGACCCTCCTTGCCTACATCAAATTCTCCTCCGATTGAAAATGCTCATCTCCTGATGAGGATGCTTTAGATTTTTCCAAACAAGACGAAGGATCAGAATCCAATTCTTGAATCTTGGCCGCATACGTCTTCAAAATAATTTCTCTTTCTTGCTGGAATTGATCTTGCAGACGTTTCTTTTTCTTCATGTAATTTTCCGTACACACATGCATCTTCATCTGAAGTTTGTATAATTCGTTTTAAATCGGGTTGGTAGAATCTCCTTGCAACGGAATCCATTTGTCCATAGGGGTTTGGAATTCAGGAATTTCAGGCTGATTTTCACCCATAACTGGTTCAATGTTTTCGTCTTTTTCCTTTTTTTCTCTAAATACTTAAAAAAAGACACAAACAACCTAGGAATATACTAATCTAGGCTTTGATACCAAATTTGATGTAACCAAAAGTTCCCAAAACAAGTAAGAGAACCCTTGGTCACAAAAAAAATAAACTATAAAAAAACACTAGGTCTCCGCAACAATTTGGAGACCAAAAAGGACACTATAAACACATAAAAACACCTTCATTAACATAACATAAACAAACATTGCTTTTATAAGAAAGGACAACAACAACACACAACGACACCACTTAAAGGCACCTTACAACTTATAAAGTTTTTAATAGAAGAAAGATACATATGAGGTGGTCACTTGCGGAGATAAGAAAGAGATAAGAAGCCAAGACGAAGTATAGCTCGCAAGCTATAGAGAGGAGAAGAGGAAGGGAGTACATAGCTCGCAAGCTATCAAAAAACCCTCAGGTTTTTGCTCCAAAAATTATCCATTATCTCCTCCTTAAAAACTTCAAAACATCCTATAATTATAGGTGAAAAGAGGCAGCCAAACAGCCCCAAACAGCCACCTAGGGAACCAATCAGGAAAGGGGAAATAGAAGGCCAGCAGTCAGATCCAGAAGCAGCACCCGAAGAGCCACACAGGGAACCGGAACAAGCAGCCAAGGGAGACAGGAACAGGCACCACAGGGAACTGGAACAGGCAGCCAAGGGGGGAAGGATCCAGCCACGGGAAAAGGAGCCAGGTGGGGGAAACCGAAGGGCCACAGAGAAGGGGAAAGACAACCAAAAAACCGAGCAGCCAAGCCTAAACCGAGAAGCCCAATTCAGACCAAATGAAATATATGCTGACCCCCCCCCCCCCCCCCCCCCCACCTTCCTACATCAAGAAACTAAAAAATAATCCTTAGTTACTTAGCTTGGGAGTAATCTTATATAGCATTTTATAAAAATTCATAGGAAAATACATCTTTTTCTCTTGTCTAGCATCTTAGGACAAAAGTTATTAAGCATATTTAATTTTCTTAACTAGAAGAATTTTTGTCTTATCTAGCTTTTTAGGATAGAAGTAATCATTCACTAAATCTTAGATAATTTTTTAAAGCTAAAAGAAATCTTTTCTTAGGCTAGAAGAGATCTTATGCTTTTTACTATATAAATAGGAGAAGATTATCAACCCCTTCAGGGGACAATAGCATGGTGAAAGCAGATTATTTAGGAAAAAGAATGTTAGGAGGAAAGAATGAGCAGGAAGGACAAATGTCATTTTGAGAGCTTATATATAAAAGATTTTTAGGGGACCTAATGGCAAGTGAGAGAGGAAGAAAAAATGGAGGGGTCCACGAAAATCCTAGCTTGGAGGAGGAAAACGTACACTGAAGAGAAAAAAAGGGGAGAAAAAAATCTAAGGCTAGAGAGAGATAGGTAATGAAAATATTTAAAAATTAAAAAACATTGGTGAGATCCTGACATGCTTTTTGTTTAGTAAAAACAAGACTATCAACTACCTTGAATAGGTGATTTTACCTTTCTAAAAATTAAGTTATTTATTAATTAAAATTCTTATTTAATTAATTCTACAATTTTGAGCCACTTTTGTGATAATCATGCTATGTGAGTATCATATCATTATCATATGCTTTGCTTGAAATTCTTATGCCAATGACGCACTAATTGATATGTTTCAATTTGCATATCAATTTGACATAACTTATATCTTAAGTCAATATCATAAGAGAACTTGCAATACATGTATGAAATGCCTAAATTTTTGGCGAATATTCAATGTTATTCATTTTACATGTGCCACCTTATCAACTTTTGAAAAGAGCGCACCAATTTGAAAATATTTGGACAAGACGTATATTTAAACTTTTTAACCATGTATTTTAACATGGAGCGTTACCTGTTTTTTGCAGGAAAAATAAACTCAGCAGTACGCTTATGAAGTTTTTTAAGTTTGATGAGGATTTAATTAGTGGTTATCTATAGAAAGATTATCTGCTTGATGATGATATTGTTTCACCTACCTTAAGTAACAACTTCAGAATAAAAATATAATATCTATATGGGAGTCCATAATTCCAAATATATTATGAGACAATCGAGGGCTCTAGGAATGTGTATTGAGGTTTTTATGAACCTACTGATGCTAGTTGCTAGTAAGACTTGAGGCCCTATTCTATATGTTTTGATAGAAAAAAGAATGAAGCTTATGCGCTATAAATACCCAACAATCCTTTGTATCTGTTACATATTGCCTCCGACTGTAGCCATAATCTTGCATGGCGTTTGCTCAATACTTCCATAGTTTCCATATTCTGTTTGAAAAGGTCATCCATTTGTTTATCTTTCTGAATCAAGGAGTGACCTAAAAGTTATGAGGAGACTCACCAAACTCGACTATTATGCTTTTTATAATTCATTCAAATGAAAGGACCTTCGCAACCTCAAAAGATCTAATAATGAGATCTTGATATTTAAGTATAGCTCTTATATAGCGTTATTGTATTTTCTGGAGATTTTCTACAGGTGTAACTGATTGATGCCAAGGGTCAACTATGTAATAATATCATTGAATTAATATAATATAGGTTTTTTAAAACATTTCGAGCTTTGATGTTAACAGGATATTAGAAGCTCAACATGCCTCAAAGCATGGATACCACTGGCCCGTCAGGATTTGGGCCACGAAAGCATCCAGCAGCATAAAATAAAACCTTAACTCATATCCCTCCCTCACTGGACTCATTCAAAAATCACGTAAATTTCAGCAGTATAATTATTTGAATCAATGTTGCTCTAAGAACAGACCTAAGCAATTGATGATACCATAATAAACTACAGTTAGCAAGGATACCTTCGATCTGCACTTGTTCATTATATCAATAAATTCATTTCTACCAATTCCAGTAAGCCTCAAAGCATCAGCAGCACTGAAATTAGGGATGCTGTCATATGGTTGCTCTGCATGAATTCGTCAATAAATCAGGCTGCAATTTAAAATTATTCATAATCGTGAATAGTCAAAATTTGTGAAACTTGAAAAAGACATTCCGAACCATCTCAACCAAGAAGCCATTAACTTCTATATTTTAAAAAGAAAAGATGATAATATACTGCCTGATGAATAGTACAATTTTTCATACCAAGCCAACTGGTAAGTAAGCTGCAAAAAATCAACACAAGTGAAATATTTTTGTGAGAACAGACTGGATGAAGTTATGCACCTATTTCAACTGTAAAAACTTCGTAGTGCTGAGGTTAGTATTGAAAATATTCAACCCTCATCATTTCTGCTTAATTTTTTGTTTGGTAGTCATTATGGGCATTAATATAACAGTTCCATAAAAAACTTAAGAAATACAAATGCCAAAAGGTTTTGATCAAAAAAGCTGAACAAAAATTCACTTCTCTGTTTGTTTGGATAAAAAGTATGATCTAAAGTATCTAAAGTATGTCCACATGGCAATACAAGGCCTCAAATAGCGTAGTATTTGTTTAAAACTCTAAAGCTTTACTTCATAGCTACAAGGAACCTGGATAAAAATGACCAAAAACCTAACTAGAAATGTAAACCCTAGGCAGTGGCCTCTGAAAGTTCTTTAAGTTCTTGGTAAAAATTATAGGTATGGGCCAAGTAGGGCCAGGGAGATGAAGGGGTAACAAGGCTGCTAATCTAAAGTCAAATGAAATTGCAGCACAACAAGACCCAATGAAAACATTTAACATTATAAGGCGGACAAGGGGTTGTTAAAGGTAGAAATGATCATACTTAAATTCAAATTTGGATTTTGGGCATGGAACTATAGAATCCACATTTTAGACATTAAATAGTAATAAGTTTACATTTAAGGAAAGATTACGATCCAGTTAAACTATGGCTACATCCCAGTAAGCTTGAAACTTAAAACAATTTAGAAAAGACTGATGTAAAATTATCGAGAAAGGAGAATCATATATTAGGAGATAAAGAGGCCTGAAAGAGGAAGAGAAAGACAAGCAATCAAATTCTACTAAAAAAAAGAAAGAGACTAGGAAATTTATTTAATTCAATCCATTCTACACATAATTAGAGGCAAGCCTCGAATCCCATTTGTAGAGAAATAGAGTTAGAAAGATAAGGCACAAATATAAGGTCAATTATTCAAATTCAAATATGTTGAAAATTGGAGAAGGGCAAAAACTTGCTTGCATTAGCATACATTCAAGTGGTATTTATACAGAGTTGTATATATCTCTTTAGAAAGAGTAATAATAATGATAAAAATTTCTCTTAAAGCTCCTTGAATATGTATGATTCATATTTCCATTTTTGCCTGTTTCAGTGGATCTGTGGGCCTCTTCCTGTCTTCTGTTACGAATCTATGGGCTCCTCTTTCCTTTTTCTTGTCCACCAATTACAGTTAGCTGAACCATCAATCACAGCTTCATACTTTACATCTCTAGCGTGCAATTGCCCATAATTTCTTGCTGAAATTGTTCTTACAATTGTTTCACCCCTTTATTGCCTTGGCTGTATCCAACATTCACCAACAATGCCCCTCCAAGAGGTCTAAAATTCTATATTTGCAAAATATTTTTGATGCAGGATTGCAAAGGTCTTTGGTGAATGTATTGACAAGCTTATTTCTTGTTGGAACATAAGGGTACAAATCAACCCCCTCTCCAATCATTTTATAAATGGCTTCCACCTCCACAAGTTTAGTTTGATCATGTTATGCAAAATTATGAGCAATGCTAATTGCAGAATTATTATCATTAATGATCTTATAGTTCCTCATTTAATCTTCAAGAATAATTTTTAAACATAAAAGTTCACAATATCTTGAGCAATTTATCACGGAGAGATCTTCCTAAGTCTTCCGTGAGGCCTTAGCACTTCAATCCTAATGCTAAGAAGCCTAACTTCTTAGCAACACTAGGGAAGAGCACTTAAAGTTGGAGAGTGGAGGCTAAAAGGGAGAGAACACTCTTCACTAAGAAAGCTCTTTACAAGGCTTGAAAACTTGGATGCTTTGGAGTGGATTACAAATGAGGGGGAGGGGTCCTATTTATAGCCCTCCACTCAGTCCGAAGAACATTCTAAAGTATACTACACAATACATATGTGTGGAGTTTTCTAGAAAATTTCAGGAGATTCTTACCTACATTACTCCTACATTACAATATTCTAGAGAGTTCTAGAGTTCCCCAGAATACTCTCCAAGCTCCTAGATTATTCTAGATTATTCTAGAGACATGTAGAACCCCTTAAACTTCCACAGTTTTCTAGGAATTCCTAGTACCTTCTGGAGGGTTCTAGTCTTGAGTGGCACATTCCAAAGCCTTCTAGAACATGATGTGTCTATGTCTTGAAGGATCTAGATAACCTCCTTACTTCCTTCAGCCATGTCATGCCCAGTTTAGCATAGTTATCCTCCCGGAGTTTTGGCGGGGCATTACAAATTGCTCTAAACACTAATCATGCGCTTGGCTTTGAGACCACATATTTTTTACTTCTCCAACTACAATATTTCCTCCAAGAAACATGAAATAACCTAAAATTAATCTTCAATCTACCAGTGATCCCACATAGTCAATGCTAGTATAGTCTTCTTATTTTCGAGTTTCATACTTTTATAGAAAACAAGGATTAAATTTTAAATATCTGAGAACTCAATAGGCGAACTTAAGGTGAGATTGATTTAATTTATGCATAAATTGACTTAGAAGGTTTTCTACAAATGAAATATATGGATGAGTATAGGATACGTAGACTAATTTTTCAATTAATATTTAATATCATCATTTGTCAACTTCAGTTCTTTCTTCATCCTAATCTAGTTTCTAACTTGGTTCTACTAAAGTTTCTAATCTTTCATTCTATCTCATATTCATTTCTCATAATAGGTCCATAACATATTTTGTTTTGAGATAAATATCTTTTTTTATGAGTAAGTCACTTTTATGTCCAGGAAATATTTAAGTTTATCGAGTTCTTTGTTCTCAAAATATCTAGTGAGTTTTCTTTGAGTGATTCTTCTTCTTTCTCAACACATGTAACAATTACAACATCAATATATACACGATAAGAATTGTAATTTTCCCTTCAACTAAGCATTTCATAAAGAGTGTATAATCTACCTAAATTATTTTAACCCATATAGTGTCATTTTTAGTTTGCATGCTTGATTTTCTAAAAAAACAAGTTCAATCCTTGCAACGGATTTATAAAAATTCGTTTTCCACAGCACCATGTAAAAAGACACTATTTACATTATATTATTGAATGGATCATACAAATTAACAACCAAAAAGATAAGAATACAAATCATATTCATTTCAGCGATGAGCAAATGTTGCTTGGTAGCCTATTCCATTGACTATAATATTTTGCTATTAACCTAGCTTCTAGGCTCCCATTATCTTTATATTTTAATGTAAAAATCGGCTTACATCTTATAATTATTTTTCCTTTAGGTAACTCAACTATCTCCCAAGTATGATTCTTTGTTAGGACATTCATCTCTTCTCTCATGGCTTTCTCCTAATTCTTAGTTCTTAGTGTCTCAAGCAAAGTTTGGAAAATTTTAATGGTATTAATGTTTATAAAGAAGGCTTTATGTGTAGAAAAGGAGTTTTGAAAATGTGTATTGAGTCATGACAAAGAAGGAATGTTTAGCATCTTTACATTCAACAATAGGTTGATCAAGTTTAATATTAGGATAGTTAAGAAGGTTACCTGACATGAGTTCTAAGGCTCGAACTTGTAAGAGAATTTTGTTGGGCTTTTTACTTCCTACATAGACCTAGCGTAATTTAGTAGCAAGAGTGTTGATCTACATGGATCAAGCTATAGACCTAGAGTAATTTAGTAGCAAGAGTGTTGATCTACATGGATCAAGCTATTGTCGTTCATGTGTATTAGTAGTTGAACAGTCAATGAAAGAAATACTAAGTTCATTTGATTTCTCTTCTATTTAATTGTTCTCCCCATTGAGATAAGTTTGACCAAAGAATTGTTTTTCATTACATATAATATCTTTTGATATGAGAAATTTTCTAATGATTGAATGATAGCATTTATACCCTTTTGAATGTGTAAATATACTAAGAAAAAGCACGTAAGTGCTCTAGGGTCAATTTATCACCATGTCATCCATGAATGTGTACATAAAACACATCAAAATATTTTGACAAGAATTTTTGTGAATAAAATTACTCTTAAGAAAAAATTCAAAAAGGTTGTAAGACGAACTTGTGAAACTACTCCAAATAATATTTTATTAATCAAATATGTCTAGGATAGAACAGCTTCTCCCCAATTTTTTTTGAGAACTTGATTTTAGAAAGGAAGAGTATTGGTAACCGCAAGAACATGTGTTTTTTTTTTTTTTTGGCTAAGACATGAGGCTTAGTGAATATTTCCTTCTTTGCTAAAAGAAGACAAAGTTTAGTTAAAATAAACTCGGACATTATCAATGCTGAATTTTTTAATATTAATACCAAATTGATTTTCTTTATTAGATCCAACCTATGTTAAGAAAGATAGAGATAGACGTAAGACTTAATTAGAAAGTATTAAAAATAACCCAATTTATTATATTTAAATGAGAATTTAAATCTTAATAGGACACAATGAACAAAAAAAATTCATACAGCTAAACCCACGTAGTGGGACAAAAACTTGTTGTTGTTGTACCAAATTGATTTTCTTTATCATAGTGATAAAGATTGAGAGAACATAGCCAATATCATATTTTTTTTAATAAGATAAACTCATATCATCCGAGTACCATCATCAACAAATATTATAAATCCTTCAGTTTTGGAGATCTTAAGGATTTTTTATGGTTTTCAAATATCATTGTGGATTAACATGAAAACATAGATAATGGAGATTTTGTTAGACCGGTCCATTGGAAAGGTCCAACCGGTCCACGCGGGACCGGCCCAGCGGAATAGAGGCGGAGGTTCTGCCTCTTCCTGTATGCGGGATCCGACCGCCGATCCTCACAGAGCCAATTAGGAAGGTTTTTGAAGGGAGTTTAGGAGGAAAATTGAATGTAGGGATTGTTTAGGAATTTCCTTTTGATTTGTATGCATTAAATAGTTTGTTTTCCTAGGGTTATGGCATCTTGAATTTGGCTGAAATTTGAGATCTCCTAGATTTAGGTTTTCTTTGGGCTCTAGCGGCGTCTAGAGATTTGGGAGAGATCGATCCTCCTCTTGAATAGAGGATCAATTGTATCTTGCTATTTTCAGTTTCTATTTCATCAAATAATACAAATTATCTATTGTTTTTGTGGTTTTGTGTGAATTCTTGTGGAGGATATTCGCTGATTTCTAAAGATTGGTAGGAATTACTTGAGATCTTCAAGTGTTTCCTATCAAATTGGTATCAGAGCGCTTTCTTTGGCGGAAAAATAAGATATCTTCGCTGTTTTTGCAATTGTAGCCTATGTCTAATTAATGGCATCAAAGAAGATGGAGGCGCTGGAAAGCGAGATGGAGCAATTTAAAACTGGCGTGGAGAAGTTCTCTACCATGAAAGAAAGATTTTCCTATATGGAAAATCGTATAGAAATCCGATTTAGAATGGTGGAGGAGATGTTAAGAAGGCTCTTGGAGATGCAAACAAAAACTTCAAGAGTTGTTCCGATGGCTAACCCTAACCAAGATTTGATTGGGATTTCCTTAGCCGAATCGAAGGGAGAGGAGATCAGACAAGAGGAGTTTGACAAGGAGAGTTTCTTTCATCAAGAGCCACCTCCTAGGGCTCCGATAAGGGGCGGAATAGGGTTATCAGATGTGGGGACAGTAGGAAGGACAGTTCGTGGTGAAGGAGTATGACTTTTAGTGGAGCTGTAGAATTTAGAAGGGGAAAAAGATGGGGAGAAGATTGAAGCACCAAACATGATTCTACCACCCCTACAACAGTATCGATAGGTGTTTCAGCAAGTTCAAGGGTTGAATCCTTCGCGGGAACACAAGTATGTTATCATCTTGAAGGAAGGAGTCCCACTTATCAGTGTTCGTCTATACCGTCCTCCTCAAATCCAAAACGAAGAGGTTGAGAGATTAATCAAGGAGATGCTCGAGGCAGGGATCGTTCAACCTAGTGTTAATCCATTTTTCAGTATATTGGTATTAGTCAAGTGCTTCTGTAGCAGATTCGTTCGTTCCACCTTGAAGACAAGGTGGTATTTTGGGAGGGGAGTATTGTTAGACCAGTCCATTGGACCGGTCTAGCCGGTCCAAACGGGATCCGATCGCCGATCCTCACAGAGCCATTTAGGAAGGTTTTTGAAGGGAGTTTAGGACAGAAATTGAATGTAGGGACTGTTTAGGGATTTCCTTTTGATTTGTATGCATTAAAAAGTTTGTTTTCCTAGGGTTAGGGCATCTTGAATTTGGCTGAAATTTGAGATCTTCTAGATTTAGGTTTTCTTTGGGCTCTAGCGGCGTCTAGAGATTTGGGAGAGAACGATCCTCCTCTCGAATAGAGGATCAATTGTATCTTGCTATTTTCCATTTCTATTTCATCTACTGTTTTTGTGTGGATTCTTGTGAAGGATATTCGTTGATTTCTAAAGATTGGTAGGAATTACTTGAGATCTTCAAGTGTTTCCTATCAGATTTGCTCAAAGGAAAGGATATCATGTGATGTTTAGCTATCTCACAAGTTTCATAATGAATTTTTTTAATGTCAATACTTTATAACAAGGTGTACTTGAGGATTTTAAATGGTGGATGTCAGATAACCTATAATAATGAACCCAAGTAGTTTCTTTATCAGAAATAGACATAAAAGAAAAGGAAGAATGATTGTTACAACCATTCTTGTCTTCAAGTAGATATAGTCCATCATCTCCTTTAACTTTCTCAATCATCTCCTAAAAAGCACAATGATTACTAAAAAATATCAACTTGTAATTTTGATCTTATGTTATTTATGAATAGATAAAAGATTTAGAACAAGATAAGAGACATGTGGAATATTGTTGAGTAGGTGAAGAAAAAACATAATAATCCTTTATCCTGTAACAATGGTGAAGGAGTCATCTGCTATCTTGATTTTTCTATAGTTAGGTCAATGTTGGTATTTTTGTATTTCGGAACATATTTGGTCAAGTTTGCAATGTAGTCAGTGGCACTTGACTCAATTACATAGGCATTGGAGAAACTATTTGAGGCATCAAAAATACAAAGATCAGAAGATTTACCATTTTAAGCTAGAGAGTGTGACCCAAATGGCTTTCCTAGAGGTTGAAAAAGTTTCTTAGCATGTCAATTTCTCTCAAGTCCTCCAAACTCTGTGAAATGAGCATGTCCTTTGATTGACTTCCTTAGCATCAACCACGACCTTCAAGACCATGGAGCTTCCAACAACTTAATTTGGTATGCCCCTTCTTGCAATAGTTGTATCATAAAGTTTTTTTTTCCCTGATAATATTTGCCCTTCAGTTTCGAAAGGGTCGGTGGTTTCCACCTTGAGCTTCAGTAGTAGTCATCCTTCTGAGTTGGTAGTTACTGACACTGTGGTCCTCCTTCCTTCTTCATCTTGTATAGGGAAAAGGGGCTATTTTAAGAGAGGTAATGATCTCCTCGCCCAAGATTTGTATTTAAACTTGATCAAATTATATGATGAGATCTATGAGAAGATCAAAGATCCTTTCTTTTTCAACATATTACTTGAGAAACACAACATCATCACTACTTTTTTTGTTGAGATCATGATGGTAATCTAATTCTAATAAAAGATAACCTTCATTACATTGAAAGTGTTTAATGATGGTAGATTACCTTGCTTTTTGGTTAAGAATTTTGCCTTGATCTCATAGATGAGAGCAGGAATATTAATCTTTGAGCATATTTGTCTCATGCTTCCCAGACTACATTTGATGTTGTGAGGAACATACAAAGCCCACAAATTCCGACAAACATAGAATTATATAGTGATGCATTAATCATGAAGTCTCCTTCTCTCAAAGTGTGAACTTTAGATCTCTAGGATTCTTAAGATGATTAACATGGTGGTGAGGTTTCACTTTTAGTTTCAAGAAGGCTTCACAATCTGAGATCAGATTAGATAATTCCTTCAATTCAGTCGGTCTATGACTTGTAACCCCTAAAGTTATCATTTGATTGAATTGGTTTGGTTCTCATTATTCATGATAAATGATTCGCTCGTGGAGAAGTTAGAACACTCAAACATGGAGAAAAAAAAAACAGAAAAGAATTATATTGAAAAAACCTATAGCTTTGATACAATATAGAAAATAGGAGAATGGCAATACCTTGCTTGCATTATCATATATTGATAGGGTATTTATACATAGACCTACTTATACATCTTTAGAAAAAATAATAACTATAGTTAAAAAGTTTCTTAAAGCTCATTGAATGAGTGTGCTTTAGCTTTACATTTTTTTTGCTGACATAGATTCGTGTCTCTTCCCACCTTTTGTCATGGATTTGTGGGCCTTCTTCCTATTTTGTGGTTCATCAATATAGTTAGCTACTTAGCTGAACCACCAATCATAGTTTCATACTTTCCATCTCAAACATGTAATTATCTATTCATGTTTAGAAAGAGTAATAATTGGAATAAAAGAACTCCTAAATCTCCTATAATTCATGCTTCAGATTTTTTTTTTTTGCCCTGGATTCATGTGCCTCTTCACATCTGTCATGGATCATGGATCTATGGGCATATTTTGTCATGGATCTTCCTTCTTATTTTGTCTATCAATTATAGCTAGCTATACCACCAATAATAGCTTCAAACTTTCCATCTCTAGCATATAATTACCCATAATTTTTTTCCGGAATTGTCCATATAGTTGTCTACCCACCTTTATTGCCTTGTTTGTAGTCATCATTCTCCAACAAAATCTAACCGTAATAGTTCAAACATGAAAATATTCAAGAATGATAATTAATGCTGATAAAAAAATAAGCAAATCTAAGGACCTAATTTACATAACAAAAACTTTTGAAATACTAAAAATAAAGTTAAACCTAATTTTTGTGTTTCATCAAATCCCAATGGGGCTGAGAAAACTCTTCTCTTGAAGAGTTGAAATATTGCTAAAAGAGAAATTCTAGATGTTGTATCATTATTAAAGTGGAATGAGGAGATCATTTTCAATGTTCTTTCCAGTTTTCTTGATAGTAAATTCTTCAACGGTGATATACTCAAGTTTATAGATTGTAACACCATTTCGATGTGCATTAGCTGGTAGCACTCTTTAATAAATGAAACTATTTTGCTCTTCTTTTGGAGAATACAAAATCAACTTTTAAGACTAAATAATATTTTATAATCAATCAAAATAGTCTATCATTGTACATATTTGATCAAATACTAAATAACAATAAAATTGGATAAAGATAAGTGGCAATGATTGAGCACCGGAGATTAAGATAATCTACAGATGGGCCAAAGCGGAAGGTGTGCATGTGCAGTGGCTTTGTCTCAAAGGGAAGGTTGTGAGCGACACTAGATGTAGGGGCTTCAAAATAGGTTAACGGGTTGTGTTGTGGTCCGACACGAACCCAAGTGTTTGATAAACGGGTTAAAAAGTAGACTCAATCCCAACCATCCCGCAACCTGAATGATCCCAAACCCAATCCAATAACCCATTTTGATTAAAAAAATTATAACTTCTTAACCATAGATTTTAGGTTAATTGATCAAAAATAAAAAGAACAGACCGAGAAATAAAAAAATTTAAGAAAAAAATTATTAAATGGGTAAGTTTCAGGTTAAAATCAGGTTGTCGGGTCAACCCAAACCCGACCTTATTAATAAATGGGTTGAAATTCGAGACCAAAACCTGACCTATTTGTTAAAAAGGGTCAATCCGAACCTGAATTTTTTTAGTCAGGTCTGGTCAGGTCGGGTCATTTAGTGACACCCCTAACAAGATAGATTGGGGATTTCATGGGGCGTAAAGATGGGTGTGAGGATTCAAAAAGAAGATAACAGTGCTATGTTATGTTCAAGTGTAGAAGCTAAACAATGACGTGGAGGAAGGTCATGTGGCAACTAGATCAATGTGGAGATGATTGCAAGCAATGGAGTGACAATACAAGGTAGATCAAAAAAGTTACAAGTGATGGATTATGAAAGCTTGCAAGACTGGATTAGAGCAAACAATGAGTGGATGGCATGCTCAATGATCATCAAAACGAGTTAACAAGAGTCAAGATTCATGTCCTCTTATGGTAGTTTGATTGATGAGAAATAAGGTGTTGCTCTAATGCAAATTGATGTAAATATGAATAGTAAGAAGAAGCAGGTATTAGAGATGGAGATCCCAGAAAATAAAAGAAAGAGGAGTCACTGGAGTTCCCTAAAAAAGAGAGATTAGAAAATATGTTTAATTCAATTCATTTTGCAATTGACTAAATACAACTCTGAATTCACCATTTATAAAGACAGGTTTACAATAATAATAATAATAATACTTAGAGATAAGATCATTTTTTTAATATAAATCTAATACTATCTAAATTAAATTTAATTCAAATTCAAGCTTGAAATTATCCAAAAATGATAATTAATGATAACAAAATAAATAAACAAATCTAAAATTCTAATTTAAAGAAGCAACTTCTAAAAGCTAGAAATAAACCTAATCCCACTTTTGGTGTAAACTGGTAAACTATTTGTCTATTTTTTTAATAAACAACAGCCTCATACCCAACAACACCAGGTTCCGAAGTTCCTGTCAACAACGCATGGCTATACAAGTTTCAATGTTGATAGCATGCAAGTAAATTTCTGATTTAATCCATCAAAGATTCGTATGCCCACTCAACATGCTTCTAACCCTTTGAAATACCTCAACGGATATGAGCATTAAAATATCATGCTCTAATATTATTCAGATGAAGTTGATTGTCTAACCCTTTGAAATACCTGAATCATTATGATGAACCAAATTATATAATAAAGAAGGCAAAAGCAATCACCCTGCATATAAGTTATTTCGTACTACCACTGAATTGGTTTTCCTCAAAATTATTTGGGAGTATGCATGAAAGAAGGTAAGAAAACCTAAATAGGAAAATAGAGTAGACTTGAAAATATGAATTTAGCATATCTTACAATACTTTGAAGCAATTACCATTTCTCATTACTTCAAAGATCATATCACAGTAAAACTTGAAGGGTGAAATCCTCATTACTCGACAAACATACTCTGCAAGGTGATACGGGAACAGCTGCAATGGAATCATAAATTAATGGCGCCAAAATAGGAATTGAGGAACGCTTAAGCATTAGAACACTTGAGATGATGCGGAAACTTCTATCATCAATTGTGAGCCAATCTTAAATAGTGCCTCAACTGTATGCATGAACTCATTGATACGAGTTCTAACAAAAATTTTGGCATTGATAGAAGGAAATAAAGAATGAACATGTTTAGGTAAGTACCGCAAGATTCTTACGCAGATAACGCATCATCTCTTCATAATATTCTCCTTCTTTGCATATTTTACGAGCAAAACATGTATTCCATTGTAGCCTCTTTTTTATACAGTTCTCTATTATTCTGCACTTATATTGACAAAGTAAATTAGACAAATCGCTTCTCCAAATTAAACCAGGCAATAAAAAAATGCTTATCCAAAAGAAGATATCAAAATATTTATAAGACAACTGAGGAATGCAATCTGAAGCTATAAAAGGAACAGTGTTCAATGCAACTTTCCATGGTTAAATTATATACTGGAGAGCAAGAATGAAAGGTAACAAAAAAATTTTGAAAAAAAGTACGGAAAGAAAATTTTATGATGCAGCAAATAGACCAAATAAGAATAACAGGTAGATGCGCAATGAAGACAAAGAACAAGGAGAGACGTACACATATGTTATGTTTAACATTCAAAATAAATTACTTCAAGTCAGTGCAAATAATGGATCCAAACTAGTGGTTGGTTTCTAAAAGTAATGTGAAAAATCATGAAGAGAATGCTCACATTAGTGGTTAACTCAAAATTCATCCCAAATGCAGTATAACAGTGATCGTACAATGTTCTTGACATATTCTTCTTATTCAAAATCATTTCAATTAAAAATGCAATCTGAAGCTATAAAAGGGAACAGCGTTCAATGCAACCTTCCATAGTAAAATTATATACTTGAGAGCAAGAAAGAAAGGTAACACAAAAATTTTCACAATAAGTAAAGAAAGAAAATTTTATGATGCAGCAAATAGACCAAATAAGAATAACAGGTAGATGAGCAATGAATACAAAGAACGAGGAGAGACGTACACATGTCATGTTTAACATTCAAAATAAATTACTCCAAGGCTGTGCAAATAATGGATCCAAAGTAGTGGTTAGTTTCTAAAAGTAATGTGAAAAATCATGAAGAGAATGCTCACATTAGTGGTTAACTCAAAACTCATTCCAAATGCAGTATACTAGTGATCGGACAATGTTCTTGACATATTCTTCTTATTCATAATCACTTCAATTAAAAAATAAATAAATATCCATGTAACTGTACAACTGTCATTATCATACATAAGTTTGTCGTAATGCTAAATCAAATAAACATATCAGCTGATACAAAAGGATCTAGAATAAATCTAATAAAGTATATATTCATGTATATCATGAATAATGGAACCCACATATATGCCATTACTGGAAGCAAAACTTGCACTGAATGTAACGGCAGAGAAAAAAACAATTTTCTTGAGCAGAGTGAAGCAAGCCAATCCTTGAATTGAACTCAAAATTTTGGAGTTTAGTCTAACACAAAATCAGCTCTAACTTAAATTGCAACTGGAGTCAATCTGGCTCACCTTGAACTGAATCAATTGAGGTGACTCAAAATTATTAATTGCAACTGGAGTCAAACTGGAGTCAAACTCAGCTTGTTAACTCAAAATTATTAATACATAACTTACATGAAATTACTTTCACTCGAACTTGAAACTGACTCAGTTTGAAATGACTCATAATTAAACAATAAAAAAATATATTTTATTTTCACAAAAAAATTATTAGTGATGGTGAAATAGATGGGGATATTATTAGTAGAATTCAAGTTGGATGGTTGAAGTAGATGAATGCATCAGGCTTGTTGTGTGATAGAAAAGTCCCTCTCAAACTTAAGGAAATATTCTATAAGATAATAGTGAGATCTGCAATGTTTTATAGTGCAGAATGTTGGCCATTAAAAGAGCAGTATAATATTAAGTGTTGCAAAGATGAGGATGCTCAGGTGGATGAGTGGCTTTACTCTTAGAGATAGGATACAAAATGATCATATACGTGAAAAGCTTGGAGTAGCTCCAGTGGAAGATAAGATTAGAGAGAGTCGTCTTAGATGGTTTGGCCACATAAAATAGTGGCCTTCCAATGACCCGATTAGAAAAGTAGATGTATTAGATTTGACTTATGTTAAGAAAGATAGATGTAGACCTAAAAGTACTTGGTTAGAAAATATTAGAAATGACCTTTCTTTATTAGATTTAGATAAGAATTTGACTCTTTAACAGGACACAATGGAGAAAAAGGATTCATGTAGCCGAGCCCACATAGTGGGATAAAGGCTTGTTGTTGTTGCTGTTGTTGTTCACAAAAAAATTAGCTTTCCTACAAAATAAATATAAAACTAAGATAGAATATATATATATAAAGGTTTAAAATTGTGCAATTGGGTATTGAGGCGTTTTTCTTTAATATGGCGAGGCGTAAGCCTCAAAATCCAAAAATTGCGTAAAGTGAAAATAAAGGTTAAAAGTGATTTTTTATATAATACTTAAATAATATGTTAAAAAATGACATATTAACTTTCTATTAAACTATGAAGTAATAAATTGCAATACATATAAAATAAAAAATTGCGTGAAATAGAATTGAAATCTAGATATTATAAGAGCAAAACAACATGAAATATAGAGATTACGTAAAAGTATCCTATAACATCAAGTTTAACTCCAACTTCTTCATTTATTTTAATCAACTTTCTCTTTCATAAATATATATCATTAACATAAAGATGAGAATAATACTCCAAAATTTTTAGAGGAGCAAAATTTTTAGAGGAGGAGGTTACATCTGGTGAACCATCCACTCAAAATCTACTAAAAATAAAAAGATCTCCAAGTTTTGCTAATAAAACTAAATTTAAAGGGGACATCACAGTTACTAATGAGTATAAAGAGAATTTTAAGCTTTGAATGGTATAGCCAACTTGCAACAATATCATTGCAACTTCAAAATTTTGATTTTGGCATATTTCTTCACATGCTCTGCTTAATTGAGGAAAATCAAACAACTTGCTTCCTTTACGAACAACTAAAAGGTCAGCCAACAAGTGCGATTCACTTGTATGCCCAAACAAAGAGATGAATAAAATTTCTTTAGTTGAAGATCAAAGAACTTAACATCTTCATTCCTGTTTTCTTGTTAAATACAAAAATGTTTGACATGTGCTTGCAAATTATTAATTGACTATCAACTGCCTTCCAGATGCTCCAAATTTCTTTATCACATTTCAACTTAGCATCTGAACTAAGGATTTGCAAAGTCAAATGAAACCGAAGAATCAAAAATAAGATATATCATGATTTATCCCAACTTGATGACTTGACACATCCTCTCATCACTCTAAATTGATCAAAACTATGCCTTCTATAGGTTTTTCACCATTACATCATCGATGCATAACCTATGGTATTCACTCCCCTAGGATAGGCATCTTCATCTCTACAAATCCATTTTTCAAAGTAGCTTAGGCTTAAAATGCTGTTTTGGGTTATTTCAATTCAAATGGAGCATATATTTCTTAAAAATATAATTTGATGCTCATTACAATTTCCACTATATTCCATAAAGATTACCAAAAAAATACTATTTCTTCACCAAACCTAAATTTCGAAATAAGATTCATAACATTTTTCTTAAAATAGCTAATAAAACCAATAACTTTTGAGTTAGCTTAGGTGGCATACTGACAAGATTGACAACACTCAATTGCTGGATTTCAGATCATTCTCATGGATTAAAGTAAGAAATAGAAGTTGAGTAACTCCAACATTAAATATGGGTATCTCCAACTTCCCGTACAATTCAGCAGCATGATTGATCATTCATAGATGAACAAAACACTTTGTGTTCGTTAATTCCCAAAACAAACCATGTTTAGAAAAATTGCAAAAAAATCATAATGCATAGTAGTGTAGCTATTGTTGTATTGTTAGGTGTTTCATGCTAGGTAATTTATGCTGCATTGAGTGAATATTGACAGTCTTGTTCGCTTGATTTCAAATCCTACATTAATAAAAAAGAAATCAAAAACTACTTACACCCGGATTAGGAAAATAATAAATGCCTCAGACAGCAGATAGGCAACGCATAGTAACTCATCTACTATACTGCGCCAATTAACCAAACATTAACTGAGAGATAATCTTCAAAGAACATATTGAAAATCTGGCCAACAACTAAAAGAAAAAAAAACTAAAAGGACCACCTCCTGTGCCATTCCTCTTTTGTGGAGATCGTCGCCAGGAGCCTTTTGGGGAGGTTTTCCCAAGGGCATTCGTCCTTGATTGACTTGAGAATAAGCTGCTCCTCAATTGTGGCGTGAACACGCTGCATCTTCTCAAAAAGTTTCGAACCACTAGCCAAGTTCAAGAAACCAAAATGAACGATCATAAAGAAAAACCCGACCCAAAAAATTGCATCATACTCTTGGAAGCTGGAAGGGCAAAAGATAAGTTGGATACCAAATGAACGTGAAAACCCGGTCGTAGTGCAAGGATGGCGAATCTACAGTTAAGTTCTAGGCTTCCGATTTGTGACGCAAAGCATAATAGAGCAATTGGAGTCGATTTGGCGAGATCTAGAAGTCCTTGTTTATCGGTGAAGAGCTTTGAGGTGGCAAAGAGAAGTAGCAGGAGGAAAAAGACGGGAAATTGATAGGTTTTGACATGCGCTTCTGTTTATTCTAACATTTGCAATGCTGCGGCTAGATCTAGCAGCAATTGTTTATGGGCGCAGAGCTTGGGGTTAAAGCTACAAGAAAGCATGCGCTGCAGTTTACCCGAACATTTGCATCGTCTTTAAAATTACTTAATATTTTAATATGTTTTTTACTCACCTTGGTTTTAATTCTTTTTTAAAAAGTAAGCAATTTTCTAGAGATCATCTTCAGCTCCTAAACACATGAAAAGTAGCAAATAAAAATTTTTAATATAAAAATAGTATTATAATCAATATTATAAATGTTGTGTTAATTATGTGAAACACTTGAAGAAGAAATTGATGTCTTGATCATTAATGACAACCCCATTGATCTGATCGTGCACGAATCTTGAGGCAAAATTAAGTTGAAAATTTTCAAAATTAAAATTGGAATCATTCAAACTCCAATTTCAGCAAATTTATAGTCGAACTGATCGTCTCAAAAATATGAATCCAACGACACTAAATTCAACTCAATCCAAGCTCAAATGGGTCCAAATCAAAGACTCAAGCGCTTTTGGAAGTTTCAAAACTACAATTTGGTGACATGCTTATAATTGAATCGAGCGGCTCGACGAGACAAATCCAACGTGCCCAAGATCGTCAAATTTTGATATCATCAAATGTCCGATAAACGCTTATGATAGGGGGAATCATTACCGGTCATCCGATTGAGCACTCCGAACCTACCCCGGATCTTCTCTATATTTACGGGGTGTGCCACTCATGAAAATCAATAAGTAGATCCTCACTCTTTACATGAAGGGGGACCTTTGGCTAGAGATTGGAGAGAGCTCTAAAACTTCAAGAGCTCCAGCACCACCGCTCAGCAGTCGACCGCCGCCGGACTTCAGTCCGGCCACCGTGGGACCACTGCCTGGCAGTCGATCATCGTCGGACTTTCGCCTGACCATTGTCGGATCATTCCCCGTCAGTTGAACTTCTGCCCGGATGTCGTTAGACTTCTGCCCGACCGTCGCCAGACCTTTGCCTAACTCTCTAAATTACTGTAATTTGACCGCCCCTAAGTCAAGGGATGGGTCAACATTTGTAACTCATTCAAATTTAGTGGAATCTTTTCACCTGGACGAGGCCCCATGATTTTTCTCTCTTTGGGCTTTCCACGTAAAAAAGATCATGTGTTTTACTTCTCTCTTTCTGTTTGTGTGCTGGATATCTGTGCATTGCTAAGATGAAAAGTTTACTCACTCAACCGCCGCGACTATCCTAGCCGCAACACCCATATAAATAAAAATAAATTTCAAGCAACTTATAATTGAGATTTTTTATTTAAAAATTTTGGAAGCAGCAAAAGACTATAGGATCTAGCCTAGTTAAAAAGATTTTACTACTATTATTCAAGTATTACATGTATTTTTTCTTGTAATTAAAGAAAAAATTAATATAATGTAACATAAGTGAATTGTAGAAGACTTTTTATATGATGATAGTAGGAGTTATGAGACATCAAAATGATTATGATAAGATGATTGATGTTATGCTTGATCGTTCTTCTTGAAGGTGGGGAGACTTGTGCCTTTGAAGGTAGACATCAATCTTAGTGGTGGCAATGGGCATCTACTTTGATGGCGAGGAGGGTGTCGGCTTAGATGGCGACGATAGGTGTCAACCTAGGAAGTGATGATGGACATCAACTTTGATGGCAATGTTAAGCAATATCAAGAGTTGATCTTGTTGACAATAATAAGTATTAACGTTGTTGGTGATGGTTTGGGTAGACCTTATTGGTGATAGTTAGCATTTGCCTTGTGCGATAGCAAATCTCAGGAACTAATGGCTAGAGATATAGATTTCTCCGAATTAAGGAGTTATCTCCATCAAAATCCTCCATTGGTCCCTTCATCAAAGGTGTGGAAGAGTTGCATGCTTATAAATTTTTAGATGACTTTTTGTGATCATTTTGATTAGAATTAAAGTCACTCTATAGGATAGTCAGAGTTAATCTCCTTAATTATTCAATATTTTCTAGTCATTTTAGTGTCTTTGTGATATTAGAATTGGCTAATCTTGGGCTTGTCAGATTCATTTCATCAGGATGCTCATTACAAATATAAGCATATAAAATTTGTAGGTCATTTGGACCCTCAAAATCTTATGAAACTTCTAATTATACCTTAGGTACTTGATTTATGCCCTTTGTACTTGAATCAACATGTGTATTATCATTAGATTTGTCTAATCGAGATGCTCATTTCAACTATAAGTTTACTAAAAATATAAATTATATGATCTTAGAATCAATTTTGGAAGTTA
This sequence comes from Dendrobium chrysotoxum, assembly GCA_019925795.1. Lineage (NCBI taxonomy): Eukaryota > Viridiplantae > Streptophyta > Magnoliopsida > Asparagales > Orchidaceae > Dendrobium > Dendrobium chrysotoxum. The sequence continues at coordinate 73,932,071 of CM034305.1, read as the reverse complement.
TGATTTGAATACTATGATGCTTTGGCTTTTAAAATTTGAGCCAATACATACTTGGTTGGATGAATTTTTAGGTGGCATATAAATAAAATTTACTTATATTGTATACTTATGCAAGCCAGCACCCACCCTTTCAAGTAGGGTTGTGACTTTATTGTCTCATTCAAACTTATTTAGAGACTCTTCTCTATGATCTATTGTGAAAGGGATTCTCTAACATGCTTATTAAAATGTTGTTTCTTAGTTTGCATTGTTATAGTCCCTTAGTTTACATTACTCTACAGAGTAGTATTTTATTCGAACAATTCGGAGGTCTATTATTTCATGTGTATTCTTTATCAAACCTTCTTGCCTCATCTTTTAATACACAATCTCTTTTTTTTTTTTTTTTTTCACTAAATTTTATACAACTCATATATCACTAATTGTTTTTAGTCTAGTTTCATATATGAATTGAATACGCTTAGTTGAAAAAGATATTACCCAACACTCCTTTAATGGGGTTACCCTAATTAGGAACCATATACATCTCTTTATGTTAGGCCTAAACCCATGCTTACAGCTACTAACATAGCCAACATTAGTAACAAAATCAATAATATGTGTGATTAATATACAAATACATTCTCTATGACTTAATTTGGTATTATGTGCACCATTTGAATCTAAGTACAATCAAAATAAACAAGCATACTTTTTTTTTTTGACAAACCCCAGATTAGATCCAAACCTTAGTCTAGCCAAACCCTTTAACCAATATAAAATCAAATCAATTAGTATTACCTTATGTCAACATGTTTCATCTGAATCCCATTTACAATAATTAGTAAGCTAGCCATAACCCAACCATGTTGGACTCCATAAGCCTAGTTTATACTAGGGTTTTGATGATCATAAATAATATTAGTTATGTTAACTGATAGTTTAGTTATGTGTGAAGATTATTGCTTTTAAACTAACATTTCAGGTAAAATTTAGGATAACAAATAAAGCAATATTTGGCACACTGAAAATAGAATCAAAGAGGAGGAACTGATTAAGTTAGTTTAGAATTAAAAATGTGAAGACCATCAAAGACAAGAAGAGTTCAAGAAGTAAAGTGTGTATTAGTCTGTAATTGTTTTTATTTTTTATTTCTTTGAGTCTTTTTTGTATTCTATGTATATAATGAGTATCAAGCACCTCCACACGAGTGCAAGTAAAATTTAAATTTTGAAAAACTAATTAAAATAATTGATTTTCTAATTATTTGTACTATACGATATCATAATCGTATGATGAGCATGATAATTTTTATAATTTATGATGGTCAAGCAGTATTAATTAAAAGAAATTTAAAAATAAAAAATTTCACAATTAATCATACAAAACAATAATCATCGTGCTAGATGATCAATTATTTAAAATTAAATAGCTGACTCGTTGTTATTTCTATGAGTAGGCAAATTTGAATCTGTATTAATCATACTGTACAAACCTGTTCATGCTATATCAATTTAAATTTTTATGTTAACTATTTACCTATTTTAGAACCTAATATCAAGGAGTCAAATCATAGGCATTTTTGTACTTTATGATCCATATCATAAAGGTTGAAGAAATAGAGAGCTTGTTCGAATGATCTTCATTAGGATAGGATGATCTAGTCTTCTAAGTCAAAAACTTGATTGATCATATTATACGAACATCATGTAGATTGATCAAACAAAGACCTATTTTTAGTGGTTTTGGCTAAATAAACTCATCATACTATATGATTAGTGGACCATACTATATGATCACATCATCCAAATTAATTAATAGCCTAATTAGGGTTTCTTTTTGGAATCTTGATATAAATACCTAAACCTAAAAAACCCTAAGGGTGGAGAAGAGTGCTTTTACCAAGATTTTTTCAAAGAGAGCTTTTAAGAGAGAGGGAGTTCTTGTGTATGGGAACTCTTTATGTGTTCTTGCAATAATTTGACAGGAGAGTGGGTGAGAGAGATTGGAGAAAACATTTGAGATATTTCTTAGAGTGTCTAAGAGATCTTTGTATGAGAAGTACATAAGATTATTTTTCTCAATGTGTATCCTTATTTCTCATAGTTGTTATAAGAAGCTCATGCGAAAAGAGCTCTAAAAAGTCTTGGTGTAAGAGACTATGGGTCAAACCAAAGAGGCTAGGGAAGTTGAGCCTCTCCATCGTGTTAGGTGCAGAAGGAGGGAATTAGATGCTTTAGGGGACCTTAGGAAGTAGAGGACCTTAGGGAGAGAGAGGTAGTGGAATTCTCAAGGAGAGGACCTTAGGGAGTAGACATAGGTCAAGGTGACCGAATCACTATAAAATTTTAGTTCATACTTTAGTTTGTTGCAATTGTATTATCTGCTTAGTTTTATTTCAATTGGTGCGGATCTTATTAAGAAGCTAAGCAAAATACTTTAAAATTTTGGTTTTATATATATATTAAAGTTTTTTTTTAAGATCGCATACGGTTTGTGGTGTTTTAATTTAAAAAGAATTCCATTATAATCATTAAAATTTTAAACACACATTACATAGAATATTAAATGGTATTACAGTAGATCTTCCATTTATAGGCTAGAATGTTGAAGATAGGGAGTACACACAATTAAATGCAGAAAGTACATGCATGTGTCTGCTTGTACAATTAGAAACGAAATATGGGATAGTCTCTATGTTATTTATGAAGGAACAAATGAGGTTAAGCATGTGAATAAATTTAGTTGTATAAACAATTTTGCTTTATGTTTCTATAATCAAATATGTATAGTTAATAACATACTATCTCAGAAGACAAACTAATGCTTGATTATCAATTTAATAATAGAAATAGAGTTTATTTTTATAATCAAACTTAGCATAGAAAATATATCATTCATCCTGAGAGATAAAATAATATTCACCTATTATTTTGAAAATGAAATACTTAAGGATAAAACTTTAATCTATGTTCAAGGATTTTCCCCACTCTAGAAGACTAAAGTAGGGTTTTTTTTTACTAAGTTCTAGGTTCCCTATAGAGGCAAGTTTAAATCCCAAGATGAATAATGAGAAAACTCTCGATTAAAGTGGTGATTAGACTTCGTTAGATTTATAATAGGTTTAGATTCAATATTTTGAGTTTAAACCTAACAATAGGGAAAAGTTAAATATTTGAATGATTCTTTACTAAATTAACGGAAGAAAGATTGATAGTGCTTGAGATTTTGGGATAATCGATAAATACTCTAACCAATACTAATGTTTGGATTTTACTAATTTAGATCATGATCAAATTTATGTTTGAGTTTGTAGTTTTTTAGAAGAATAGGATAATCCTCCTGAAAGGAACTACATTAAGTTTATACAAATATGGACCTACATCTACTTGGAGTGGATAGCCAACTAACCACTTAAGTACTTCAAAACCATGCTTCCAAGTCTAATGCATGCAAGGTAGATAGCTCTTATTTAACTAGAATCAAGGATTTAAGTTCAAACTTTAATTAGAAAATTAAAGGATGTCATGCACCTACCTAATGTACTTTAAAACAATTTTAACCTAAACTCTGAATCTTCTGCAAAACTCTTAATGCAATCTGTGCTGCACAATCATTACAATCTATGTGGCCAATTTTTTAGAGAAAATTGAAAACATAACAGCATTAAACCCACAGGGAATAATAGGCTTAGCCCCATTGCTTATGCAGCCCCTTGCCTGTTGTCGACTTGTGTACATTATTTTGTATATATTGCATGAGAATAAATATGTGTGCTTGTATGCATGAATAGGTAAAGGTATTGAGGTCTACAGTATAAATATCAAGATGTTCTAAGACTATCGTATGTGTCCAGGCAAGGGCGCATACGTCATAAGAAAAACTAAGAAAACATGCAATTCCTAATCACACAACTCATCTACAAACCATGCATGAATATATATATATATAAGAAAGCGATAAATGCCACTATAAGTACAGCATGGGATTTGCAGGAAAATAAAGGTGGCCAAGCTCGACTAACAACAAGCTCAGATTTCTACACCAATAGAATGATGCAAATCTTTATAAATATGGTTTTTTATTTAATCTGAAGGTCTTCTAGCTTCAGGCATTCTATAGAATTCCAAAAGATAATATCCCTCAAAGGAAGAGGGATCACATCTTTTTTGGAGTCCTACAAGTGTATATAATAAGCAAGTACATTTAAAATTTTCACAACTCTTATACACTTACAACTTGATCTACCTATACAATTACATCTACAATTTATATTTTCACTGACACTTCATAATTTTACATTAATTCTTTACAACTCACATTTACACTTTACAGCTTGTATGTACACATTACAAATGAAAGAATTAACTTTTTTTGGACTGGTGCAAGTGTGGCAAGCTAGGAAAAGTAAAGTGCAATGTAGGTAAATAAATGTACAAAAATTGAATGTATGACAACCCAGAGTATATGAAAAGTAAATAATTATAGCATAAGACACCCTTGAAGTAAGATATCCAAAAAACCATAGCAAAAATAATAATGACCTAGCCTAGACTATAGTTGGTTGTCCTATCAAGTAAATTCTAAAGTGTGTGCTAAGCTTGTGTGGCTCATATATGCCTTAAGGGAGTTGATGTTTGAATTATTTATATATTGAATTTATTTGTTTATTATAAGACAACAGGATTTAATTTGAATTTGAATTTTTAGATTTTATTATTTTATTAAAAAAATTTTAATAGCTAAAGTTATTTAATTTTAGGTTTTATAGAACATTGGTGATTAATAACTCCAAGTGATGTTTGAAGTTAATAACCAACAAGTCCTTAGGATTATAAATTTAATGCATTTGTTTCCCTTTAAGAGATGAATCAAGTGCATAAAGCCTTGGTTTTATTTATGGTTTAATTAATTTTAATTTTGAGGAATCGTGATAATTAAAGACTTTAAATTATTTGAAATCTTTATTCAAAAAGTCATAGGCTTATCAAATTAACTCATTTGTTTCCCCCCCCCCCCCCCCCCATAAGATAAAACAAATAATTTATTTTCCCTGAATTTGAATTAGAGAGAGAAAGTTTGGGAGAGGGATTGTCATCTTTCTTGAATTTGAATTTGCCTGGCTGCAGTTTTTGTAAAGGCTTCTCCGTCTTACTGTGGGGGCTAAAGGAGAGTCACTTTGGTATAGTGCAATACCTAGAGAAGGAGTCTCTAGGGAGTGGATGTAGGTCGTGTTTGACTGAACCACTATAAATCTGGTGTTCTCTATTTCTGTTTCTTTTATTTTTTCGCATTATTATTTTACTGCACTTTATTTTTCTGTGGTTGAAAAAGTACAAAATTCATAACTGTTCGTACAGTACGAACTGAATCATACAGTACAATTTGCATAAAGTCTTTTAATTAAATATTTTCTAAAATTCCAAGAGAATTTTTTAAAGTACCAATTCACCCCCCTCTTGGTTAGGCTAGGGACATAATCAATAGGTCTAACAACCTATTCGCACTTTCAGCAGGTATATAAGCTTAGAAATAAATGTATTTTTTGATATAGTACACAATATTATAATTATCATAAAGTTTCACAATATGTCCTACTAAAAGATAAATTAGTAGAAATTCAAGGGAAAGCCATATACAAAATTTAATATTTTTTTAGAAATATACCAAATTACCACACATTATTCATAACTACATTTTGAAGCATTTATTATGTTACAACACTATTTATATGTGTTAGAATATTTTTCTAGATAATGAAATTGATGTATTTTAAAAACCATCTAGTGACAATTTGCAAATAAAATACAAGAAAGTGCAAAATTTTGCCAACTATGATATATCAAAAGTTACAAGTTGAAAAATTTATTGATTGATTTGATATACTTAGTTTTGCATTAAAATTTTAATTAAAATATTAGTAAAACATGAAAACTTTGAATTATCAAAAGCTGACCTAACCTATCTTGGCCCGGACAATTTCTCATACTATCTCGATGGATGAAATCAATCTAAAGCTGCTTGAAACAGACTTTCACTATCTAGAATTATCTTTCTTTCTTTCTCTAGCATGTAACTTAAAGGGTAAAATACAATTAGCAAATGGAATTTTGAGTGAAATTTGATATTTACAAAATATTTAATGTCAATGTTACTATTTTCATAGACCTAGCACCTCAACGTTCTCTTCAAAATTCTAGCCTAACAAAGAGCACAATATCACATCACCCCTATTCAAGGTCATAGCACTCTAGAGCAAACCTAACACAACAGTGCTCAACCACTTAGCACCACAACAGTTTAATAAATAATTAAAATCACAAAGAACTTAGCACGACAGTGTCATGACAATCCCAAAGGAAGTTTTTAGAATTTAGATTTTCATATACAGACCCTGGGACATGCTCCAGAATAAAATTTATGCATTCATACACATAGTCATTCATAGACATGTGCATAATGGAAGTGTAGAAAAATTAATCACATGAGACTTAACAGATAATGTTTTGACTATATCAGAACACCATAACACTAGGTGTTGCACCTACCCTCCCATGCTCTATGAGGACATTGAGATGTCCTATGGTTTAACTAAACAGACCTGAAACACTAGCTCATGAATAGATAATAATGGCCATGATGCCTTCTTCCATATGAAGCACATATTGAGACACTACTCATATATATATATATATATATATATGAATTACTCTCATGAATTGCAATACCTTCTTTCTTAGAATCACCAGCCTCGAACATACTCTTATTCCCACTAACACTACTTTCAGGTAGCTCTCCTCCAAACCTCTTCCTACATGCATCCCAACACTACTTAAAGGATGTAAAATCATTCACGATAAGCCTTATTGTTTTCACCAACTTAGTAAAATCTTTGATCCTAAAAGGAAATAATGGTTGCCTCAGACTATCCCTCATTCCTCTAAAAAATCTATAATACTTCTCTTTTAGGGTACTAACAAGTTGTACAATATATCTAGCCAATATAATAAACTCTGATTCATACTACACTACAATATTCCTTCTTTATATTAGCCTTAAAAATGAATCTTGCATTTGCAGCATAGCTGATAGCAACATAAAGTAATCCATAAACATCACAAAAAAATCCTTCCCAAGTGATCTTAGCATTTATCTTATTCTAAAACTTCTCCTTTTGATGGCCTAACCAATAGCGCTCAACTTCACCATCAAACAAAAATATAGCCAACTATACATTATAGTTTTCTATATGTTGCATGCTATCAAAAGGCTTCATTAACTTTATCAGCTAATCCACGGCCAAATGAGGCTCCACTATACACTAGAAATGAGGGGGTTTCAACCTCCAAAATAACTATAAATATCTATCAACATTGTCCACTCTCAAAGTGGACATCCTACTTTGCACCATACCCATCAATTGGGCAACCAAACTAGTAAACCACACCATTTAATCTAATGTGATGGCCTCTGCTATGCTCAACACAATCTAGCTAGAACTTTACTCATCTATTCTCTTTAGATCTTAGGGATTTATGATTATCTAATTGTAACAACCTGAAAATAAAAAAAGCATTTTAAAATATGAATTTTGAATTTTTGTTTGAATTATAGTGCTTTGGTGCTATGCTTGTGAGCACTATGGTGCTAGGTTAATAGTACAACGGTGCTAAAAATTATTGTTGTGGTGTTTAACTCTCTGTTTCTATAGTAATTTTGATTGTACAAACAGTGCTGGGTCTAAGCACTGCAGTGCTAGGCCAGTACTAGTATTATATTTTTTATTATAAATATCTATGCTTTCACCCCACTACCTCCATCACTCATTGCCTTGCCCGCAAAGAAATCAAAGGAGGAGACGAAGAGAAGAGGAGAAGAAGAGGAGAGAGAAGAAGAGAAAGGAAGCTCTTCTGGGATTTTTTGTCTGTCACTACCGTCATAAAAAATATTCTGATCAATATAAGCAACTATCATCTTACTTCTATTTTTAATGATTTTGATTTTTACGTATTTTATCTCTCCTAAGTCTATTAAAAATATATTATCTCCTTATTTCATGGGCTTTCACTATATAACTTTTGATATGTTATATATGTAATCATTTTAAATGATTTGATTTAATTTTATTGCATTTCCACCAATTAAATTTGTGTATAGAAATTTCTCTATGAAATGTGTGGGAAAAAGGTATACTGAAAATGGGTCGATAGTGATGCATTATGATTTAACATGATAGTGCTGTACTAAAATGTATGTGACGAAATGATTGATAGATACTAGGTTGAGATATTGGTCTAATGGAAAGGATGTACTGTACTAATACTGCTTTTCTAGATATGCTAATTGATATCATATTTATATGATATGATAACCCCAAATGATAACCTCATATTTATTGATTCATTATTGAGAGTCATAAGGAGCTGAAGACTGATTGGGAGTTATAAAGAGTTGAGGTGACTGATTCACGTGATTCAAGGGGAATTATAAGGAGTGTACTGATTGAGAGTCATAAGGGGTGAAAATTTTGGGAGTCATAAGTGTAGGAGCAAGATACCCTCAAGATACCCTTATTTAAATATCTAATAGAATATTGATTTCTAATTTTGATTACTGAATACTATATATTTATACTATATGGATACTGATATTGAGATATTGATTTCTATTACTTCTTATTATCACTGAATATGAATGATACTATCATAACTCTATAACTGATAGACTGACAAGAATGATTGAATGAATATTATAAAATAGTCATTGTAATATCATTTCTTTAACAAAAATATATATCATACCATGCTTATCAAAAGAATTCTATCTAAATACAAGACATACCTATAATTGCAGCTTTAGCCCTTATCAACAATCATTATTCAAGAGGTGCTTTACCATTTCCTAAAAATATATATAGTAAATATATGGGTAAGCAATATTTGCTCGGTAAGCTATACGAGACCTACTTAAGAATTTAATATTTATTTTAAATAATTGCATAGCAATTAAACATTGTATAAATAGGAAAAATATGCTTTTTTTGGATAAAATCACATAATTGGTTGTATCAGTTGTTGTTGTGAGCATAATTGTGATAGTCCAACTAGTGTCACACGTCAATTAATAGTAGGAACATGTCAACAAAGATAACATGAGTATTCACTTAAGCATTATATCAAAAATAAAATATCTAAAATAACATAACATTTAACATATCAATAGAGAAGATATATCACATTTTTCGGTTCCTCCTTATACCTCCATTTAAATCATGTTTCCCCTTAGCCCCTTATAGCTCAACATCCACTAATACCTCTCTTGTTCATCTTATATCTATTTAGGCATATCATAGGCTTAGATTGAGGAATAATATGTGTGCACAAGCCCTTATAACTCCACTTATATTGCACATAAACATAAATAGCAGCCACTTACATTTCTCCTCTTTCTCTCTCTCCTCTACACGTGCTCCATCATATGAACATCACATATCCCATCACATGATCATGAATATGAACATATAACTCACCATATGAACATGAGAGGAAACATGTAAATTTCATCACATGATCTTGGAAACATTAGCATTTCTAACATATATGAACAACATTTAACACAGCATAAATACCTGAAATTTCATATGTACGATAGAATTAGTAGTTTGCATGGGATATACTTGTATACACATACAAAAGTAACAAATAAAAAAAATTATGAGCAAGTTTCACAGCATCATTTTAAAGCATTTATAGTTCTATAGCAGTTTTTATCGATAACAACATACTCGCTAAAATGCTTAAAATATTAAGCAACTCCAAATACCTTGTGAAAATTTATATTTTTTCTATCAATATGACAATAACATTTTAGTCTAACATATGCCAAAAGTTACATAATGGAAAGATCATAAAACTTCCAAAATTTGTGTTTGTATAAAACCAAATCAAATGAAATCTGAAAAGTACTCACAAAAGTGACTGAAATCTAAAGTAATGTACGAATAACTTACCTCAATCTAGCCAACTTTTCCAGCTGGCCTATCTGGAAATTTTTTGCACTAAGACATTAAAATATAACTTTTTGTCTTTAAAAATCTCTCTCTACCCAATAGTCAAGATAAAATGAAATGAAATTTAGAATGTGGATCATGATATTTATAAACCTAACCACCCCTAGTGTTGCAACACTCCCAAAGTAAATTTCCAGACTCCATAATAGAGAGCTTACTGCAGCAGCTCTCCCTTTTACAGCGACATAGTGCCATTCCTTCAGGTGCCCAACTAACAGAGAGAGAAGCACCACCATTATAGCACCGTAGTGCTCACAAGAAAAAAATATCTCAATACAAAAATAGAGAGTATAATGCTTCAACCCTCCTAGGGAGAATTTTGAACTTAATGCATTTTCTTTTCCAAATTTAATAATTTTCTCTACTAAAGTATGCATAAAAATGAGTGTAACTAATTACAGAAATTTCAATGAATGCTACATGAATTTACCATCTTATTAGGCTCAACTCATGTCATCATAGATAAACCCAACACTATAGAAGTAGTCATTACACAGTTTGAGACCTATAGTCCTTTCTAAGTACTTTTCTAGATTCTATCTCTTCACCTCTACTATTTATTCTCCATTCTCACATATTCTACTTGCCCGTTCATCTAGTAGGCATACTAGTAAAGTCGGTTGTCATTCACGAATAAATTTGGATCCAATAATTATAATATTGTATCTTTAAAGATATTATATAAAAATATATAAATTAAATAAATATAAAATAAATTCATATAACTATAAATTTATTTCAATTGCTCATAAATTAAAATATATTTAAATTTATTAAAGTCCTTAAACTCATCTGAAGAAGAAATTATTATATAATTCTTAGCATGAAGTTGAAAAAAAATCTATTTTTTTAAAATAAATATTAAAAAAATTATGATATACTAGAACAAGATAAGAAAAATAAAATTAGTTTGTAGAAGATATTTTTTTTAGTAATATATTTAGAATAAAAAAAGAGTTTGCTTAATCAAAACTACTTTTAAAATATAGTTCTAACATTAAAATTATTATTGAGGTGTTAGACATCATATTAATTAATTTTTTTATTTTAATTAGATATATATTAATATGTATCATATCAAGTAACATATGATATGTTATGCTTCATTATTATAATACACAGACTTAAAAAGACTTCTAAAAAATTTAACTTATCAACGGTAATTTTACTAATCCCTAAAAAAAGTATTGGTTTTATCAAGGTTGTGAAAATCAAAATGGATAATGAACTGGAAGAATGAGATGTCAACGGTTCGATGGTTCGCCCAGGGTCGAATCAGAAGATGTAATAAAAATACTTATTATATTTAAATATTATAAAAATGATGCAATCATTTGTGAATATATAACAAAAAATTGAACAAAATCATAACATGAAGCATCAAAGAAACATAATAAATAAATTCAATAAATTTAAAACTAAATACATTTATGTTTTGAGTATCTGACCTCTTTGTAGTCATAACTTAAATTCGAATTTATCTATCATATAAGCTTTTCCATTTTTGAAAATATGTATAAAAAATTAGGGGTTTACAAAAAAAATATGTGAAACTCAAAATAAAAACTTGATGTACTGAACATTGCAAAAAGCATTTTTCAAACTCAAAATCAAAAGCTCAACTTAATAAAACAAGAAATTTTAACTTCTCTGAGAAGAAATCTTACATTGCAAAGTTCAATCGCTGAGTAGTGAATGCGAGGAGAACTCACCATAGTGCGATGTCGAAGAGGAGTTGCTAAGTTGGCGCTTCCGAGCGTTTAGGGCAGCTTCGATGCGGGCTTCACGAAGGTGCATAGGACGGCGAATGGAAGGAAATAGCGATTAAAGAAAATGAATAGCATAATAGGTTTTTAAGTTTCCTATAAGTTTAACTCTTGTTTATTTTAAACAATGAGATCTAACATCAACGGCTCATAACACATCAGATTTGAACTGCCCATTTTTCTGAAATTGGTACCGATTTTTCGGTTCGTTTGTCGAATCCACAGTTCGAACGATTAAATCTTGATTCTTTGTGAAACCAGTTATTAAATAAATCGAAACCGGCCGGCCGACCTATTCGTGGTTCAACTGGTTGAACAGATCAGTCCGATCCGCTTTTGAAGGCCTTGGGTTTTACGACCATTGTTGATGCTGCCTCCTCGATTGACAGCGTGAGCCTCCATAATGCCTATTTATCTTTATTTTAAAATTTTAAGTTAATTAAAGATAAATTTATATATACCATATACACAAGTATCAAATCTAAAATCTCTTATGTGATGAGCAAAGCTCTCATCCGGGGCAAATTATTAGGTCCGGTCACCGGACCTATCTCCGCGTCCGGACGCCAATAGGAACACGCCATGTGGCATTAAATTTTTTAATCTAAAACTTTTGCTTTATGTCTTTTCAGCCCGATCGGCCCGACCCAACCCAGCATTATTTTCATTTTAAACGTAGGGTTGGCGCTATTTTAGAAACCCGCGGTTTTAAAGAAAAAATGAGGTAGGAAAGTGCAGAAAAGAGATGAACTGCTCACCGAAGAGAGAGTGGGAAGGGATGCATGAAACCGGAGGTATGAATGAATCGGAAGTTAACTTAGCTGGATCAGCCTCAGGTTTCAACATATCGGTAAGTTTCAATCTCAGCGCAAGTTGTATTAAGAAAATACGAGGTAGAAGTTTGTAAACAAAGCTTTGTAGAAAAAAGGTTATATGGTTTTCGCAAAAGCTTAGAAGTAAACAAAGCTGTGCAGTCAGTCTAGGATTTAGGCGAAAAAGTAAATAAAGTCATAGATCTTGTTGTTGAACTTTTATTAGTTATTTTAGGAAGAAGAAAAACATTATTTTTAGATTTGGGAAAGGTGTAGAAGTTGCGATATAGTTGCGCTATAGTTGCGCTTTCTGATCTGATGTTTTCTTATCATCTCAGGCTGTTTATAAAGACGAGAGAGAAGCATATGAATGTTATTGTACTTATGCCCATGATAATGGCTTTAGCGTGAGGAAGGATCATCACAGTTTCTGGCCAAATTCTAGGAAGATAAAATCCAAGGACTTTGTGTGCTCAAAAGCTGGTTTCAAGAGAAGTATTGATCTGAATTCATCAAAGAGATTTAGTAAACCAGATGTTAGAACTGGTTGTCCATCTATGGTGAGGTTTGCAGTTGATGAAGATGGTTACTGGCATGTCAAAAGATTTATTGAATCCCACAACCATGAATTGGCTACCCCAGCTGACCGACACCTTCTAAGATCATGTAGGAATGTTGTTGAGGAAAAAGCTTTGGTCCTAAAATCAATGACAGATGCAGGAATTAGAACCGTTGATGCATATTCCTACCTTGCAGAGGAAGTTGGAGGATTTGAGAATGTTGGATTCTCTAAGAGGGATGCCTACAATTTGATTCAAAAGGAGAAAAGAGCAAGGATTGAAAATGGTGACACTAATTCTTTGATTCAATTATTTAAAGATCGTCAAGTTGAGGACAACATGTTCGCATGGGATGTTCAAATTGATGAGCATGATAGATTGTTAAATTTTTCTGGGTTGATGGGAGAGGCAGGATAGATTATGAATGTTTTGGAGATGTGTTGATTTTTGATACTAGCTATAAGCTCAACAAGTATAATTTTGTATGTGCACCATTTGTTGGTGTTAATAATCATTGGCAGAACATTTTGTTAGGTGTTGCTTTTTTGTCAGAAGAAACAATTAAAAGTTTTACATGGTTGTTTAAAACATTTGTACGAATAATGGGTAATAAACATCCAACAACAATATTCACTGATCAGGACCAAGCTATGGCTAGGGCCATAGAAGATGCATTACCTTACACTCGTCATAGATTATGCCAATGGCACATCTTCAAAAAGGTTCCATCAAAAGTACCTATCTTCAATAGCAATAATAAAGCCAAAGGTCTCTTCTTTAAGTGTATGAGGAAGTGTGATTCCGAGGAAGTGTTTGATGAGGCATGGGCTGAAATGATCAAGGAAGGGAACCTTCAGGACCATGAATGGTTGCAGGATCTTTATAAGATAAGGAGAAAGTGGTCAACAGCTTTTAATAAGGATTGTTTTAGCATGGACATTTTATCCACGCAGCGTAGCGAGTGTACTAATAATGTGTGTCATGGCATTTCGAAGCCAACAAGTTCATTAACTGATTGTTTTCTTGGGTTAGAAAAGGTACTGATGAATTGGCGGCGAAATGAGCAGGATGATGAGTACAAATGCAGTCAGTCTGAAATTGTGCCTATGATAAGGACCAGCTCAATATTAAAGCAAGGTGTAAGGTTTTACTCAAGAAAACTATATTCATTTTTTGAGGAAGAATTTATACAGGGTGTGGGAGGAATGAGCATAGACTTCGTTTCAACTGATTCTTCAAAGTTTCTAGTCAACTACATAGAGACTAAGGACCAACAACATCCTTGGGTGGTTGACTATGATGCAACAGAAGGTAACATTCAATGCACCTGTAGGAAGTATGATACCATGGGATTGTTGTGTTCTCACAGTTTGAGGGTTTTCAGACAGTTGGATTTTGCTAAAATCCCCGAGAAGTACCTACTATTGCGATGGTCAGCAAGGGCTCGAAAAGATATTTATTCAGGTAACTTGGCCAATGCTAAAAGAAATAATAACTTTAAAGGTGGTAGGGGATTCATATTCAGGAATCAAGTTAGTAGATTTGCATATCAAATGAGCACAGAAGCTCAAGGTAATGAGGAGGCAGAGGAGTTTATTCTTGCCTCAATGAAAGACATGGCTGAAAACTTATACTCAATTCTTGGTGGTAAGATAACAAATCAGAAGTATGCTGCAAGATTCCAAGGTGGCAGTGCAAATTTGAAAGATCCACTAAAACGTAGACCTAAAGGCATATCTAATGCAAGACTAAAAAGCCACTGGGAAAAGAAGAAGCGGCCTAAAAGTAAGTTTTAATATCCTGTCATGTCTAAAACTATTATTTCCTTACCTAAGACTAAAACTGTAGTTTTTTGCAGAGAAGAAACCTATGGTGGAGGAAAAAACAATGGAAGATCCTTGTTCAACACAGATGAACTTCTCAAGCATGCCTGAATGTTTCAGGGAGGAATATATAACCGGCAATCCAACAAGCCAGCCAGGAGCTGAGTACACCAGATTGATGATGGATTTTATTACTTCTGAGTTGGAATTTAATCAATTTTCAGTGTAATAAGTATTGAATTTTCAGTGTGATGTAATAATATTAATTGCAATTTAATTTTAATAATGTACTGTTATTTTAATATTTATTGGGACTTATGAATAAGAATTGATTTTTAATATGTACTGTTACGATTTAGTTGAGCTTTTGTTGCGCTTTCATTGCGCTTAAGTGGCGCTTTACCTGCGCTTTATGTGCGCTTTACCTGTGCTTACGTTGCGCTTTACGTGCGCTTAGGTTGCGCTTTACCTACGCTTAAGTTGGGCTTTAGTTGCGCTTAAGTTGGTTTTAGTTGCGATTTCAATCAATTACATTAATGTTTAAAATTAGCTGCGCTTTCTCTGCGCTTTCTCTACGCTTTAGTTGCGCTTTCGTTGCGCTTTAGTTGCGCTTTACCTGTGCTTACGTTGCGTTTTACTTACGCTTAGGTTGCGCTTTACCTACGCTTAAGTTGGGCTTTAGTTGCGCTTAAGTTGGCTTTAGTTGCGATTTCAATCAATTATATTAATGTTTAAAATTAGCTGCGCTTATGTTGCGCTTTCGTTGCTCTTTAGTTGCGCTTTACTTGCACTTTAGTTGCGCTTTCGCTGCGCTTATGTTGCGCTTTAGTTGCGCTTTAGTTGCACTTTGTTGATTATAAAGAGTTACAAATCATAAACTATATATTAACAGTAAAATTGTATAAAATTTACACAGGAGTATATATTAACATAAAAAATGTACAAGATTTACAACACAAAATGTACAAAATTTACATCTTTGTCGTAAGACAAAGAGCATATCCAAGTTCAGCCC
The DNA here is from genome assembly GCA_019925795.1 of Dendrobium chrysotoxum. Lineage (NCBI taxonomy): Eukaryota > Viridiplantae > Streptophyta > Magnoliopsida > Asparagales > Orchidaceae > Dendrobium > Dendrobium chrysotoxum. The sequence goes on along the minus strand of CM034305.1, from coordinate 73,916,047 downwards.
TAAATTTTGGCATATATTTTTGCCATTCTTTTAAAGAAGCCCAGTCCGTTTTCTTTTTTAGTATGGCTCTCTCCATATACTTGCATACAAAAATTCCGCAGTCATACTCGTTTGACTGGGTTGGAATTCCACGGACAGTTTGTAATTTCCAAGTTGTTATATCGCTTGGAAAGACTCCGGCTTTGTCTTCATGTATTTGTTTAATCTGAAAACAAAAAAGTTTTTACAATCATATGTGATATTGAGTATAAAAGTTTTATAAAGTCAAGCTCTAAACTTACAACTTCAGTACAAATTGCCTTGTGTTCTGGATTGGGTAACGAATCATATAATTTCCATACTTTCTCTTTCAATTTTCCTACAATTAGTACCCAATATCTTTGGAAACAAATAGGTTGAACAATGAGTTTGCTTTCCCTAACAGAATCAGAAGTTATGTGTTGTATGAACATTTGATAATCATGTTTGTAACCTTTATATAGCTGCAATAATTAAACATAAAATAAATCTTAGACCAAAATAATGTTATTAAAAAACTATATAAGATGAGTGTGAAGTCTACTAATCCTGTATAATGGAGAAATATATAGGTATTTTTAAAATTCTTTTGGGATAATCCTAATCTTTTCGGATAACAAAAAGTAAATGAATCTACATGGTTATCAGAAAAATACTGATTTGTCAGAATATCATCAATATCCCCTTGGTTAATTAATATGTTTCCAGTCTGAAAAATAACGTCGTCCCTAGAAAATAAAACAAAAAAGCGCAGGTCAGGCGCAGGTAAAGCGCAGGTAAAGCGCAGGTAAAGCGCAGAGAAAGCGCAGTGAAAGCGCAGGTAAAGCGCATGTAAAGCGCAGGTAAAGCGCAGTGAAAGCGCAGGTAAAGCGCAGGTAAAGCGCAGTGAAAGCACAGTGAAAGCGCAAGTAAAGCGCAAGTAAAGCGCTAGCAGAGCGCAATTAAAACATTATGGTAAAGATCAGGTAAAGAATAATAAAACTTACTTCTTATTAAACTTTTTGAAACATTCATCCATGAATGTTTGTTGTTCTGTAGTAAGGAAAATCTTGCCGGAATATTCCAGGTTTATTTCAGCAACGCGAGGTAATATTTCTATTCTATCTACAGAAATCACATCTTGCTTTGTCTTTTTTTTCTCCACTGTGTCAATTTCTTTTTTGTCATCTCTTTTTCTTTTTTTTTATGTGGTTGGTACTTTATTAACGCCTGAGCATCTTGCACTTCTGCCGTGGGTGGTGGTGGAGCAGCTTGACTAGTTTGTGGTGGTGGTGGTGGAGCAGCTTGAAAAGGTGGTGGTGGAGCAGCTTGACTAGTTGGTGGTGGTGGAGCAGCTTGAGAAGGTGGTGGTGGTGGAGCAGCTTCAGTTGTGGGTGGTGGGGATGGTGGTGGAGCAGCTTGAGAAGGTGGTGATGGTGGTGGTGGAGCAGCTTCAGTTGTGGGTGGTGGGGGTGGTGGTGGAGCAGCTTGAGAAGGTGATGGTGGTGGTGGAGCAGCTTGAGAAGGTGGTGATGGTGGTGGTGGAGCAACTTCAGTTTTGGGTGGTGGGGGATTTACAGATTGGTTATTCGAGGAAGAGGAACTTAGAGAGGATTTAACATGATGGTAATCACATTGGGTGAAATGGTCGATGAATTTGTATTGCAACGAATCTACAGTAGCTTCTAGTTTTTCCAAATTATCTTCAAGTCGATCAATTCTTTGACCCAAATTATCTTCAATTCTATTGCACAATTTTTGTAATGCTTCCATGAGTTTATTCTGTACAGTTGACCATTCTGTGGGAAGATGTTGTTCAGTGGGAGGTCGACTAGGAGGTTGACAAGAAGGTTCAATATGAGGAGAATGGGGAGAAGGAGGTGGGGAGGTGTGAATCTTTTTGGATTTTGGTGAAGCAAATTTGCTGGGATGCAGATGAGGACGGCTTTCCAGGTTCTGAATAGCATTTAAGTCAGCCCCCAATTCTTCTTCTTCCTCGTTTGTAATATCCTGTAGAACAAGATAAATCTACAAAAAAGATAAAACTAATATCAGAAAAAATCGAGTGTACTTAAAATACGCTTTTGTTGCGCTTTAGTTGCGCTATAGTTGCGCTATATCTGCGCTATAGTTGCGTTTTACTTGCGCTTTCAATCAATTACATAAATAGTTAAAATTAAGTATTAAAAGTAGTTGCGCTTTAGGTGCGCTATTGTTGCGCTATAGTTGCTTTATAGTTGCGCTTTAGTTGCGCTATAGTTGCGCTTTACTTGCGCTTTACTTGCGCTTTTAATCAATAACATAAATAGTTAAAATTATGTATTAAAATTAGTTGCGTTGTAGTTGCGCTTTATTTGCGCTTTACTTGCGCTTTACTTGCGCTTTCAATCTATTACATAAATAGTGAAATTTAAGTATTAAAATTAGTTGCGCTACAGTTGCGCTATAGTTGCGCTTTATTTGCGCTTTAGTTGCACTTTACGTGCGCTTTTTATCAATAAAATAAACAATAATATTTTGTTCTGAAAATTACCTCATCGTTCTTCAAAAATTTAAATAACTTTGTTGCACTCTCTTATGTATAGTACATTTCCGTATTCCCCTCCCATCTCAGAAACCTTGGTCTTGATTCGGGATTGGATGGTTTATTGCAGGAAAAGTGTTCCAAAAATCAAATCTGTATAATACCACAAATAAAACATTATAAATTAAAATTAAAAACCTTAATGAAATGAAATAAATGTAGTAGAAGAGACTTACCAGTAAGAGAAGAAAAAAACCATTGATGTAACCCAATGGTTTCTCCATTGCAAACTTGTCAGTAATTGTATTGAATTCATTTACCATGAAATTTCTTATACATGAGGCCCAATTTATAGAATTGAACTCATTTACATTATTTGCTATAGATATAAGCCTTCTAGGAGTTTTATGGTTATTTAGTGGAAAAAAAAGATTAGATAATAAAAACATTATAAAGGTCTTTATCTTAGTAGCATTAACAGATAATCTATCTAATTTTGTGATTTCAGTTTTTATATCAGTTGATAAAGGTTCAGTCAATGGATCAACCTTCCATTTAATTTCATCACCTCTGTTAGGCAAACCTGTTAGAAAATTTTGTTTAATTAGCCAAAAATAGTAAATTTAAAGTATAAAAATATCTCAAAAAATCCTTATTAAAAAGCTTACCTGTCAACAATGACACCTCATCAGAAGTGAATTTAAGCAAATGACCATTCACAACAAAGCATTCATCAGCAGCATTCCAAAATTTCAGAATCTCATATAGAAGTGATATACACTGCTGGAAAGCTGGAAACTTCAGAAATTGATGAATTTTCAGATTTCGAAAGATTTGCTCGACTTCATCATCAATTATTTCGACAAATGCGTCGCAAATTTTTCTGAAAGTCGTAACATAGCATCGAGAAGTTACTGGCCTTTGATACGGCATCTGAAAAAAAATAAATTAGGAAAGCGCAACAAAAGCGCAACAAAAGGGTAACTAAAGCGCAACTAAAGCGCAACTAAAGCGCAAATAAAGCGCAACTAAAGCGCAACTAAAGCGCAGTATCAATTTTGAATGGTCATACTTTTCTCTACATACATTTCTTCAATTTTATAAAGAAGGTTAACATACAGAACATAAACTTTTTAAGGTCACATTGATGAAATTAACATTAAACCTTAAAAATAAAACTATTACATAAAGCGCAACTAAAGCGCAACTATAGCGCATGTAAAGCGCAGGTAGATCGCAACTAAAGCGCAGCTAAAGGAGTCTCTCCATACGATTTTCCCATTTTATAAAGAGGGTTAACATACAGAACATAAACTTTTAAGATCACATTGAACAAATTAGTATATATGAAATAAATATTAAACCCTAAAAATAAAATTATTACATAAAGCGCAACAAAAGCGCAACTAAAGCGCATGTAAAGAGCATGTAAAGCGCATGTAAAGCGCAACTAAAGCGCAACTAATTGCTTCTCTTTATTCGATTTTCCAATTTTATAAAGAGGGTTAACATACAGAACATAAACTTTTTAAGATCACATTGAACAAATTAGTATATATGAAATAAACATTAAACCCTAAAAATAAAAATATTACATAAAGCGCACCATAAACGCAACTTAGGCGCAACGAAGGCGCAACAAAGGCGCTGCTTTACCTTTTCGAAAATGCAGAAGAACTCAACAGTCGTCGTCTACCGCCGGGATTTTGCAAGAACGGAAATGCCAGAGAATGAAGAACCGCACGAGGGCACGAGGGAGAGGGATTCCGAGTGAAACTGTCGGGTGAAACGTAAAAAAAGTTCGTGCGCAATATTTGTATTCCAAAATTTGAATCATCTTCGGGTTGGGTCGGGCCGATCGGGCTGAAAAGACATAAAGCAAAAGTTTTAGATTAAAAAATTTAATGCCACATGGCGTGTTCCTATTGGCGTCCGGACGCGGAGATAGGTCCGGTGACCGGACCTAATAATTTGCCCTCATCCGGATCTAGGTTAGATGCGTGTGCCCTTAGTCTTTTACTTCAAATTACGGATTCATCAGCATAATTTGATAAAAAGAAAAACACTGCGGCGCCCAAAACGAGCCCATTACCCGCCTGAGCTCTTTTCCAGGCAGAAAAAACCTATGGCATTTTTTTCTCTCCTCAGGAGATCGTACTCCAAAACTGCTCCTTACACTGATAAATTTCTTACCAAAAAGAAACCACCAATCCGCACCTTGTTTTCCTTTCTTCGTCTAGGAAACCAAATCGCCCTCGATTCCTTTGCAAAGGCGAGTAGCGGAGCTACGGATTCTCCATGCTTTCACGACCCAACTCGGTTTCCAAGAAGTTCGGATTTTGCCATTCAGTCGCGGTCAAGACGGTTTTCTTCCTCGGCGGGCGCGGTGGTGTCCGATCCGAAGACTTCCGACGGGATGACGGTGGCTGCCATTGTCGCCAAGAGATGGCCTATTCTTGATGAGAGCGAGGGGGATTGGAAGAGCCATGCAGCCGCCATAGCCCAATCCATACAGCTCATCAAGAAGCGATTGCAGGTGACTTATTTTATTTGACTTACTATTGTAAAACATTTCGGGAGATGTCAGTCGTTTGGTTGCTGAAATTTCTAAATAATAAAGTTATAAATGCTGTGTTCAAAATTAGCTTATATTTTGAGATTTTCATCCTCTCAATATTTCACATTTTATGATCCTGAAAGTATTGCAATAGCATTGAATCAAACGTATTTGACAGATAGCATTGAAATCTACTAAGGCTTACCTCTAAATAAAACTTACCCAAATACCGGTTAGTTTGACCATATTCATGGATTAAAGCTCAACAAAAAGCACAGTTTGAGGTAGATAAATGTTAAAAGTATTTTTCAATGGTGGTTATTTCCTGTCAATATGCATGAGTTGATCTGGAGAAATACAGGGTATGAACTTATCTTTTTGATGCATTTATGTTATTTTTTGGTTTCTCTATGTTTTACTCACATTTTAAATAGGATTATAGAGAACTTAAAATTTTTTTAAAGAAATTGGTGAGCAACACAAATGCTATCATTTTTTTTATGAGGGGCTATTTGATTGTAAGTACTTGAAGTGTAAATTAAAGAAATGCAGTTTGATTTTTGGTTTTAAGTAAATGAAACACGAAGCATTAATTTTGGGGATTTAGAATTTTCACATGATACCTATTTTTGATGAATTTAGAAATTGAGAATTTACACAAATCGAACAAGTTCCAAATATAAGGAAAACTCATAGCGTGTGGCCCACCTTCATTGCCCATGGATGTTGTTCGCCACTTGTCGATATTGCACGCCATTGTCAACATTTGCTCGCTGCCATCACTGTTGCTAGCTGAACTCAGCTACAACCCATTGTTGTTCGTTATATTTTAATGCATGTAAAATGTACCATAAAAACACAATATTATTTCAGTTTATTTGATTTGCTTCCAACCGAACAACCTATGTCTTTCTAAAATTCATGCATTCGGATTACTTTGCATTTCTAAAATACAAGCATTTTAAAAACATCCAACCAAACATCCCTTAGATAATAAGCTTTGTTGAAAAAGCTCAAAATGGTCCCCTGACTATTCATATGTAGCCAATTTAGTCTTAACATCTTATATTTCTCCAATTAACTCCCTTAACTATATAAATTGATCCTAAATAGTCTCTCAAGTGCTAAATTAACATCAATCTTGTATTATCGAGAGACTAAAGTGGGATTAATTTTATATCCTAATTTTTATCAATTTATATATGAACTATGAAATTTTACGATTTTACAAGATAGTTGGGAAAGCTCATTCTATGGACAATTGTTTTATGTTAAAAGGACCTGAAGTTGTTTTTTGCAGCCTAAAAAGAAGCATATTTGAATGATATCAGAATTTGCGTTTGGAAGAATTCTATTTAATTTCTGAAAGACAAATTATGGGACCGTGCTTGACTACTATTTCTTACACAACTTGTAATGCTTGGATTTAGAAATGTAGATATAAAAATTTGCTTAGAACTTCTCTCGAGGCCTTTGACAGCACTTGTGTCGTTCATGCTAGAATGGTGTTACAATTTCTGGCTCATGAAATGCAAATATAAAACTGTAATTTTACTGATTATCTTTTCAGTATAACAATCAAGGATCCAAACTATAACCAACAGTAAGATGATGACCATTTTTGAAAGTGAACATGGAATGCATTCCTAGTTTTAAGCGTATTGTTTATGGCCTTTGCAATAGCCGTGAATTTATAAAACTGTACATTGATGTCAAGTATCTGATTTGAAGATGATGTCACTTATATTATCTCAATGTAGACAGTTTCTGCAATTGCCTATCTTATCACCATTAATAACAGATAAATCTATTTTAAATTCATAATATTCTTCATACTGCTTGTCCGTGTTGTTTACTTGCATGGCCTTTTTTATTTACTACAATTTTATGCCTGACCTATTAAAAGTTTTCACTTTTCTGTAAATTCCGTCATTATTGTCTGTACTTATTATATTGCATGTGCTTGTTTTACTTTTTAATATGGTGCACTGATGATGTTTCTTTCTTATGAGAAGGACAAAAGGATTATAGTATTAGTTTTATGACTATCATCTAATGGATGGCTATATTTTCTTGGTTCAGTGGATGCTAATTGTTTTATTGATATTTTCTTCATTTTGATATTTTTTATTGTTCAATAATAATAGTGCTCTGAAATACTTCTTGTAACTTTCGAAGTGCACAAGCATACCTATGCACATTTGTTCCTTTGAGTATTTAGTTATCATTTGTGCTATATTTGGGCATGAAATCAATACTTTATCTATTGGCAGTGGAAAAAGATGATCATCAGGTTAGAGCAGCTGTCTGTGGCATTAGACAAGCCAGATCTTTGGGATGATCCTACTTATGCATCCAGAATTAGCCGTGAGCATGGGGGGCTAATGAGCAAGATGAGAGAAGTGAATGGACTTGAGCAAGAGCTTCTTGAGTTTATTGATTTGCTTAAACTAGCACGTGAAGAACATGATAATCAATTGGAATTGGTAGGCTATCACTTTTAGATATTTATATATTCTTTTTAAATTCCAATAGTTGCTATTGGCCTGGTGGGAAGTATGTTAGAAAATCTGTCTCTTTTGTTTTATCTCTTTATGATAGAAATATTCCCTTATTTAATGAATATTTATTTTACCCAACGCCTCATTCATTAACTTGGTGGATTTTCCTCGTTATCCAAACATGCACTACAGTTTATGTGATTATAATCCTCAGTTGGCTTTAAATGTTTATTTTAGATAAAATATTATATATTGGCTGCATGTTACCATTCTACTGCAGTACATACATGATTTTCATGGGCTATCTGACAAACAAATTCTAATATCAAGTTTCAGCGTCCCATTTCTTCAAGTTATTCATGCGTCCTAAGATACTTATTCCGTAAAGACATGTTTATCCATGTAAAGTTTGAATTTTCATTACAAGATTCCTTCTTCAAGGGGACTGTTTTGTGATCATCAGCATTGTATTATAACTTTTTGGAATTGGTTTTGTATGCCTTATTCACCATCCATTCTTGACAAGAGCTGCATTTAGTGTTTCTACTTTTGTGATGATCCTTTTATGAAAAACATTAGATTAGGCGTTAATACACTCATCTTTCCTAGGCCTTTGAGATATGTTTTGATCATAATCTGGTTTTTTCTTATACCCCTTCAACTAGAATCTCCTAGAAAGGTTTAGTTTATGTTGAGAAAATATTTCTTTCTTTTTCTATTTGCATATCAGAGTTGTAGAATAAATTTTAATTCGTTCATTTTTGTTCCTTCATCCATATTTTCCCGGGTTATTGAAGCTTTAGGTTGGCATATGTTGTTTGTTTGTTTGTTTTTTTTTTCTTTCATTCTGCACTCTCTTGTCATGTGCAACGATGATAAGTTTCATCTTCTCTTTTGCTTTGTGAAGGAATATATGAGTGAATTGCTCAATATGAGAAGAAAAGCAAAGGAGAAAGAACTCGAGGCTTTATTATCTGGGGAGAATGATCCCTGCTCTTGCTATATCGAGGTTAGTAGCGTCATGTGGCAGAATTATATGCATTTTGTATCTTGCTACAACTTCTGAATTCATGTCTGACATCCATTCCGTTCTCATGGTCTTTCATTTGAACACCTGGATTCTTTTGTTTGTTTAGCTATTTTCTTTTACTTAAGCAACTATGTTGTCTACTTTCTACACTTCTTAATATTGCAGTTGTTCCAATAGATTGTTGTTTCCTTTGAAAATCAGCTACAAGTAACAAAATAAGGTTCTAGATTATCTAGATTTGTCATTTGGCTATTTGGCTTATGTTTTGTTGATAGCTTTGATATGATCTACATGTATTACATGGAACTAGTTTTTTTTGTTACTATTATGTACCGGAGATGTCTCTGCTGGAGAAGTCTCCAAGATTCCTGTTAAACTCAATCAATGTATTACATACAAATCAACCAAAGGCAAGGAGCGAGTCCTGCTCCGGGTAGTCCTTGGAGGTCCCTTTGATCTCAAATTTGGAATAGTGCTCTCAGAGAAGAGAGATGAGCTCAGGGAAAAATTCAAGGGGTGATTCTAGAATTAATACTGTAACATGTCGTCCTCAAGAATTTATAAAACATATTATTATTATAATCTCTCTCTCTCTCTCTCTCTCTCTCTCTATATATATATATATATATATATATTCTGAGACTTCTTTTATAAGAAATGAAGAGCTATCTTTGAATTAAAAGATTTTAATTATATGTATACTCTTAAGTAATACTACTAATAATATTAACTTTGAAAAATATTGTAGTTAGAAATGCTTATGACAATTTGAGCAGTTTAAAATTAGCTGCACAGGTTTTAGTCATTGTTTGACACCATCTATTTGTCGCAACTTCTATATCAAATAATCTTATATGAAATATAAAATCTAATGCAGAAAAATAAAGAATATTAAATTAAAATTTGTTTTTATAAATAAATAAAATATTTAAATGGCTATTGATATAGATTAATATTAAGTATTTTGATTTAAGTAAAATATTTTATTTTATCTCGAAAGTTGATACATCACCCCACACTTTCAAAGTACAGAGATTAGACAAAATAAAATAATATATACAGTAAGTTGAATTTGATATTTTAGAACCCTAACTTTAATGAAGTCACTAGGACTTTAATAATTTTGCTGTTATTATCGATTATGTATAACTAGCCAAAAATGGAAAGAGAAACCAATCCGCAATGAAGTCGCCAGAAATTTGTGGGCTCCGAAAATTTCATTTGCACCTCCGGCCTCTCCGCGCCTATCTCTTTTCTTTTTCGTGTATGATAGCAGAGAGTTTTAACGAGCTTAGGTTTCGGGTGAATTTTCAGAAGGCAGATTGGGTTTTAGATAAAACACTACCCATAGATTTCGCCCTCAATTTTGTGAGGACTTTATGATCTGAGTTATGGTTTCCTATAGGCGCAAGCCCCTATAGTTAATTACCCCTCCCAAGAGAGAACTTTCGATTAAGGATAGTCATTAAAGAGGTTGCCTAGGTTGTAAATCCAGCGTATAATAGCAGCAGTTTTATGATTTGAACTTGGGATTTGAATTTTGAAATTCTAGACTTTAAAGTTTATTACCATAAACTTAATATTGGTGATAGGGGGAATGAAGACAAGCTCGATCAAGATCCCATGGTTCTGTCGTCCCGGGCTGTCATGTTCCTTGGTCTACTTAGTCAGAGGAGGTAGTCGACCTAACTTGACAGAAGGTACCTTATTGGCAGCCATGGGTTGCTTCGTCCAAGAATACCTTGTAGACCTGGGTTGGTGTTTGTCTAAGGGGATAGATCTGAATCCACCTTAGCTCACAGAGGGTTTTATGCCTATCGAATATGCCCTATGATTCATTACTCAAGGGTTTGAAGCCGTTAGGGAGCATATGGGCTTTGACCGTGATCGTAATATAATGGTGTTATTTTGCGGCAAAATCACCTGATCAGAGAGCGTGTGCGACGTCCCTGCTGGCAAGAGACTATTGAGGGATGGGCCTTAGTGATACACCCGATAGAACATTCACTATTTGTGAGCTGAGATTAATTTCAAATTTATCATCCCTGACAAACGGTTGCGGGAGGTGGATGGCTTTTAGTTTTAAATTTTTTAGGTGTTAGATTTCATTTCAAGAATTTGGGCTTTTATTGGATTTGATGAGATTTTTTGTCATCATGGCCATCATCGGGGTGGAGTTTGAAGTCATTTGTATTTTCTTAGGAATTTCTGAGGCATTTTGTACTTCAAGTCATGTCGACTCCAGTCCTTTCATGGAGGAGGATCAGACTTGAATATTTGACCCGCGTAGCATTCTCAGACATTGGCTTTTGTAACTCTATTGCATTTGTTGGAGCACATGCGGGTTTTGCACTTCAGTTTAGGGAATCGTATTTAGTACATAAGGGGGGTTTTAAAATATGATCCATTGCGCAAGTGATTTCGTTTAGAAAATGACCAAGATTTCTTTTAAGGGCCTACGAACGCCTTCTGTCCACTTGTACACATGTTGCAGATCCGGTGGCGTCTTTAGATTTAGCATTTAGAAGCTTTAGTGTAAAGACTGGAGTATATGTGGAGTCTAATATAGCTTCAAGTGGCAGGTGAAAACTTACTTTTACAGTCCCAAAGTTTAATGGAAATCTTTTGAATATTTTCTATCATAACTTACTGACGACGGCTCAAAATTCCTTAAAGAGAAGGGATATATAAAGTCGAATCAATCTAATTCAAGATTATTTGAATATTTTGACACATCTTTCATGTTGCCGAGGCATGCCTTTGACATTAAACTCTATTTTATGATGATGCCAATTAGTCTGTTATCTCATCTTATTTTGCATAGAGTCCAAATTTTGGTTAATTGTTATTGGATGATATCATTCTGCAATAAGAGAGTGTTGAGAATTTCATTTGATGACGAATATAACAAATAGCAACGGAGAGGCATTCTACCATGGATAGTCTACAATGTAGTCATTCCCAAACCTTACAGAGATCATCAATACTAAATTACATGAGATTGCCAATTTCATTAGCAAAAGTCACTATATTCATCTTAGACCAAAAAGATCCCTTCAGGGACTCTTAAGAAGCAAATTTCAATAATGATGTGTTTACAATGAATGAACAAGTTTGATATCCTAATCAAATTGTTAGCTTCATCTTGTATTCATTGTAACTAATATAAACATCTACAATGAGCTTCCAACATATGTTATGGTTCCCTTGACTTTAAATTTGTGGCATCGTTGACACTTATGTTATCACAATTATACCCCTTTATTTTTATATCAAAACTTAGGTCTCATCTTAAAGCCATATTATATGGGAAGACTATCCATACTATCACTTAGGGAATTTCAAAGGTACCTTATCAATTGAAAGGATAATCGCCATTCGTAATTTGAACGCTGAATTATAAATGAAATCTTTATTTTTTTTATCAGCATAGTGCAATGCATGTTGTGTTGAATGACATGATGATATTTAATACACCAGATAATTTTGATTGGTGAATTACATGATTTAAACTTGACTTTACATATATATCATTCAATCACAATTATTAAAAGAAATCATTTTTAATTTAATCATGTGAGGATTTTTTTGTTTGTTCAAAATTTCGGCAGCCTCGTTGCCAGGTCCCAAGTCCTGGATGAGAAAAGTGGAGGGTTGCGTTAGGTAGTCGACAGCCAGCGTAAAACTTATCGAATAATAATGACATGAATCTTTTAAGAAATTGTGTTAATGCTAGGGCGTCCCCTGGAAGCGACGCGTTGTATGGCCTGAATACAGCGACAAGTGTGCAAGGGCCGCTGCACCGCCGCCCGGGTGCAGTGTTAAATAGGCAAGGGTTACCACATCAAGGACGGATGTGGGTAAAGAAGCTAGTCCATGAAACTAAAATTAGGATAGGATCTTGGAATATAGGTTCCCTTACAGGAAAATTAATGGAATTAATAGATATTATGATTCATAGGAAGATAAATATTCTGTGCATTCAGGAAACTAAATGGGTTGGAGAGAAGGCTAAGGAGATTGATAGTTTAGGATTTAAAATTTGGTATTCGGGTATGAGTCGTACTAGAAATGGTGTAGGTGTGATTTTAGATAAGAGTTTGAAGGATAATGTTATAAATATTAATAGAATTGGAGATAGAATTATAGCTTTAAAGATTGTTGTTGATGCTAAGATTGTTAACATTATAAGTGCTTATGCTCCTCAAGTGGGTTTGGATATGGATTCAAAATTAAAATTTTGGAATGACTTAGAAGAATTAATACAAACGATACCTCTTGAAGAAAGAGTTTTTATTGGAGGAGATTTAAATGGACATGTTGGTAGAGAGATAGATGATTTTAAAAGCATTCATGGTGGCCATGGGTTTGGAACGACAAATGAAGGTGGTAAGTCCATATTAGATTTTTGTTTAGCTTATGATTTTTTAATTGCTAATACATTATTTAAGAAAAGGAATGAGCATCTCATTACTTATAAAAATGGATATAGTATAACTCAGATTGATTATTTTCTTATAAGGAAATTAGATCGTTTAGATTGCAAAGATTGTAAAGTTATTCCGAGTGAAAACTTATGTACCCAACATCGTTTATTAGTTTTGGACTTGAAGATAATGGGGAAGAAATTAAAAAATAAAGTAAAACGTTTTCCTAGGATTAGATGAGGGCATTTAAAGAATATTAACAAAAATATTTTTGAGAGTAAGATTTTAGATCTTAAGATTTTGTCTGTGCATGAGGATGCTAATGTTATGTGGGAAAAAGTGGCTAGTAATATTAAGAATATTGCAAAAGATGTGCTTGGAGTTTCAAAGGGAAAAGCTCATAATAGTAAAAATAGTTGGTGGTGGAATCCAAATGTGCAAGAAAAGATTAAAAATAAGAAGATTTGTTATAAAAATTGGTTTAATTGTAAAAATTCTGATAATTGGAAATTATATAAAGAGACACGTAAGGAATCTAAGAAAGCAATATGTGATGCAAAGAGTTTAGCTTTTAGTGATTTATATAATAGATTAGATACTAAGGAGGGAGAAAGATATATGTATAAGCTAGCCAAACAAAGAGATAGGAGTAGTAAGGATTTAGTTCAAGTGAAGTGTATTAAGGATGAAGATCAAAAAGTATTTTTTTTAGAAGATGATATTCAACAAAGGTGGATGAGATATTTTGCTAAACTTTTTAATGAAGAATGTGAAAATAAAATTGACTGTAGTGACCTTAGCACCTTAAATGAAAATAAAGATTTCTGTTTTTATCGGCGTATTAGTAAAACCGAAGTTAGAGAGGCTTTAAAGAAAATGAAGGGTGGAAAAGCTGTTGGACCTGATGATATTCCAATAGAGATGTGGAAATGCTTAGGAGATGAAGGAATTTCTTGGCTTACTAAACTTTTTAATACTGTTTTGAAGACTAAAAAGATGCCAGATGAGTGGAGAATGAGTGTGTTAATCCCTATTTTTAAGAATAAAGGTGATGCACAAGATTGTGCGAATTATAGAGGAATTAAGTTAATGTGTTATACTTTAAAACTATGGGAACGAGTTATGGAGCATAGGTTGCGGCGTGATACTAATGTTTCTCAAAATCAATTTGGATTTATGCCGGGTAGGTCTACTATGGAAGCCATACATTTATTAAGAGGTTTGATGGAGAAATATAGAGAGAATAAGGAGGATTTACATATGATATTTATTGATTTAGAAAAAGCATATGATAAAGTTCCAAGAGAAGTGCTATGGAGAGTTCTTGAAAAGAAAGAAGTTAATAACGCTTATATTCAAATCATTAAAGATATGTATGCAGGAGCTATTACTTGTGTTCAAACACAAGGTGGTTTGACCAAGTATTTTCCTATTTCGGTTGGATTACACCAAGGATCAGCCTTAAGCCCATATCTTTTTGCTTTAGTCATCGATGTTCTCACTAGACATTTGCAAGAGGATGTACCTTGGTGTATGCTTTTTGCTGATGATATTCTTCTTGTTGATAAGACTAGAGAGGGAGTTGAAGGTAAACTAGAATTGTGGAGGTCAACCTTAGAGTCTAAAGGTTTTCGCTTGAGTAGATCTAAAACGGAATATATGGAGTGTAATTTTAGTAATAATAGACCTAGTGAGGGCATTGTGACTTTGGCCGATCAAGTCATTAATAAGAGTACACGTTTTAGATATCTTGGATCTATTGTTCAGAGTGATGGTGATATAGATGGGGATATTATCAGCAAAATCCAAGTTGGATGGTTGAAGTGGAGGAATGCATCAGGCTTATTGTGTGATAGAAAAGTACCCCTCAAACTTAAGGGAAAATTCTATAAGATGGTGGTGAGACCTGCAATGCTTTATGGTGCTGAATGTTGGCCATTAAAAGAGAAGCATAATTCTAAGTTAAGTGTTGCAGAGATGAGGATGCTCAGGTGGATGAGTGGCTTTACCCTTAGAGATAGGATACGAAATGAGCATATTCGTGAAAAGGTTGGAGTAGCTCCAGTGGAAGATAAGATTAGAGAGAGTCGCCTTAGATGGTTTGGTCACGTAAAACGGCGGCCTCCCGATGACCCGGTTAGGAAAGTAGAGGTCTTAGATTTGACTTATGTTAAGAAAGGTAGAGGTAGACCTAAAAAGACTTGGTTAGAAAATATTAGAAATGATCTTTCTTTATTAGATTTAAACGAGAATTTGACTTTTAATAGGACACAATGGAGAAAAAGGATTCATGTAGCCGACCCCACGTAGTGGGATAAAGGCTTAATGTTGTTGTTGTTCAAAATTTCGGCAGCCTCCTGGCGCCTCCTTCCTGTGAGGGGAGGTAGGGAGGACACTTGCCCTTTCAAACCCGCCCAACCGGAAAGATAGTCAACAGCCGAGGGCTTCGGGACATTGTTTTGTCCCGGAATAGGTCTACGAAGGTCCTTGTTACGCACGACGTATCGATCAACTGACTTGATTTTATTTTAAAAATATTTTAAATCCCCTCGAAAAGCCGACAGCCTTCTGGCGTCCCCTCCTCTCGCGTGGAAGTTGGGGAGGGCACTTGCCTTTTCAATCCGTCCGTCTAGAAAGATAGTCAACGGTCGAGGGCTTCGGGATATTGTCGGGCCTCGGAATTGGTCTTCGGAGGTCCTTGTGACGATTGTTGATTGCAGATAATTGCCGATTGAGTGATTTTAATTTATTTTAAAAAAATATTTTTATTCCCCTCGAAAATCCGGCAGCCTTCCGGTGCCCCTCCTCTCGCGGGGAGGTTGGGGAGGCCACTTGCCCTTTTAATCCGTCCGGCCGAAAAGATAGTTAACGACCAAGGGCTTCGGGACGTTGTTGGGTCCCAGAATCGTGTTCTGAAGCTCGAATTGACGATTGCTGATTATTGTCTATTATTGGTTATAGATAATTGGTTGCCGATCGTGATTGCCGATTGCCGATGATTAGTTGCTAATCGTGATTGCCGATTGACGATGATTGGTTGCAGATGATTGGTTGTCGATCGTGATTGTCGATTGCCGATGATTGGTTGCCGATCGTGATTGCCGATTGCTGGTGATTGGTTGCCGATCGTGATTGCTGATGATTGGTTTGAAAAATCTCTTTCTCCTCTTTTTTTTGATTTCATCTTATTATATATATATATATATATATATATATATATATATATATATATATATATATATATATATATATATATATATATATATATTAACAGAGAGAGGGAGGAAGAGGATCGGGAAGGAGGTAGAGATCGTCGCTGCTAGGGCACGAGTCGGACAGACGTCGAGTTGGCTTGCTTCGACCGGAGCAGGCAATTGGCGGCTAGAGGTTGGAGGTCAATGGCAGAGGCGGCAGGCTGGTGAGTCCGACCGGATCGGTTTCGGGCTCGGAGATGGAGGCAGTTAGAGCACGTCGTGTTCGTCTGTTGGAGTTGATGGAGGTTGGAGGGATGAGGAGCAAAGGGCGGAGGTGGCGGCTAGTGTTGCTAGGGCACGACGGCAGGGGTCGCCTTTGATTGCGGCTGGTTGAGGAGACGATCCCGAGAGCGAGAGGTAGGTTCCAAACTTGATTCCTTATGTGCCTCTAAATTACTGTATGCGTGAGAGTCTGAATGAGAGAGGGTTTCTGTTTTGTGTCGCGAGTGTGGGTGGTTGTGCGATCGTGGGACACAATTGCGAGGTCGTGGGGGACATAGGGTCAGTCATTTTGGTCCGATTGGTAGCTACAGGTCAACAATGTCGAATGACTAAATTAGAGAAATTTGATGGACTAATTTTGGGATACTTGAGGGAAAAGTTTTGGCTTTTTCTCATATAAGTATGTAGATATCATGTGTCTATAAATACCATAGGAAGGGCCATCACAGGATGAGCTAACTGGTCAGTAATTTGCTAGAACCTACAACTATATTTAATGATAGAGAAAAAAATAGCATGCATGTAATCATTCATATCATATCATTGTAAACATGTAGCAGTCAATATTAACAATATTGATTCATATGAGCATCAATGTATAAAAATGAGCGGTAGTGAAAAATAAGAACATTAATTAGAAAATGGATCAGCAATTCCTGTCTCAATCCTATCCCCCACATATCATGTAAATACTATCGGAAGGGCTATCATGTGAATCAATGTAAACTATTTGTATTCTATCAATTATTTTAATCCATAATTTTGCAATATATCATCAATATCTAGATATTATTTCTATATTAAGTCATGTATATCAATATGTCTATTGCTATGCATGTTATGTCATGTTGATATGTGTTTATCATATATCATATATACAATTGTATCGGTATATTGTATCATGTGTATCATATATGAGTATTATGTATTCTATGTATCATGCATAGGAGTGTAAGTGAGTCAAGTCGACTCGAAATCGACTCGTTAATGAGCTCACAAGTCGAGCTCGCATATTATACAAGCTCGAGCTTAGCTAGGCTTAGCTCATAAGTTTGTTGAGCCACTTGTTTAAGTTAAAATATATTTGAAATCTAATTTTAAAATAATATAATAAAATAAATACTAAATATTTTTAATTATTTCACGAGTCAAGCTCGAGCTTTCTTAACGAGCTCGAGTAAATGAGCCGAACTCAAACTCATCAAGAATTAAAACATGATTAGACAGATACTTGACTCAACTCGTTTACACCTCTAATCATGTATCATGTATCTTTTACTTTTATCAGTCTCAACACATATCATGTTCACATATTATGTCATATCATGCATCTCATGCATATCATATATTAGGTCATATCATATCATGTGGAATTATGACATATATGAATATAGTATTATATTTATTTTAATGTAACTTAGGACATGTAGCTCATGTGATGTTTTTCCTGTTTAAATCTTGTAGGCCCATCAGATCAAATATGAACCAATCTCATCAATGATATCAATCATATGTCTACTGAGTTAAAGAAGAAATGTTTTTTCTAATTTAAATCAGAATATAATGATAAAAATAAAATAAAAGATGTATATGTATATACGATCGTATTAGTTAGACTACTAATATTATCATTCATATGATATTAAATTATCACATATGAGTTGGAAATAATTATCAAATGCTTCCTAGTTTTGGCTCACTTTTTTTTTTAATTTGTGGAATGTTTTAGTTCTTAAATTATATCTCTAAGGTTATTCTTAGGAGACCTACCATGTACCAAATTAAACACTCTATAGAAATATACTATAATATTATTATAAACATGCTCTATGTTGTATAATTACATCATGCCCCATACGAATTATATTATATGACCCGTGGGGGATTCAATATGGGGTGTGACGAATGGAATGTTGCTCCTACCTATATTCATGAGGATTGAGGTTATCTTAGAAACACTTGAAAGAATTTTTAAAGGTGTCAATTTGATTGATTTGGTCAAGACAACTTTGACTTGATAAGGTTAGGAAGTTAATTGATCAATCCAACCCTTAACATTTTTGGGTTACTTTCCTTATGATCCAACAATTTCTTGAGGACCATGCCACATTCACATTTAGGAAGAATGTGTTGGTAGTAAATACCCTCAACTCATTCAGATCGTCGGTGCACTGTCAAGTAGTGCTTGAAATTCATGATGGATTTGATGTTCGACACACATCAAAATATTAATAGATGTGATCTAGGATTTCTATAGCTGAACCAATTGGACCAATTTTGTTTAAACGTAACCACAGTAGATCACGACTGGCTGATTCATTTGATCTTCAATTAGTTTAGTTGGAGGAAGCCCTAGCCACTAGAGAGGGTCACTGCCAGTGGCGATGATGGAGGATGTTTGACATCAAGAATATGGTGATGAGATGAAGAGGGAGGACCTCTTCCCCCTACACAACTAAAGGGCATAATCAGGTTGTCCCAAAACCACTAGGGGTGACTTATGTCATCGTCAGGCCATCCTTTCAATCAAACATCCTTGGTGCAGGAAGGCTAGCATTGTTTGCGATTGCTAGGAATGCTTGGTAGTTGTGATTGGAGGCCACCATAAGAGGCTGCTTAGCTAGAAGTAGGATTTAATAAATCCTGTACATCTAGATTTAAATATCGAGGGCATGATTGCTATTAAAGCTTACTAAATTCTGATAAACTGTTTGGTTATTTGTTTCGAGATTTAAGATTTGTATGAGAGACATCATTAAATTTTTTAAATCATCTGAATGGTGGGATTCAACAAATCTTGGATTTAACTAATAACAGTATTTAAATGTTATACAAACAATAGGATTTAAAGTTTCTAAAATACTATTTTGCGTGATTTAAGCTAAAATTTTCTTAAATCCTGCCAAAAAATAGGTTACCAAACGTCGCTAAGTTTGATGAGTGCTCCCATATTGCTTGGTGGTGGGCTTAACAGGGAGGATTGAACCATGCCTGCCAATATTAGACTGCCTTAGCCATCATATTGGTTAACTACTGTGGTTGAGGGAAGGCCTCCAGTGATAATCAGAGAGCTGCATGCACAATGGAAGGATGATTCAATGACTTTCTCCTTCTAATGTCTTCATGGGAATTTTTTGGTTGGGAGTAGCAAACAGCGGTAGCTAACCTTTCAGCATCCCCAAAATGATGGCTAACATGGCATGGGCTGGGTTACTAGGGCATATTGGGTGAGGTGGACTTAAGAAGTAAGCGGGCCTATTTTAAAAAAAAAATTCCATTCACAGGTTTAGAGGAATCGGGATTTTCTTATTTGAACTATTTTTAGATTCCTGATTTACCTTTTTTGAGATCCTTGTTTACCATTCATGCCACTGATTCTGGTCTATCTTAGTTACTATTATATTTATCAATAACATTTGTTTTTGAATCCCATATTTCTTTTGGAAGATACTGTGCAAAACTGAATTCTTCCCTACGTAATATTCTTGTCTTCATATTTTTACTTCAAAATTGGTCTCATGTTATCCAGTTTAACTTCTGAAGAAGTTTATGATATCATTCAGGTTCAAGCTGGAGCTGGCGGTACAGAAAGCATGGATTGGGCTTCCATGGTCCTGAACATGTACGTTAGTTGGGCTAAACGCCATGGATATGAGGTTATGGTTGTGGATGAAATGCATGGTGAGATAGCAGGAATCAAGGTTCTTGTTCGTACTTTTTCATGGTCCTTATTGTTTGCGTCATTATTTTTTTTGAGACGGTGCACTAGTGACTTCTTAGAGACATGAGTAACCGAATTTGAATCGAAGTATTAGGTTTCTAATAACTTTTTCTCTCTTTTTCAGCGTGCAACAATCAAAGTAGATGGTGAATTTTCATTTGGTTATGCAAAAGCCGAAGTTGGGGTGCATAGATTGGTACGGATCTCCCCATTTGATACTGGGAAGCGTCGTCATACTTCTTTTGCTGCTGTAGCTGTAATACCAATCCTAAACGACGGACCATCCCGTTTTCAAATTAAGGAATCAGATCTTCGCATCGAAAGGTTTCGTGCCAGTGGGGCAGGTGGCCAGCATGTTAATACGACTGAGAGTGCCGTGAGAATAGTACACATTCCTACAGGAATATCTGCTACATGCCAGAATGAAAGGTAGTGGCAATCTTCTCCGTGCCTTCTGTCCGTCTTGGTATGTGTTCCATAGCAACACTAATAATGTTTAGTCTTGGTATTTCTGATTATGTCAGCAGGATGTTAATTTCTGTGGTTCATCATGACATTTATTGCATCTGTATTACTATAACTTCAGAGAGTTCACCCTTGATAATTTGCCTGTTGAGTTGCTTCAATTTTTAAATTATTTGAGCAATACTATTGAAAAAACAAATTTGAAAAAATTGCATTTTTTTTTTAATATTTAAAACCGGAAGCTCCGTATGCTAGGCAAATAAAAAAATTGTTGTCCTCTAAAAGCATGCCTGTAATGTTGTCTCTTAGGCATACGGCAATTTCATTCTGTATGCCAGAAGACAATTTTTTTTTAATTAACTGGGTATTTTTGTTATTCTTCATTGCATGTCTCTATTGCACCAGCCTTAATTGATCTGACTGTAGAAATTAGACGCGCCCTTCAATTCAGAGAGATTGAAGTTAACCGGAAAGA
Source organism: Dendrobium chrysotoxum (assembly GCA_019925795.1). Taxonomy (NCBI): domain Eukaryota; kingdom Viridiplantae; phylum Streptophyta; class Magnoliopsida; order Asparagales; family Orchidaceae; genus Dendrobium; species Dendrobium chrysotoxum. The sequence continues at coordinate 73,894,874 of CM034305.1, read as the reverse complement.
AAATAACTTGAGCGAAAAAAAACCAATGAAGGTTAGGCAAAATTTTAGGACAAAACACTATAGGAGCTGGAATTATGAGACACAACTTGAGCCAAAAAAAAGTGGGCCCAATCGCCCTTTAAACAGGTGACAGTCACCAAATCTTTTTTTTTTTCAGAAGTCTTCCGATGGACAAAGGCAAGGCCATTGGTGCTTAGGATTTGGAGCTTGGACCTAACTCACTAAATCATTCCTCATTAACATTTCCATCTACATCCCCTCCCCCCCCCCCCCCCCTTTTCTTCTCCACAGTTTTTTCTCCTAGGCCATCTTCATTAGCCTTCTTCAGCTCTAATGATAGATCTGGGCAGACATGCTTTTTTTTCCCGAATTTTTTGCTTTTTCGGGCTTTCAAAAAGCAAGAATTAGATTTTCAAATTTTGCCAATGAACTATTTGGAATAGGGGTGTAAATGAGTCGATCCGAGCTCAAGCCATAGCTAACTCGAGCTCGGCTCGTCCAATCAACAGTGAGATCGAACTTAAGCTCGAGTTTGACTCGTTAAAATAAAAGTAAGCTCGAGCTCAACCTGTTAACTTGAGTTCGCGGAGAAGCCCGTCAAAGTCGGAGAAGCTCGTCGGTGTTGGAGAAGCTTGCCGGAGAATCGTTGCAACAGCTGCTTGCCAAGGCAAAAGTCATTCTTAGAGGACTAACTAGACGTGCAACTTGATTTTGCAAATAAAAAAACAATTGTTTTAGGAGATGACAGGCTTAACAACAACTTTAATAAATGACGTAAAAACAACACTAATATGGAAATGATATGAGTTGTACTTCCACAGCTTTCATAATTTCTTTTAAATGACCTGAAATATATTTAAATTTTTTCTTCAACTTTTCAAAATGATAGCTATAGGCGTCTGTTGCACAACTATTATTTTTTTAATACCAAATATAGTTTTTTAAACTTTGTTTTAAAAAATATGAGTTGACTCATGAGCCAATGAGCCGAGTTTTATCAAACTCGAACTCGAGCTTGTTTAGTGTTCAAACCCGACTTTATGCTCGAGCTCTTGCTTGTGGCTTAATAAGCTCTACTGGCGAGCTCTTTAACGCGTCGAGTTCGAGCTGGGTCAGCTCATTTACACCCCTAACTTGGAATAAGTTTTCTTTTTCTTTTTTTTTTAAATCTTATATTATTGAACATATGCTTGGCATTTCTTTTTTGAAAATTTCTGGTGAAATGAGAACGTAAGCTCAGCTTTTTTATTATTCATGATAGTTGCATTTATTATGTAGATCACAATAAATAAATAATTAAATCATTGCCACGATCGTAATAGCTTTTATAAGTGGAGATTATAGCCAACGGGAGTGTCAAAATGGGTTATGATCAAGATTGACCACCTTTATGATGAATTGGCCTCTTTTTGCTATCAACCTCCCATTTCTGTTTTACCATATCCATATCATGCTCCAACAGTCTAGCAAAATCCTTTATGCGTAAAGAAATTAAAGGTTCTCAATGAATCTCTAAGGCCCTTTAAAAATCTATAGTATTTTTCAGTTGGAGTACTGATAAGCTGCGGGGCATACCTCGACAAAAATGTAAACTCGGATTCATACTGCATAACAATCTTGGCTCATTGCTTTAAGTTGATAAAACTCTCCTGCATTATCTGTCTTGCTGAAGGAGAGCATACCACTCCCTGAAGATTTGTTCAAATTCCTCTCAAGCAATAAATTCTTCAACTCTACCATTGAATTTTTTCAAATGTTGACCTCTCCATCATCGTTCTGCCACACCTTCCAACATAAAAATTGTAAGGGATACACGTCTGTCACCAGGTCATTTCATCCCATTTAATATTTTCTCAATTTTGATTATCCAATCCTTAGCAGTTCTTGCGTCTACTCCTCCTTTAAATAAAGGTGGCTTTAAACTTTAGAAAACTTTAAAATGCTTATATACTTCCGCACTAACAGAAGCATCTGCCTTTGTATTTGCACTACTACCAGGAGTTGTAGGAGTAATTAGAATAGCTACAGTTGGAACACTAGGTGTTGTAGGTCCTACCAGTGACGACATCTTTTTCATCATTTGTATCATCATATTCAACATCTGTATTTGCATCATATTCCCTGACATTACACTAGCAGGATCAAGAATCATTTGTACCTTGCCCACTCTGAGTGTACTACCTTCTAACGGTGCAGTTTTTTCAGTACCCTTAGGTGTCCTTTATGCTGAGATGATTGGCCATTAGTCCCCTCAGGTAGCATTTCAGCCATTATATCTGCAATGCATAACTTTACATCCTGAATTATACATTCATATAATCATGTACACATATTAACATATTACTTTTATATGCTATTTATAAATAGGATCGAAAGTTAGACTTATTACGAACTTAGAAACACAACTTTCTCTCCTAGGCTATTTAATAATTCAACAGATATATTTCTCTTCTCTTAAACAATTAAATTTTCTTAAGCTTCCGTAATTAATCCTTAGGGAACAATCTAGAAAGACAGGTTCAGGACTATCCCTGCTATTGTCAGGGTTGTCCATGTCCTGGCATATCAGTTAATAAAAGAAGTCTTGTTGGCAAAATACTAAAAGGTTGTCTGCTGGGTAGACGGCTAAACAATGCTAGTGAACCATTCATGGTATGATAGCTGGATGTGCTAATGAGACCAAAATCAGTACCTAATTAATTCAGAAAGGAGGCTCCCAGCTTAAAATTATTTAATTTAAAATTTTGAACACGAATTAACTACTTTGGTAAAAATTTAGATATACAAGGATATACCAATTCATAATTTGACATATTTAGATTGTCTTATGTAAATAAACTTCACAACTGTTTCATATGTGAGCCATGTTTAGCATTAATGACTGCACTAACTTTCCTATGGCCTGTGTTACAAATCCCAATCTTACCACTATCGCTCACATCTAAGCAATCAAGGCCTGTTCATCTTGCAGATCCCAGCACCAAAATAAAGCAGCTGCAATGGCCGTTCTTCAGTCTCGGTTAGATCAACTTGAGATGGCTCGTCAAGCACAAATGAACGCGGAGCACACAGAGTCTCTCACTGATATCAGCTGGGGAAACCAGATAAGAACTTATGTTCTTCATGTAAGTTTTATTTTCTCTCTACATGGTTCTTAGAAAACGACTTTGTGATTATTTAGTTTTATATCTCTCTCCGATCTGCAGCCATACCGGATGGTGAAAGATCTCCGAACAAACTATGAAGTTTCTGACCCTGATTCTGTTTTAGAAGGAGATATTGATGGATTTATTTTGAGTTTCCTTTCTTCTTCTCTTGATAAGGAGGATGCCAGCTTGTAACCAGGCCAATTGCTGCCCCTACTTGTATGATTACTAATAGCAGGTGGAAGATGGAATCAGGCTTTTTTGTGCCCTCCAAGCATCGGTGATTGCTACATCGGGATGTGACTGTTGTATAACCTGCAATTAGTGAGTTAGGATCAAGAACTGAGCATTCCCAGTAAACAGTTTCTGGCGGTTTGGTTGCTAGTATTCATAACAGTGCAAAGAAAATACAGTGTAATTCATTTTTAGTTGAATGTACTGTAAGTTGAGCGAAATAATTTTTTTTATTTGATTGGATGTAAAAATGGAACCTCATGCTGTGTTGAATTATAATGGAGAGCTTAACTACAACTTCATCCTATTCCTTTTCCCATCCTCATTCATTATCTACTTACTGCTGTGCAAGCTGTGTGTGTGTGTGCTTTTTTTTTTTAGTTATTGGAAAATTTATATGCATACCATTAAAGTCTTATCTATTTACATATGTAGCATCAAAATCTTTTATTTATTTTTATAATATTTAAATCACATCAATTTATCTAAAATGAAATTTGTTTTATCATATATAAGTTTTGATATGGTTTAGACATTAGAGAGTTATCAGATAAATATAAAGATTTAAATATTTAATATATAAATAAATAAGAATTAAATGATATGTATGTGAATATCCTCTTATGTTTTTACATGATGAGATTTGGCGTGATGAGCACAGAGTGCATCATGATGGGAAAGGAGAAAGGTTGTGTGGGAGAGTTGATGTGGTAAGAGAAGCATTGTGAGGATGGAGAAATTATTCTGTCCGGAATCCGGACGTCCGGATTACTGCGTATGAGCTGTGTATTTATTGTGTATTTTTTGACATTTTTTCTGCGTTTTTAGTGAGTATTTAGTGCGTATTTAATGTGTATTATTGATTTATTGCTTATTTGCTGTGTATCAAAAAATATACAGTAAATACGCAGCTCATATGCAGTAATCCGGACGTCCAGACGTCCGGACAGAATAATTTCTCGTGAGGATGATGTTGGAAAACTTGGTGAGGCGGTTATCTCGTGGGGTGATGCTACAAGGGCAAGGAGATGTGGTGTGGGAGGATCGGATGAGTGGAGACGCTAGGTTTTATTTGGGACAATTTTAAATTATTATATTTTCTTTACTTTTAAGATATTTTTATACTAAAAAAGTAGTTTTACAAAGTAATAAGAAAACTGTCATAAGCGAAGCCTAAGTGAAAGTAGCTTTAGTGAGGGGTATGATTTTTGCTTATAATAGAGTTGGGTTGAGGGTAGCAGTTTATATGACTTGTGTTGAGTTTAAGGTTTCGTTTGGGATGGCTTTCTTACTGCTTCTTAAAGCAGCTTTTTAATTCAAAAATTAAAATTTTTTAACTAAAATACTGCTTTAAGAAGCAATAAGAAAGCTGTCCCAAACGAAGCCTAAGTTTCAAATTGAGCTTGAGCTTGACTAATTTATTGAGTTCAAGCCCACTCATAAAAAAATTCATTTGTTATTAAAGAGAAAAAATAATTATGATTTAAATTATTGCTGTAATAAAATGAGAAAAAGAATGATTATTTATAAGAAATAACATGAGGTAAGGAATACATATATAGTTTTCAAGTATTTTTAATAATTTTATATTTAAAATTTAAAATTTTAATATATTTTAAGTATAGTTTATATTAAGATTTTTTTATTGAGTCAACTCATGAGCTGACTAGCCAATTCGGGGCTGATTTAAGCTTGGTTTGTTTGCTTGTCGAGCTAGACTCATGAGCTATTTTTCAAGTTGAGCTCGATCTGATTCATGAGCTGATTTGACTTAGTTACACCCCTAGTTTAGAGTGCAGATTGTGGGTGGTAAGCAAGGCTATAAATGAAGGTGCTGATTTTATAAAGGCAATTTTATTTTGCATGCAAAAAATATCTTTTGAGATATTTAAGAGATGAAGAAACCTTATTTTGCATTTACTTTACCTCATATCAAAAATCGAAAAGAATAAAAATGCATATAATGTTAAATTCAAATTTATTCTTTGGCAACACCTAACCCTACTTACAAATTTGCTAGTTGGAGCAAGAGAACAGGATGGGAGAACAAGCAAGTATGAAGAACAGTTAGGAGATCAAATCATCTTTGTGAATAGTAAAGACATGAAGTGCATAATGTGTCTCTTAATCCCTTATTTATTGGGTTTAGAGGGCTACAAGAAATGCTACTCCTAGAAAATTAGAGAAATAATATATTGTTTGATAAGTATAAACTGACATAGAATGTAGACAAGGCTGGGAGTTATGCACATGGCCATTTTCCCCTAATATGGCTCGAGATGCCCTTAATGAATACCCCGGGCAAGTCTCAAGGGTCAGTGTCTTGGTGATCGGTGAGTCCCTCAGGGTAAGTGACAAGTCTTCTGGGCAAGTGTCGCTGTGAGCTATGGATATATTCAACTGATAAAGCCATGACTATGGGAACCGTAGGTATGTGTGTCTCTTATAGGTTGGATGAAGATAACCATGGAAGATAGCCTTTAGTGAGGAGAGTTACTAAAAAAACTAAATCTTTCACAAGTGAGTGCCTCTTTGGGTGAAGACTTATTGAGGTGAGTCCATTGGTTAAGCTAGTTGGGAATATGGGGATCATGGATCTAATCCTCTTGGAGCAAGCTTGTATGCTACGAACTCTGATAGGAAGAATACATGCTTGTTTATAGCCTAATTATAACGGTTGTTCCTTGGGGTAAGGTTTCTTTTGCGTGATCGCTTCCCTAACTATGCTCCTCATTCATGAACTTATCTGGTACCTACAAGTTACTTACATAGACATGTATGACCAAAATTTTAGTTCATGGTTCACTTATTTCTTTGAAGAGCGACTTGTGAAAAGTAAAACGGAATTAAGGAGGTAAGCATTTAATATTCCCACCAAAGGAGAAATAGAAGTTATTGCCCTACTTTTACTATTAAGAAGTGTGTCATTATCTATGAATCTCATAATGATGTTTATTAGACCTCTATATTACCCTTACTTATAACTAGAAATTAGGGGTGCTGGTAAGGCCTTCTTCATTTTCTTTGCCTTAGCTTAGTTATTCTTGCTCACATAAGAGATGGCCGAGTCAAGTTTCGCTACTACAAAAATGTTGACACATGAAAACCTCTAAAAAGCTCCACTTCATAAATGAAAAACAATGGAGGCTGTAGTCTAGCGAATTCACTAAGAAGATAAGAAGACGATAGAGGTTGAGCTGAGTATGAAAATCATGGTTGAGTTGAGTAAGGTGAAGGCTTCTTGTTTCGAGTTTCAATGACTTGCACCTTATAAAAAGGCATTCTAGAAGAGTCTCCACATGCCATAAAAGCTCGTTAGGTCCTCACCGTGGTCAATACAATACTTGTGGCGGTGATCCCTTCTCCCATGGTAGTTAGACCAATAGTGCCAGCTTGTTTTTTAGTGTAACTAGCAAGTACCCACAACCCTATGGTGGAGGAGGTTGGGTGAACGAAAGAAACCACTGGAGGTAAGAGGGATTCCTTTTTTTTATTTTTGAGAAGTTTATATCTGGGAGCCATATGTTGTTTATCTTGAGCAAGCTAATGATCCTCTTAACCTTAATCAAGTTTTTAGGTCATCTAACAAGTGAGTTTGAGGCACTAGCTATAACTTAGTGGGCACCTTGCCTATATATATATATATATATATATATATATATATATATATATATATATATATATTAAAACTTGGGATCTCCATGATAGATTGCTTGATATTTTTCTTGGCATATTGGATAAAAAATTAACTCTTATTAATCCTGCACATTATATGATAGAGGTGAGTCTGGCCAATAAATAATGACCTATTTAAAACCCCTCTACAACAAAAACCCCCAAGTTTGTGGAGGCTAAGCAATAAACACCCACATAAGAATTTCCTGCCAATTCTCCTTTGTCGACTCCAATAGCTAGCAAGCCCCCCTATCTACTCAGCTACCATGATGTTGAGATCCCTACATTTGTACCATTTCCCATAAAGGCTCTTCCAGGGCAAGTTTAGGCCTTAAAGGAGTAGCATACATGTATCAAGGCCAATTTTGAGGAAGGGGGGAAGAGGGTAAAGTCCTTAGAGAAGGCCAGTTCATTTATTGTAAGTGATGAGGTCATTGCACTACACAGATAGGTGCAAGACTTCAGGAATGAGGTGTTTATGACTCAAAATCTTTTTGGGTCATCTTAGTCAATCCAATTCCTTAATAGAGGCCACTTCATCTTGCCTCACTTAGTGGAAAGATATATGGAGGCATGTGAACTCATTTTGGATTATGTGTATAAGTTATTTCTTCGGTGCATGTATTATAAACTTGTCAGTATGTGTTGACTGAAAATTATGTGGCATTTTTATTTTGTTAATGCCAGTAAATGTGCATGTTTTAGGTCATGCTGTGCAAGAATGTCTCAAGAACCGGAGCAAAATTTGTAAGTTTAGAAATAGTGTTGTGGCACCACAACTATTAGCATTGCAGCGTCTCCAACACCCCGGTACCAATTTTGGACATTAAAAAGCCAGAGTCTTGGGAAAACTTCACTGAAGTCAGCGCCCTAGCGGATCAAAAGACAGTGTTATTTTGCTAAAAATTAATGCTGCAATGTCGATTCTCTAGAAAAATTATAAATAATTTAATGCTGAAGCGCTAACAATGGAAGCACCACAACATCGAATGATGTAAGCAAGCATCGCAACACTCACCTTTTATAGCGCGGTGGTGGAACAGTTAAGGAAAAGAAGTGTCACACTAACTCAGCTAAAGTCACATTGGTTTAGTCAACAGTCGTGTCGGGTCAGCCTAGTGAAGCACATTTAACAGTGCTGAGGTCCTATTTCATATTGTAATGCTGCGACTCTACCTTTCAAGCATCACGATGCCTAAGTCCATTTTTACATTAAGTATAAAAAGTTTTTATGTATTTTTTTGTGAGAGCTTTTTCGAGAAGTCTAAAGGAAAGTCTGAGAGAGACCAGGGAATAGTGAGATACATCATTTAGAGTGGATGGTCAATATTATAGTGAGTAAACAATCAATTGGAAATGAAAGGAGTGTGTAGAGAGAAGTTGTAAGGGGAGCTTCACTTTGGGAAGGGTCCATTTATAGGATCCTTTTAGGATTCTTCATTTTAGGTGATATTTTTTTCATCTTCTCAATTTTTTACTTTCTTTCCTGAGGAAGTAAAAAAATTTGTGTTGTTTAATTTTAATTCAATGGCCGGCTAAACTCATAGTTTGGACTAATTATGTGAAAACCTTTATAATTCCTAATATAGACTCTTGTGTTTTAAAGTATAAATTGTTATTTTTAATATCTTCTACTCTTCACTTAATTTATGCAGTGGCCCTGTATAAAATTAATATCTAGTGAGATACATTGCCCCGATACAGGAATGTTGGAATAATTAGGAGAAACGAAATGGAATGCTTGCATGCCTAGACATATGATGTTTAGTATTTTAGGTTCTATGAAGATAAAATAATTATACGATGGCCATAAATTTTTCTTTACATTCTTAAAAGATCAATAGAGATCTAAGGATATATATGCTCTAATTCGCAACTAATATAGAGGAGTCTGCTTAGAAAAAACTTAGATATTCACTATCATTAGTCTAACATATTTTATTTACTAGTATCTTCATTATTTCTTGCATTTCTCATTAGAGATAGATATTACCCCTAATTTTATTTTTTAAGATAAATACCATAACTTGAGTAGAGAGTACTAGAAAGTTTTGTGTGTAGCACATAATTTTCTTGTGGGATCTACACTCTCTCATTCACTTTATTACTTGATTGATATATGCACTTAAATTTTTATTGGGATTATATCCAAGCAAACATAAAACTAAACACGGTCCCATCAAGTTTTTGGTGTTGATCCCAGAAAAATTTATTTGTGCTGTTGTAATTATTCTATATTATCCAAAAAGTTGCATATTTAATTCTACTTATATCTTATTTTATTATTATTATTTCTGAGCTGCAACAGTGTTATTATTAAAAAAAAAATTCTTTAATTTTTTGTTGCAATTTAATTCATGTATTATTGGTGTGTGTATAATAGAGCTAGTAAGGAGCCTTTGTTGTTTAACTTAGAAACTGAAAGGGCCCTTAAGCAAATCAAAAAAATCCAAAGAAACTTTAGCTCTAGGAATGACTAAACCAAATCCAGATGAAGATCATCCTAGATCTCTTAGGGAGTATGTTAATCCCTTAGTAGATGAAACTCATCAGAGTATCAACCTACCTACTATCCAAGCCCATAATTTTGAGTTGAAAATAACCATTATCTAAATGGTATAGAATTATTAGTTTGGGGAAACTCCTATTAAGGATCCCAACCTACACTTAGCTAGTTTCTTAAAAATCTATGCAACACTCAAGTATAATGGAGTCAATAATGACATTAATAGACTTTATTTGTTTTTATTTTTCTAAGGTAAAAGCTAAGATGTGGTCAAATTCCTTACCCCCTAGGCTCCATGACCACTTGAAATGAGTTGACATATAAGTTCCTAGCAAAATATTTTTCACCATCTAAAACTGCTAGGCTTAGGAATGATATAACTTCCTTTTCCCAATTTATGCAGAGTTAATTTATTAGAGTTGGGGAAGATTTAAAGAAATGCTTATAAAATTTCATCATCATACTTTGCCTGATTGGTTGGTGATTCAGACTTTTTATAATGAGCCTATAGAATTCCTTATGTCTAATTGATGAAACAACTGGAGGTTTTTTTATGTCAAAATCTTTTGACGAGGCTTATGCCTTGATAGTGAATATAACAAAAAATAATTTTCAGTGGACTTCTGATAGAGCGAATCCTAAGAGAGTAGCCAATATTTTTGAGTCAGATACTTTATCAATTTTGAATGCTCAAGTAGCTAATATGTCTAAGATGTTAAATAATTTTGTAATTAGTTATGTTTCATGATCACATATACATTTGGAAGAGAATGATTTGAATTCTGTTGGTGAGTCTGCAGCTGAAGAGATTTAGAATATGAATTTAATTGGAAGACCTAACAATCCCTATTCTAATACTTATAATTCAGATTGGAGGAACAACCAGTTTTTAGTTGGAGTAATAATAATAGTTGAAGTCAGTGGAATGCAAGTCAGTCAAACCTGGAGGAAATTGGAATAATCCTCAATAATCTTTAATGAACCCTAGACCTTCGTATCCCCCAATCTTTAATTAAAATACTCAATTCATAGAGGAAGACACATTTGGAGGATTTAGTGATTCAAATAGGAGACCAATTACAGAGTCAAGCTGCAAACCTTAGAAACATAAGAAATCAAATAGGGAAACTTACTAGCTTGATTAATAGTAAATCCCATAATGTGCATTTTAATATTGGAGACAAGCATTTGAAAAAGTATTGCAATAATATTCAACTAAGGAGTGGGAAGGACTTGGGAGACCCTTATAATGACAAAGATCAACCTTAGAAGGAAAGGGGGTTAGAAGAGCCTATAGAAGCCGAACCACCTACAAAACAACCTAAACCAATTAAACAAACTACAAGACCTATTAGGAAGGTTGTAGAAAGACCACTATTATATTTTTCCCAGAGGCTGATTAAACAAAATTTGGATAAATAATTTTCTAGGTTCTTAAAATTATTAAAAAAAATTAACCATTAATATACCATTCTCTGAAGCCTTAGAGCAGATGCCCACTTATGTCAAATTCATGAAAGATATCCTTGATAAAGAAAAGAAAACTAGGGGAATTTAAAACTGTAGTTTTAACTGAAGAATGTAGTGTTATCATTCAAAAGAAGCTCCATAAAAAAATGAAGGATCTTGGTAGTTTTACTATTCTTATGGCTATAGCAGATAGATTCTATGGGAGAGCATTGTGCAATCTAGGATCCAACATCAATCTTATGCCTTTGTCTATTTTCAAAAGATTAGATTTAGGAGAGGTTCAACCCACTACTATCACTCTTCAGTTTGTTGATAGATCATTGACTTATTCTAAGGGGTTGGTAGACGATATTATTATTAAGGTAGATATGTTTATCTTCCCTATTAATTTTATTATCTTAGATGTGGAGGAGGATAGGTAGATACCCATTATCTTAGGGAGACCTTTCTTAGTAACAGGTAAGGCTATGATAGATGTCCATAAGGGGAGTTGACCATAAGGGTACAAGATCAAGAAGTAAATATAAATGTGCCAAAATCCATGAAATTCTCTAGTGAAAAGAATAAGAATTATTTTATGGTTGATTTGGAAGAAACTATTGTTGTAAATTTTAAGAAAGATTTGTTAGTTGGGGATTTGGATGAGTCTTTGGAGGTAAATTATGAGAGTTTGGTAGAATCTATTCATATTGTTGTAGACACTTTTGGGAAGTTTAGGGGAAGCTTCGAAACTTTATATACCTCATTTTAGGTAGAAATTTAAAACTACTTGTAGAAGAAGCCCCCATTTTAGAGCTTAAAACCTTGCCTAAGCATAAGTATGAATTTTTTGCTAGCAATACAACTTTACCTATTATTATTTCCACTGATTTGGATAAAGATCAAAAAGGTAAGTTGGTTAGGGTTTAAGGTGATTATAAAAAAGCTTTTGGTTGGACCATATCTGACATCAAAGGAATTAGCCCATCTCCGTATATGCATAGGATTCTTATGGAGGAAATTTTCTTACTTAAAGCTGACCCTCAAAGAAGATTGAACCCATCCATGAAGGAAGTAGTTAAAAAGAAAATACTTAAATGGTTAGATGAAAGGATCATGTACCCTATTTCTGATAGTGCCTGGGTTAGTCCTATTTATTATATTCCTATGAAGGGTGGTTTGATATTAGTATCAAATAAACATAATAAACTCATTCCTACTAGGAAAGTCAATCATTGGATAATATGTATAGACTATAAGAAGCTTAACAAAGCCATTCGAAAAGACTATTTTTCCTTGTCATTTCTTGACCAGATGTTTGATAGGTTGGCAGAACACTCTTTCTATTATTTTTAAGATGGATACTCATGGGATCACCATATTTCTATAGTAATTAAGGATCAGGACAAAACTACCTTCAATAATCCCTATGGGATATTTGCCTTTAGAAGGATGCCCTTTGGTCTATGTACTGCTCCTGCAACTTTTCAGCGACATATGATGTTTATTTTTTTAGATTTAATATAGCAGGGTATTGAAATTTTCATGGATGGCTTTTTTGCACTACTTTTGATTCTTGTCTTGATCATCAACCACATGTGTAAAAAAAAATCTAGTACTGAATTGGGAAAAGGGTCAATTGTTAGTGATTAAAGGGATTGTGCTAGGACATAAGATTTTCAAGAAGGGATTAGAGGTAGATAAGGCTAAGGTCTAGCTTATAAAAATTTGCTACAACCTTCTTTAGTTAAACGCATTAGGAGTTTTCTATAATATGCGGGGTTCTATAGGAGATTTATCAAGGACTTTTCCAAAATTTTCAAACCATAATGTCATTATTGGATAAAGATATTCCATTTGTGTTTGATTCTGCTTGTCATGAAGCCTTTAAAACTTTAAAATAATATTTAATCATTGTACATGTTACTATTACATCAGATTGGTCTATGCATTTTGAATTAATGAGTGATACAAGTTATTATGTTGTAGGAGGTTCTTGGCCAAAGGAAGGACAAAAGGTTTCATGTTATTTTTATCAAGGTTTTAAAAATCGGACCGGACAACGAACCGGAAGAAGGAGAGGTTCACGATTCGACCGGTTCGACCGGTTGAACCGGGGTAAAACTGGATGACGTAATAAATGATAATATTATTAAAATTTTAAAAATGAACATGAAATTTTCCTCTAATAACTTCACTCTACATTCCATTTTCAAATTAAACTAATCAAATAAAGAGTCTTCTACATGCCTTTAAAATCAAAACATGCTTTTAAAATTATAGCAAAGTGTGATACAATAAGGTTATAAAGATAATAATCATAATATGATAAATGTTAGAGATAACAAATACAAGAAATTTGGCACTAGACTAGTAACGTCATGAACACTAACAATATTAAAAATATATAAAAAACAAAATCGATGGCTTACCTAGAGCTAACGCACAGGAGCTTGACGACGACGAATTGGATTTTTGTAGTGTTGCTTGCAAAATTAGGGCATGTTTGGATGCAAAATTTAAGAGACCTTCTATAATATGAATCATCGATTTTGTTCTTTATGTAACTATATGCGAAATACATCATATAGAATCATCAGGAATGATAATGGCATAAAAAGTTACATAAAAATCAAATAAAACGTAGAAGAAAACTTAGATCCAAATAAATTCATTAACATTAAGCATAAACTATCGCAATAAAAATCAAGAACCCTAGCTTTCTCTAATCGTAGGGATCCAAAACAAACAGCAATCAAATAAAACATATAAACAGAGGGTGCTGTTTGGATGCAGGATTTAGGCCGGATTTGAGGCCGATTTGAGCTAAATCCTGCCAAACGGCTAAAAATGCAAAATCAAATCTCACGATAAATGGAAGCCGCAGTTAACGAAAAAATACCTCTTTTCGTGGTAAATCCTGGATTCACCAAAGAAGCGCGCAAAAGGGAGAAAGTTAACTTCACAGCGAGCGAGCTCCCGTCGTTGCTGCCGATCAAAATTTCGTAACTTCCGATCCAACATGAAGGGAACGTCATCGAAGAAGCAAAGTCGAACATCCATGAAGTAGTCGAAGGAATGTAGTCGAACAGCAACGATAAAATACTCATGGTAAGTCGTGCACCAACGGCTGGAAGGTAGGAGGAGTGCGCCGACGGCTGGGATGGTCGGAGATGGTCGGCTTCTGCTTATGGATGGAGGAGTCGATCTCATCTTGCTTGGAGTCCGGTAGGCATATTTAGGGCAGACTAGCGATACAATACGTTAAAAAATCACTACGCGCGTTTGATCGGGGATGGACGGCTGAAATTTGCCAAAATTAGAATCGTCCGGTTCTTCAAAAACCGCCCAATTCGACGGTTCCCCGGTTCAACCGGGTTTTGGACCGGTTTTTGGCCGATTTTAAACCCAGCCGATTCTAGCATCAAACCGGATCGCTCGCCGGGCCGGTTCGCGGTTGAACCGGTCGAACCGGCCGGTCCGGTCCGGTTTTGAAAACCATGATTTTTATGCTAGTAAAACTTTAAATGTTGCACAATATAATTATACCACTACTAAAAAATAACTATTAGCTATTGTCTTTGCATTTGATAAATTTTGGTCCTATCAAATTAGCACGAAAGTTCTAGTATATTCAAATCATTCTACAATCAAATTTCTTATAATAAAAAAGGATACCAAACTTAGATTGGTGTGGTGGATATTTTTGTTGCAAGAATTTGATGAAGAAATCTTAGACAGGAAAGGAGTTCAAAACTGGATTATTGATCGTCTTCTAAAACTTATATTTGGAGAACATGCATCTCATAAAATTGACATTAGTTAGTTTTTCCCTAATTAATAGTTATTTTCTTTACATATGAGTAGATTACCTTGGCATGCTGATATTGTGAATTTTATTGCTAGTGGTGTGATTCTTTTTTACTTACCATCTACTTAAAAAATTAAGTTTCTGCATGATACCAAATATTTCTTTTGAGATAAGTCATATTTTTTAAGAAAGTGTAATAATCAAATCATTAGGAGATGTGTCCCTGAGGATGAAATAGAACCTATAATTAGAGAGTGCCATGATTCACATTATGGAGAGCATGTTAGAGGATTTAGAAGTGCTTCTAAAATTCTTCAATCAGAATTCTATTGGCCTAATTTATTTAAAGATATAAATGACTTTGTTAAGAAGTGTGATCGATGTGAAAGAGTATGCAATATCACTAGAAGAAATAAAATACCCTTAAATTATATTTTGGAAGTTTAATTGTTTGATGTTTGGGGAATTAATTTTATGGGTTCGTTTGTGCAATCTCATGGATGCCAGTATATTTTAATTATTATTGATTACGTTTCTAAATGGATTGAAGGATTGGCAACCTCCTAAAACTAATGCTCAAGTAGTGCTTAAATTTTTAAAGGAATTTTTTTTTCTCGATATGAAATGCCTAGAGTTTTAATCATGGATGAAAGAAATCATTTTTGTAATAAAAGAGTAGAACATTAATCACAAATATGATATCCAGCATATGATTTCAATTGCTTATCATCCTCAACATAGTGGTCAAGCTGAAATCAGTAATAGGGAGATAAAAAGAATTTAGAAAAAATTTGTATGTTCTAATATGAAAGATTTGGCTATAAAGTTAAATGATGCATTATGGGCCTATCCTATTAGAATGTCTCCGTATCATTTATTCTTTAGAAAAACTTGTCACCTTTTTTTAGAATTAGAATATAAAGTATTTTGGGCGATCAAGAAGCTTAATTTTAATCTTAAGGAAGTTAAAGAAAAAAGTTTGATTCTATTGAATGAGTTAGAGGAATTTAGAAGTAAAGCCTATGAAAATACTAGAATTTATAAAGAACAAACAAAAAGATTACATGATCGTAAGCTAGCTTCTTAAGAAAGAATTCACCCTTGGATAAGAGATACTATTATTCAATTCTAGATTAAAACTATTTCCAGGAAAGCGTAAGTCCAGGTGATCTGGACCATTACTATTACTAAGGTGTTTAATTATGGTGTGTTAAGATTCATGATAAAAAGACCTCTCAAATTCTTAAAGTTGATGACAATAGATTAAAACCTTAGGAGGAGACATAGACTGGTTGAGGAATATCAATGAGTTGGCTTATCCTTAAGAGAGAAATGATTAGCATAGTCCAGTTGAAGACTAAAAACTTGACGTTAGTGGGAGGCAACCCAAATTTGTTATGCGATATTATGTATATGATTAGTTTCCTTTTCAATACTTAATTTTGTCCATATTTGTTACTTGTGCACTTTAATTTGTTATTGTTTACATTATTTAGTTAAATTTTTATTAATTAATTTCCTAGTTTGCTTAACTCTTAAAATGACCTCTATATATTACACTTTAATAGCTAAGTTACCAAAATAAAAATAATAATTAAAAAATGATTTAAAATTAAGAATAATATAAAACTCTAGGTGCTAAACTAAATGAATAAAGAATAATAATTTCTAATTTAAAAATCATCACATGTAACTTAAAAAAATTGTCTAATTTAGCACTTCCTTTTTAAACTTCAAAGAAGATTGAATAGCTAAGTTTAGAAAAAGGAAGTACTTAGATTAATTTATTAAATTCATTATGAATTCAAATATTGAATTAGTGAACTTATACAATCCGTACATAATTATGATTGATGATAACCTGAAGGAATAATGCTAATCCGATATTAAAAATCATTATTTTAGTACTCATGTGCATTGAAAAGAAAGAAATGAAATTCAAAAAGATCAAAAGAAAAAAAAAAGAAAAAGGCAAAGGAAAATGAGTACTATAACATCAAAAATTAGTATCTGAGAATGCTGAATTCCTAAGGATTCTAACACTTAATTTTAAAAGGAGAGTGTAAGTAAGCTATTACATATGAAAGGTTATAAATGAATTTCAAAATTGTTTATTGTACGACCAATTCCTAAATGATAAACTATTCAACCTAAATAGGTCGTCCAATTACACTTACACTTGTAGTTTAGGAGTTCAAGTCAGATATTAATGAAGATAGTTCCTTAGGATGCTTTGTTCATGATTGTTTAAATCAAAATTGTCATACTTTGATCATTTCAATTCACATCTAAATGGCAGAGTATTATCTTATATTTTAATTATTTTAAATTATAAATTTTTTATTTGGAATAATAAAGTAAACATAATTGCTTGAGGACAAGTAAGAGTTTAAGTTGTAAGGAATTTATTAAGTAAAAATTATGTAGTATTTTTATTCTATTAATTGTAGTAAAGATGTATATTTTAGTTCATATTGTACAAGAATATCTCATAAAATAGAGCAAAACTTATAAGTTTAGAACCAACGCCATAACTATTAGTGTCGTAGCATCTCTAATGCCTCGATGCTGATTTTGGATATTACAGCACTAGAGTCTTGAGAATATTTCACTGAAGTCAGTGTCCCAACGAATTGAAGGATAGTGTCACAGTGTTGCAGCACCAAAAATCAATATTGCAGCTTCATAGTCTCAGGAAAAATTATGAATAATTTAATGCGAGAGAGCCAACATCAAAAGTGCCACAACATCGGATGACATAAGTAAGCCCCGCAATAGTCATCATTTGTAGCGTTACAGCTGAACAGTTGAGGAAAATAAGCATTGCATTGACTCAGTTAAAAGTCACATGGGTTCAATCAAAAGTGGTGTCAAGTCAGCTCAGCAGTGCAACAAAGCACATTTAGTTGCGTCGAGATGCTAGTTCATATTGTAAGGCTGCGATGCCACCTTGTCGAGCGCCGTGTTTCTTGAGTCAAATTTTGCATTAAGTATAAATAGTTTGTCTTTTTTTGTGAGAGCTTTTTAGAAAAGTATAGAGGAGAGTCTGAGAGAGACTAGGGAATAGTGAGATACACTATTTAGAGTGGCTTATCAATATTATAAAAAGTGAATAATCAATTAGAAAAGAATGGAGCATGGAGAGAAAAGTTGTAAGGGGAGATCCACTTTGGATAGTGTCCATCTACAGGATCTGTTTGGGATTCTTCATTTTGTGTGATTTTTTTTTCATCTTCTCTACTTTTACTTTTTCTTTAGCAAGTAATAAAATCTATGTTGTTCAATTTTAATTCAATGGCCAACTAAACTCATAGTTTTAGACTAATGATGTGAAAATCTTTATAATTTCTAATATAAACTCATGTTTTAAAGTATGAAGTGTTGTTTTCAATATCTCATACTCTTTATTTAATTTATGCAGTGTCCATGTATAAAATTAATATATTGTGTGATGCATTACCTCGAAGGAGGGATGTTGGAATAATTCGGAGAATTAAAATTGAATGCTTACATGCCTAGACATATGATGTTTAGTATTTTAGGTTCAATGGAGATAGAATAATTGTAAGGACATAAACCTTTCTTTATATCCTTACAAGCTCGACAGAGATCTAAAAATGCTTATGCTCTAATTTGCAACTAATATAGAGGAGCCTGCTTAGGAAAAAACTTGTTATATTCATTATCATTAGTCCAAAACACTTTATTTACTAGTATCTTTACCATTTTTTATATTTCTCATTTGAGATAGAGATTACCTCTGATTTTATTTCGTAAGATAAATACTATAGCTTAAGTAGACAATACTAGAAATATTTATATGCAACACATAATTTTCTTGTGGGATCGATACTCTCTCATTCACTTTATTACTTGATCAACACGTGCACTTGCATTTTCATTGGGGTTATATCCATATAAACATAAAACTAAACACAACCCCCATCAATATTTAATAAAAGATGTAAAATTGTTAGTGCAAAAGTAATATAATTTTTATGCCACTGTATTTGTCATTTACTTTTATAGCTTACACTTTTTTACTATATTTTTATAGTTAATTTCTATTTATTTTATATTTAGGAAGTCTTCATTTTTGTTTCTAATAACTCTTCATTTTTTTATTATGATGCTCTTTATTTTGTGACACGTGGCTACTCTTTATTATTTGTCTGAGAGCAACTCCTCATTTTTTGTTTGAGGGTGAGTCTTCATTAGATTAGTGAGCTGAGTGAGAGTTGATCTTTTATTAATTATGTGAGATAGATATGAGATTTGGGTCATGAATAATGAATGTGACTTATGCCTCAAAACTTTAGCCTCTAATTTTCCTATAAATAAACCCTTGCCTTCAGCCATGGTACTTACTTATTACCTCTTTCTTTGTAACACACTCTCTCTTTATAATTTTTCTCTTCCTCTCATTAATGAGAGCTCCATTAGAAAATGGATGCCCTAAGGAGATGCCCAAAGATTTTATTAAGGGATGCCCAAAGGAGATGCCCAAAGGTATAGAGGGAACTATAGTCCAAGCATGAAATGCTCCTAATGACCATTTCATGCTTGGACTATAGTTCCCTCTATACCTTGGACTTGTAAAGATCTTGAGCTTTCACTAGTTTGTGTCTGCGTAGATCATGCTAAACTTGATGGTAATAATAATTTCTTATTTTCCATAATAAAAATTAGCTCACTTTTTGTCACACCCTAGAATCTAATATGGAAAAATTCTTTTTTTTATTATATTTTATTATAACTTAATCGATGTTTTTCTCAGTATCATATCAGTATCAGTAAACTGTTGGCTAAGTAAACAGAGTAGTCAATCTTTGCCTGTTGGCACAGTAATCATTTCCTTATAACTCTCAATCAGCATCACGTGAATCAGTCGGGGATAACACCAAATTGCACATTTAAAGAAAAACTTGTCAGCCCACCATCATATACAGGCCAATCAATATCCAGCCAATATTAGTGAAACCAGCCTTTTACTTATTTTTCACATATTAATATCACATTTTTTATAGTAATAGCGACAAACTATTACTCAACCACATATCAGTATTCATTTTTAATACTTGTATTAACATTATGCTTAAAAATACTTATATTCAGGAAAAAATAATATAAAATTTAATAACTTCTATTTTACCTGGTGAAATTTAGAAATGTTAGTCAAAATCTCTAGAATAATTAGTATTATATTATATAAAAAGTTACGCAGTAGAAGTTCAATAAATCTAAGAAAAATACAATAAAATCAGTTCCAGGGAGAATCAAATGGTTGAAATCAAAATATTTGAAAATAGAAGTAGGATCAATATCACCTACCACAATCTGAGCAAGTTCCACAAAAATGGCGAAGCAATCCAACAGGTAAAATAGCTTTTCTCTTTTTTTCTCTGTCCACTTTTCTTCCCTTCCTACTCTTTCTTCTTCGGCAAGGCACAATGCTGTTCAGATTTTTTATTTAAAAAGAAAAAAAATGTCATTTCAGAAATTCAGATTATCACACTTTCACATGTAGTTTATGGGAAATAATAATTTGTTTTCAAGTTGGCACTTCAAATAATAAAATATTGCATGGCAAAGCTAATAGTTGGCTAAACTGGGAGTACAACTCCTATTGCTTTCAATAGGAATGAACGATCAATGAGTGCTCATTAAACTGACTCTACATAGTTGGCAGTTGACTATCAATTTATGTTGCTAGTGATGTAATTAAACCTAAATTTACCATTTTAATTTTCAACATTTTTACTCTTAAAAATGTACATCATGTGATCTAATTTAAATATTATTTTAAAAAGTAGATATACAAATGAAATTAGGAGGGAAATAGAAGAAAAACATATATATGTATACACACACATACATACTTTAATCTAAATTTACATATGTTGCGGACTCAAATATACGCGGCGATAGATTTTAATTTTCCGTCTCAGCGTTGTACGTATATCCAGCACACAAACAGAATTGAGATAGTAACACCAGAATTTATACGTGGAAAACCCTGGAAAGGGAAAAAACCACGGGGCCACGCCCAGTTGAAAAAATTCCACTAGTGTTGTTTGAAATACACAAGGCTGATTCGTCCTTTAAATTCAGGACGATCAGATTACAATGAGTATCAGTTACAAGGCCAAACAGAGTTCCGGCGTCACTCGGGTGTCGAGCAGAATTCCGGCGTCACTTGGAAAGAAGTCCGGCGTCACTAGGGCGTCGGGTAGAATTCTGGCGTCAGGCAGAATTCCGATGTTGCTCCCGTGTCGGGCAGAGCTCCGGCGTCCCTCGGGCGCCCGGTGGTGCTTCGGTGGTGTTCCGGCGGAGTTCCGGCGGTGGTCGAGGAGGAGTTGTTCCCTCCTAGACTTCTCTTCTCTTCTTCTTCTCTTCCTTCTCTTCTTCTCTTCTTGGCTTGGTCCCCTCTTAAGAGAAATGAGGGGCTATTTATAGTTTTTCTGGAGTGGCATAGCCCGTAAATAGATGAGGGATCAAGGGCAAATAAGGAGTGATTCGGATGAACGGCCGATATTGAATCCCTTGATCGTGAACCGTTTATCAAGCATTTGAAGGTCTTAATGATATCAAAATTCTACGATCTTAGGCTCGTTGGATTCGTCTCGTCGAGACGCTCGATTCGACTATAAGCTCGTCAAAATCGGAGGCCGTTTGGTAACTCAAATTGCTGTTTGATGCTTCCAACAGCGCTTCGGGTACTTGGTTTGGACTCATTTGGGCTCGGATTGAGTCGAATTTGGTGTCGTTGGGTTAGTATTTCCGAGATGCTCAGTTTGACTATAAGCTTGCTGAAATCGGAGTTAAAATGGTCTTCGAAATAATTTTTGAAGTTTCCAACTTGAGTTTTTCCTTGAGATTCGTGCCCGATCAAGATGATTTTTTGGCGATATATCAGTTGCTCCCCTATTTTCGGACGTCGAAGCTCCACGAGTCCGAAAATACTTGTTCCGGTATTTTACATTGGCCGAATCGCAAAAAATTGCGTTCCAAAAATTAAATATTTGCTCGAACTTAATCATAGAGGCCCCGTTGAGCTCCGAAAGTATCAAAATTGAGTTCGGAACGTCGAAAAACGTGTCCGGGGACCCCAAAAACGTCGAATTTGGACCGTCCGGGCCCAAAATCGGAGCCCGGGAACGCGTAGGCGGCCGAACCGGCCGGCCGCCGGCGGCGCCCGCGTGGGCGCGCCGGCAAGGGGCGTGCCCCTTGGGTGCGCGGCAGTTGCTGCCCTTTTTTTTTTTTAGTTTTTTTTTGGGTGGGCCCCACGATCTTTTTTTTTTTTTGAGGGGGCGGCTAGCAGCAGGCTCCCCTCACAATGTTTTTTTTTTTAAATTTTTTTTCGTGGTGGGGCCCATTTTCCCTTCAAAAATTTTTTTTTAATTCCGAAAATGTCACATTTGGACTCCAAATTTTCTAGAATAAATCTAGAAAATATTTCTAGAAGAATTTTTAAACTTTTTTGGAGGGAAAATTCTCTCCAAATTTAAAAATTTTTCCCCCCTTTTCACCCTTTTCTCTTCCTATAAATGCCCCCCTTGGGGTAGGAGGAAAATTGCTCCTTCTCTACTCTTCTCCCTCTCCTTCTAGCTTTTGGCATTTTGAGGCCTTCCGTCGTTTCTGAGTAGGTGACTTTTCCTACTTGACTCGGCGCCCGTCTCTTTGCGCAGAAGTTAGCGTATTCCTCTCTTCTCCCCTCTAGCTTCTGGCATTTTGAGGCCTTTCGCTGTTTTTGAGTAGGTGATTTTCCTCACTCGACTCGGCGCCCCTCTCTTTGCACAGAAGTTAGAGTATTCCTCTATTTTCCCCTCTAGCTTCTGGCATTTTGAGGCCTTCCGCTGTTTTTGAGTAGATGACTTTCCCTACTTGACTCGGCACCCCTCTTTTTGCGCAGAAGTTAGCCGCTTCCCCTTTTCAGGAAGGGAAGCGGAATGGGAGTTAGAAATTTCTCTCCTTTAAGAGATCATGCGGAGGTGAGATGTTAGTCGGAGGGAGTGTGAAGATAGTCGGAAGTCAGACGTCGGGAAGAAGTACGGCGTCAGGTAGAACTCCGACGAGAATTTGTCGGCCGGAAGAAGTCCCGCGACGGGTAGAAATTCGGTGTCGGGTAGAAGCCCGACAAACATCCGACGACGGGCAAATGTCCGACGTCGGGAAGAAGTACAGCGTCGGGTAGAACTCCGACGAAAATCCGTCAGCAGGAAGAAGTCCCACGACGAGTAGAAATTTGGTGTCGGGTAGAAGCCCAACAAACATCCGACGACGGGCAGAAGTCCTACGTCGGGAAGAAGTACGATGTCGGGTAGAAATCCTGTGATGGGAGAAAGCTCAACATCTGTTAGAATTCCGACGAAAGTCCCGCGATGTGCAAAAGTCCTTCAACGGGAGGAAGCTCAGCATCGAATATAATTTCAATGCTATTTTAACGGAAGTTTGTCGATGATGGACGATCGGGTAGAGGTCTGTTGGCATTCAATGACCGAGTAGAGAGCAAAGTGTTGGAGAGTGTACTGCTAATAACGATCGAGCGAGAAGCCGATGATGGTTGATATGAATTAGAGGACCGCCGGCAGATATCCGACGAAGGGTGGATGATGGCGGGTGTCCAGTGGCATTATGTTAAGGCAATATTCATCCATACTGAAGTGTGCCAATATCAAATATTACTGAATCAAGGGACCGAAGTAGTGTGATATGCCAATATTCTGGCAATATACTAACACTGTCAACTGTGTGGAGGCCTGATGATGATCCAGTTATGCCCTTTCTTTGAAGGAGCTGTTGTAGGAGATGCTTGCGTGCAGTAAGGGAGAAGTCACTTAAATCCACCAAGGATATTTGACTGTGTTAAAGTTGCTTGTTGCTTGATGATACTAGCTTGTATGAATGTCACCAGTGTACCTTTTGCTTTTAAATTCTTGCAAAGATAAACTAGATGTACAATCTTTTGTAATATAACTTCAATAATATTTTATATGAAGTTGAAAACTTGCTTTTGCATCTTTGAAACATGAGTTGATGTATTGCGTAACATGCTTTTTCGAAGACTTTTTGCCCGCCAAGAATCTCTGTGGGAGATGTCCAGAGAATCCATCAAGAATATATGACCTATCCGAGGTTGTATGTCGGAGCCTTTGCTCGACGACGTTAACCTATATGGAAGAGGTCGAAAGAATCCACCAAGGATGTGAGACGTTTCTGAGGTTGTATGTCGGAGCCTTTGCGCGACGACGTTAACCTGTATGGAAGAGGTCGAAAGAATCCACCAAGGATGTGAGACCTTTCTGAGGTTGTATGTCAGAGCCTTTGCTCGACGACGTTAACCTGTATGGAAGAGGTCGAAAGAATCCACCAAGGATGTGAGACCTTTCTGAGGTTGTATGCCGGATCGAATCCCCCTGGGATCGATCTTCCAGTGATTGAGATGCAATAAAGACAGCGTATTTCTCAGATCATGGATAAAGAGATTATATTTGTCAGTAGTTTTTCATTGTCATTTGTATTCTTTTTAAAGAAAGAAACAATATCAGAACTGGACGAACAACACATTATATTACTGTAAGACCATACAATAATTCCCTTGTACAATATAAGAGATACATATAGGGACAACCACATCATTTGACTTGGTAGAAATACTAAGGACATTAGAGTGACATCCTACTTATCATAGAAGAGATACACGATGACACATGACAAGTAGTATTACTAATACAACTACATAAAGTGCGTGGTCATTCAATCTTGCCAACCATTTGAATATTATTCAACTGTTGTCTTTGATGTTGTTGATTTTGCCCCCCAGTTGGACCAATTTCATCTCGAGCAGGTGGGTTTTGGATGAACTGTCGAATATATCCTTGTCGGATCAACCTCTCGATCTCATCCTTCAGTTGCTTACACGCTTCAGTAGTGTGTCCACGACTACGGTGGAAATAGCAATATTGCTCATGGTTCCCAACATTCGGCTTCAAAGAATTAGGCCACTTGATATTTTCTTTATCTCGAATGGCCATTAGTATGTTGGTTCGAGTTGCATTGAGAGGCGTATACTCTTTTTCATGTCGGAACTCGTGTTGTGGTGCTGGGGGTCTAGGAGATGAATTTTTCTTTTGTTGCGAAAATGAGTCCTCTATTGTAGGGGAGTTCTTGCGCTTTCTAATTGTTTGCTCAAATTGTTTCCTATGGGCATTAATAGCTTCATCCGCTGATATTTGTGCCTCCACACGATGGATCAGGTCAGCATATGAATGAACTGTGTCCCGCATGAGTATCGAATAGAAAGGACCAGGACGAAGGCCTCCAAGGAAGACCCCTCGGAGCAGTTCTGGGTCCACTCCCGGAATCTATCGAGCCTCGGTGGAAAATCGTTGAAAATATTCTTTTAATGTTTCTCCCTCGTTTTGACGGATCCCAGAGAGATGAGAAGAATCCTTAGTAATTCTTCGGTTGGCTACGAACTGTTCGACAAATACTTTGGCCAATTTGACGAATGTGGGGATCGTTCCGGCTAGAAGTGAATAGAACCATGTTCGAGCTTGTCCTTTAAGAGTGGCAGGAAAAACCTGGCAAAGGAGTGCGTCTGAGGCTCGTTGAATATGTATGATGGTCCTGTAATGGTCGATGTGCTCGTACGGGTCAGATGTCCCATCATAGGACTCGATGCTTGGTAGCTTAAAGCCAGCCGGAATAGGGTGTTGAAGAATGGCTTCTGTCAGGGGTGACGACTCCTGGAAGTCCCACTGATGAAGAGGTTGCCTTACGCCTCCTGTAGGGAATTCCTCTCGAACCAATCGTCGCAGTTCGTGGCGTAGGGTATTGCGAGGGAGCTCAGCAATGTGATGTTGGGCTAGCTCCTCAGGGAGGTCTTGAGGAAGGAGAGATTGCCGACCTGTGTGCGGAGGATGGGTAGAACTTGCTGTATCAGACAGTTTGTTATCTTGATGTGACTGCGAACGCCTCCTGAGTGGAGGAAGAGGAATCTCGTCTTGAAGATGTTCGATTTGAACAGCTTCGACTCGTGGTGGATCTCGAGGGAGAAGAACCTCCTCATGAGGTGCTAGGGTCGGTTGTCGAGTCTCTCGCAAGAGTTGTAGGATCTCGTTTTGAGATTCTTCCATCTTTTGAATTCTCTCTTCTAGGGAGGGTCCCGAGGTCCCTTCTCCAGGTGCGTTTTGCCCCCCGGGGTATAAAGAGGCAGATATCGGGCGTCTATGATTCATAGACTGATTCCTGGATTGATGAGAGTGAGAGGGAGGCTCCTATGAGGCGACTGCTACGCCTGTTGACCATCGTAGCAATACTTGAAGTTGTGGGATAAGTTTCCCACAGACGGCGCCAAACTGTTGCGGACTCAAATATACGCGGCGATATATTTTAATTTTCTGTCTCAGCGTTGTACGTATATCCAGCACACAAACAGAATTGAGATAGTAACACCAGAATTTATACGTGAAAAATCCTGGAAAGGGAAAAAACCACGGGGCCACGCCTAGTTGAAAGAATTCCACTAGTGTTGTTTGAAATACACGAGGCTGATTCGTCCTTTAAATTCAGGACGATCAAATTACAATGAGTATCAGTTACAAGGCCAAACAGAGTTCCGGCGTCACTCGGGTGTCGAGCAGAATTCCGGCGTCACTTGGAAAGAAGTCCGGCGTCACTCGGGCGTCAGGTAGAATTCTGGCGTCGGGCAGAATTCCGATGTTGCTCCCGTGTCGGGCAGAGTTCCGGCGTCCCTCGGGTGCCCGGTGGTGCTTCAGTGGTGTTCCGGCGGAGTTCCGGTGGAGTTCCGGCTGTGGTCGAGGAGGAGTTGTTCCCTCCTAGACTTCTCTTCTCTTCTTCTTCTCTTCCTTCTCTTCTTCTCTTCTTGGCTTGGTCCCCTCTTAAGAGAAATGAGGGGCTATTTATAGTTTTTCTGGAGTGGCATAGCCCGTAAATAGATGAGGGATCAAGGGCAAATAAGGAGTGATCCGGATGAACGGCCAATATTGAATCCCTTGATCGTGAACCGTTTATCAAGCATTTGAAGGTCTTAATGATATCAGAATTCTACGATCTTAGGCTCGTTGGATTCGTCTCGTCGAGACGCTCGATTCGACTATAAGCTCGTCAAAATCAGAGGCTGTCTGGTAACTCAAATTGCTGTTTGATGCTTCCAACAGCGCTTCGGGTACTTGGTTTGGACTCATTTGGGCTCGGATTGAGTCGAATTTGGTGTCGTTGGGTTCGTATTTCCGAGATGCTCAGTTCGACTATAAGCTTGCTGAAATCGGAGTTAAAATAGTCTCCGAAATAATTTTTGAAGTTTCCAACTTGAGTTTTTCCTCGAGATTCGTGCCAGATCAAGATGATTTTTTGGCGATATATCAACATATATGCATAAGTATATGTGCATTGAGAGATATATCCATTTATATTTCAATTGGACATCGAGATATTTTTATTTTATTTAAATTTAACTAATTTTAATTTTTTTAAGCAATAATTACCTAATTTATCAAGATCGGGTCTAAAATTAAATTATAAGGGAAGTTTGACCTTATTTGCTTGAAAGTTCCCTCTATAACAAAATATCCCCAATAGAGCATAGTCAAATATTACTTTTTGATTTCTAAGTATAGAACAAGTTTTAAGGTGGTTCAATCGTTCATCAATCATAATTCAAAGATATATGAATTATGGTTTGAAGTTTGTTCAATCATTATTCAATCATGGATTGAAGAAGGTTTGGCCATGGCAAAAAGATTACTCAGTTATGTTTCTCAAATTATGCGAATCATGTTTGAATTTGAATAAATTATTATTCGTTTAGTGTTCGTTAATCGTTTGAAGATGCTCAATCATTTTTCGATTTAGGATTATATTTTATGCTAATATAACATGGAGTATAATAACAACATCTATGACACAATAGTTTGTATTTGACAAGTCTTGTAAACAGATTATAAGAAAAGTAAGATAATGGTCATAATACAAAGCATATTATAAGAAATGAAACACAATAATCATAATATAGATTTGACTAGGGTTCTAGCATAGTTTGGCTAGGGTAGCTACAATAGAGTGCATTCCAACACCTTGAATAGAGCAAGCTACAAGGTTTATAGAATGAATCACAACATATATAATGTAACAAGTAATAGATATAACAATGAGTAAACTAACCAGCTATAATATTCCACAACTAACCAACTATAACACATCACAATGACAACCCTTACATCATTCCACAACTAACTAGCTACAATATTCTTATAATGATAAGAAGAATAAACTAAAAATTATTATGATGCATGTAAAAATGTGATCTTATAAGTAAAGTAGTTATGATCTTTCAATCCACATTGATTACACCTTTATTGCACCGCTTTTTCCCCCTCCTTTAAAGGCATTCTTTTTTTTTTAGATGATCACCCTTATACTCACCAATTGGAGTAAACAACATCTATCTTTATTTCATCTGAAACCACCCAAATATATTTTTTATTGGATAAATATTTTTAATTTATATAGCTAAACAGGATGCTTGTGTATAGACAATCATGCTTGGAGCCTTATTCAAGAGCTTCCTCTATGCTTTTTTAATTTTCTTCAATAAACAAATTTTATCTTTAATAAAAAGTTGTGTCTATTAAAAAACACTGTTATATTGTGCACCTAAAGAAGTCTAATAATGTATTCACTAAGAAGGAAATTGCAGTCTTAAGCCCACTGAAATGCTAATTATCATTGAATTATATCAACTTTTAGGGAAGAAAGTATGAGTCCATCACTTAAAACCAATTTCATTCTCAAGATAAAATAATATGGTTGGGTTCTTGACACTTTTTTTGTTGAAGTGTCTATTGAACTCTACTTTTTTTAAGTCTTAGATGTCAAGCGATATTCTTCATGATAATTATTGATTTGAACTTCAGTATGGTGGTTAATGTGACATGATGAGTATAAGCTCCATATCATGCCTCTAAAATAGGTTGATAAAGTATTAATAATATTATTATGTCGATTTAAAAATGATACCAAAATTTTTAATGTACCTATTAACTCCCTTAGCTTGGTTATGAATACATCCATGAATCATTAATTTTTGACTCCACTAATACAAATTGCCACCGGATAAATATGAGCACTCACATCTTGTGTCACTAGAATAGTTAAAATATCTCCACATCATCAATTAAAAAAATATTCCATCTATGCTGAACACTTGCACTTTTGAAGCCTTTAATGCACACCCAAACATAAATGTCTGTACAAGAAACATCCTTCATTCTCCTGCTAAAGATCAATAATAATCATTAAAATTTTTTGTGTAGCACAATCAAATAAGATGATAACTTTTGAAAGAATGCTTTACAAGGGTCCTTTTATATAAGCGAGAGTTTGCTCTCGACACTGCCGAATCTTCTCATAAAACAAATTAATATATTGATCCCTCTTTCATATGATATGACCATCTTTGACTTCATATTCAGATCATATACAATGATATTATCCTTGATTATATGCCTAATGAGCTATGATTAAGTTTGTCGATGGTATTTCAATCTAACTTCTAACATGCAAGTATGTTTTGATTCAAGGCTCTTGATCTCTGACATACTTGAGTTTGCCAATTTCTTAGTTTGTAAGCTTCATAAGTATTTTTTTAGAACACAATAGATGCATCATACTTAATTACCTTATTTCTTCACCTTGTATTGAATGTTTTTTTTTTATTATATTGAAATATAATACTTGATTAAACTTGTTATTTTCAAAGAGCTACCTAGCTTGTAATTAAGCGGATGATACTTGGAGTATGATGCAATTATATTAGCAGCCATTGAATTGGAGGTATTTCCAGGCACTAACCCTTGTAATATGAGAGTTATTTATGTATTTTTCATGACTTAAGTTATTTCTTTAGCTCCAAAATACATGAAGAATTGAGAGGCCTTACCCATTTATTTGAATAAGTCATATTTGATCATCGTGCAAACATGTTTGAAAATATATCGAATTATGTTTGAAAAATGGTTGAACAATATTAGGAAATTCTTTAATCCATGATCAAACTATACTCGAAGACATAATCGTACCTTATTCTTACCACATTGTTAAAATATTTGTGCAAACTATGTTCAAACCTTATTGAAACCATTGGAGATACTTGCAGACACCGATGCAATCTCTCTTTAGCAAATAAATTTTGCACGAAGGTATAATGATGAATTTATGGGAGAAAATAGAAGCGGAAAGAACGAGGCTTTATTTTTTTATAAAAATTATTTTGAGTTTGAAGAAAATTTGGGCATCATTTCTAATTTTAAAAAATACTAATCTAATTTTTTGTAATTTTTATTATCATAAGATATATAAATTCAAATTTCCTAATTACAAATCATTCCATTTTTTAAGTAATTTTTTATACTTGCTAAACCGACAACCTTATAACCCTCGTTAAAATAGAAAAACATTCCACCGATCCACATGACCACTGTCGAACAAATCCATAAAGGGACTGGAACTCTCCCCGCACTTAGCAGCCATACATGATCGCTCCGCAATGCTTTGTGTTATGTATTGGAGAGAAGCTCTCTTTTATCTTAGGAAGGCCTTGCTTCGCCTCGAAGGATAGAATGTCGCTCAAGGAGAAGTTTTCGGATCGGTGGAAGCCCTTTGAGCGCTCGCTCCAGTTCTGGGTTCGGGCTGTGGACATCTATGTCGGATATAAGGTTTGCCAACTCCGAACAAGGTTAGTCAGGGATGCCGGCGAGCAGGAGGCCATGTGGGAGCGGCAACACGCGCTCGCCGCTGAGAAGATGTACTTACTCTGTTCCGAGCTTGGTGGCTTCTTCCTCAAGGTAATCGACTTGGAAACGTGGTTGCGGTTTTTTTTTTGGTTGCTTTGTGTCTGGTTGCTTTGTGTTCCTGGAGTAGATTTGCATTGAGCAATTATGAATGGTGAGCTTTCTTGTTGCGGCTAGTCTCGTGATGGTAAGTGCCGAGGGCCATTTATACACGAAGAATCATCAATTATAGACTGTTTCTATTGATGATCCCTTTCCTAAAATGCAGTTAGGGAGGGACTTCTTCTTTGTTTCGCATGCTTTTTGTCTGGTGGCTCAATGTTTGGTTGAACATAGAAAACAGCAACATGAGAGAAAAACACAGAGCAAGACATGAGAGGAAAATATTTTTGTTTTTTGTTTTCACCATTCTTTTTGTTGTATGTCACTTTGATCAATTCTCTTGGCGTAGAGTACCATGCCAGTGCTAAAGTGATACGGGCTTCAATTTTTCCTAGTGCCGAAGTGATATGGACTTTTAGTTTTTGATAAGTTAGATGCCTTAAAGCTCGATGATTTGGCCTTCGTATGGCTTAGCTTGGCTTATTCACTATCCATTTATCCTTGAGCTATTCTCCCTGTGTTGAAGTAGCCATTTGACATTTTTTTTCTTTGGCCTATGACAACGAACTAATACTAACTCTGTTGATCTCTTTCACAGAAGTAGTGCTGAAGCTTAGTGAAGTATGAAGACTCTAAAGATACTCGATTTTCTCACATATGAGTAATAAAAAGAAACCATAACTATAAACTTTCTCATGCAAGAGAAAATAAATAAAACAAAATATAGTCTTACTTCTATAACACATGAGAAATAAAAGACAATAAATCTGTACTCTCCTTTCGTTAAGGAAGCTTCTATATCTTATGAATATCTGATCCGGGTTGTCTTTAATGAGTATTCCTTTTGTCTCTGAACGCTTAACTGCTTGCTTCTTCATGCTGGAAGTACAGCAAACAATTTACAATAGAATAATATTGATGTAATATTTATCAGGCCGCACAAATCTTTGGTAAACCAGATTTGGCCCCAGCAGCATGGGTGAGAAGACTTGTCACTTTGTGTGACAGAGCTCCTGAAACACCATTTAAAGCAGTTCAGCAAGTGGTTGAGGAGGAATTAGGAAAAAAATTTGATGAAGTTTTTGAACGATTTGATGTTGAACCAGTTGGATCTGCTTCAATTGCACAGGTTTGTCAACATTCTATCCAATTGAATTACATATAAGCTCAAGCTTTTATAGAGCAGGGTTGGGTTACTATTGCTTTTTTTTTCTTCACTCGAACTTTATGTGATTCCCTTATACTTTTCCTGGATTTTCTTCTCTATAAAGTTGGGGAGGATATAGCAACAATCATCGTACTAGTGGAAAGTGTTTACTTCTCTGTTTGTGTTTCCTCACATCTTATATGTATGAATACTCTAGCGAAGGAAAGGGTTTAACGCTTGAAAGCAGTAGACATTATGGCTTCATGCATTCTTTCAAGGTTTAGGCTTTAGGTGGCTTCGACATTTGCAATGAATTGGTAGAAAATGCATAATTAGATTGATAAATAAATTTGGATCAAAGGACACAATGAAAAAATGGGTAAATCAAACCTGGATAGAAATTGTTCATAAAGAGTTGCATAGTATATATTTTACACCTACTGCAGCCCTCACCACGGAAAATGAGGATTCATACCTAAAATAGTTGGGCCATGTTTACAAATTTATTATAACTTTAAAATAACTTCACACAAAAAATTATCCGCCACAATCTAAAATTGAATATCTTTATATATACTAAACTAATCCACTTGGTTCCATGAGATGACACTTTGACTACATTTTGACCCAATATATGGCTGCTATATGATAGTTTTGAATTTGAATACATTTAAAAACTATCACAACATGCATGCCACTATTTTTAAATTCGAAGGGTACATGAGATAATTTTGATTTTAAAATAACTATTTTAGTTAATACTTGAGTATGACATTATGGATGCCATTATTTTTTGAATTTCAATTCAAATCTAATGCAGCAACTATTTTATTTAAGATCTTAATTATAAATTATGTTTGTTAACCACTCTATTGAATAACATTGCAGTTGTCAGGTCCCAAACTTTAGATGAGAAAAAATGGATGATTGTGTTAGGTAAAGACAACCAAAATAAAACTTATCGAATAATTATGACATAAATCATCTACGATATTGTGTTAATGCTAGGGCGTTCTCTGGAAGTGAAGTATTGTATGACCTGAATATATTGAAAAGTGTGTAAGGGCTGCTGCATCGGGACCCAAGTGTAATGTTAAATAAGTAAGGGTTTCCACATCATGGACATATGTGGGCAAAGAAGCTAGTCCATAAAATTAGAATTAGGATAAAAACTTAAAATATAGTTATTCTTATAGGCAAATTTATGAAATTAATAAATATTACGATTTATACGAAGATAAATATTTTATGTATTCAAGAAATTAATTGTGTTGGGGAAAATGTTAAGGAGATTGATAGTTCAGGATTTAAACTTTAGTATTCAGGTAGTAATTGTACTAAAAATGATGTAGGTGTGATTATAAATAACTGTTTAAAATAAAATGTTATAGAAATTAATAAAATTAGAAATAAAATTATAGCTTTAAAGTTTATTGTTGATGCTAAGATTATTAATGTTATATATGTTTATACTCCTCAAGTAGGTCTGGACATGTGTTCAAAAATAAAATCTTAAAATGACTTACTAGAATTAATACAAATGATATCTCTTGAAGAAAAAGTTTTTATTAGACGAGATTTAAATTGATATATTATAGAGTGGTAGAAGATTTTAAAAGTAATTAACGATGACTATGAGTTTGGGGTGACTAATAAAAGTGGTTGAACCATATTAGATTTTACTCTTAACTTATGATTTTATAATTGCTAATACTTTATTTACGAAAATTGAGGAGCATCCCATTAATTATAAGAATAGATATTATAAAACTCCGGTTAAATATTTTTTTATAAGAAAGTAGATTGTTTAGATTGCAAAGATTGTAAAGGTATTCTAAATGAAAGTTTATGTTTCTAACATTGCTTATTAGTTTTGGACTTTAAGATGAATTGGTAAAAAATAAAAAACAAAAGAAAATATTATTCTTGGATTAGATGTGGTATTTAAAGATCGCAAATAAAAATATTTTTAATAGTAAGATTTAAGTCTTAAGATTTGAGTTATTCCTGAGGAAGTTATACTATGTGTAAAAAACTAGCTAGTGATATTAAGATATTGTAAACTATATGCCTGGAGTTATCAAAAAGAAAAATTCTTAATAATAAAAATAATTGGCGGTGGCATTAATGTGCAAAAAAAAAGAAAAAAAAAAGCTTTGTTATAAAAATTGATTTAGATATAAAAACTTGAAAAATTATGATAGATATAGAGAGGCCTGTACGGATTCTAGGAAAGTAATATGTGATTATAAGAATTTAGCTTTTAGTGATTTATATAATACATTAGATACGAAGAGGGTCGAAAGATGTATGCATTAGTAAGTCAAGAAAAGAGATAGGTTCTCTCTCAATTGCACGCAGCAGTAGTTCCCTCTCCTTTCTCTTTGGAGAAAACGAAAGCCTAGGTCCCTCTGTTTCTTCTAGGTGGATGCACGAGAATTCCTTCCTAGGCTTGCTCTCTCTTGGTCTCTCCTTGTTCTCTCGATTTTGGAAGTCTCAAGAAAATAATGGGCCCAAACACACACTCAAGTGCTTGACCTATCTCGACGTCCCAAGTCATGCTCGACTTGTCATAAATCTCAAAAATCCTGGGAAAGTGAGGGGTATAGTTGGGCTCCCCAATTTAAAGGTAATTCTAGCCTTTTGATTCAATTGCCTGATTTGGGAAGGCTGAATTGGCAAAGGCATTGAGCTGGGTGAGCTAAATGAGGCTCGATTGGGTTTGATTTTACTTAATTCAGACCAATTCGATCCAACAACTAAGTCAACGATATGCGCATATAATTTTATTAAATATGAAGGTTCTTTATATATGGAGAACGGTCTTTATCCTTTGGGTCTACACTAAAACATTGCATTCACTTTCTTACTATAAAGAGGGGAGAGCCCTAATAAATAATATACGCCAATTTCCTCCTTAAAAAGAAGCTAAGTGGCACAAAGGTTTAGTGTACAACAATCAAATCCACTTCCTAATATGAAAGTTGGTGCTTTGATTGGACCATTCTATTGGTCGTTTTGATCAGCATTATCTACCTAACAAACCATTTAAGCTAATAGCCTAATATCCCTATTAAGGTAGTTGTCAATTTTCTGAAATTTTCCTTGAAAAATTAAAGTCGAATTTTTGAGATTTGGTGTTTTTTTCTTTTAAAAAAAGTGGCCCTAGCAGTATGGTTGGTAAAAAGATATTGTTTACAATTTCTCGTGAAGACCTGAATGGTTATACCCCTTGAGGCTTTACATGGGCTCCTTACCAACATAGTCATTCATTTTTCGTTTGCTTTCTCCATGACCAAGGCTCCAATCAAATTTGTTATGTGTTGACTGCTTTGTTTTGGCTCCTTGACTTAATTACCTTGGTTTTTACCATGAATGCGTTATTTGTACATGTTAAAATCAAATTTTAGTTCAACAAACTTAGCATATTTGTTGCAGACTTTTTGCTTCAATGTTGGATTGTGTAATTGCTATTTATTCTTTACTTCTGCGAAAAATCTGGCCTATTGTTGACCTCATGAAAATGCCAAGCCTTAAATTTTAAATTTATTGAATCTGATCAATTGACTGCGCTCATGATAATGCGGTTTGTATCTTGGCCCCATTGTACAACTCAGTGATCCCAACTTCTTTAGTAGCCAGTTAAATGGAGATTTACTTGAACAGCATTCTATGTTTAGGCTGTAAAAAGATATGGGCATATCTTTCGAAAGTTTTATATCATCTAGGTAAACCTATTATACCGTTACAGGATATTCTTATTATTTCTTAATTGATCTCAGTATTTTAAAATATATCTTTTTCTGAGTTATAAAATCAGCAGTATCTACAATCGTAGGTACATCGTGCAAGATTAAGAAATGCAAAGACTGATGTTGCGGTCAAGGTGGAATACCTCTAGTCTGTTCCCTTCTTTTATTCGTGGTTGATGCTCTAGCTGTTTCGTGGCTTTTAATTTAGGTTCAGCATCCTGGTGGTGAGCTTCTGATGATGATAGATATCCATAACTTGCAAGCTTTTGCTAAATTCTTGCAAAAGGAGATCAATTTTGATCTATTTTCTCTTACGAAGGAAGTTGAAAAACAGGTACTTGCTATTTTTGTTATTGTGTATGTCTGATATTCGGTATATATTTATGTTTCTGAGTGTAAAAAGTTAACTTGTGGTTGTTATACTGCTATTTCTGATGATGGCCTATTATTGAGGGTTGTAATTTGCTGTGAAAGGTTATGCACTTCCATCCAGAAGTTTGCCTGCCAAGAGAACCCAACTAGTAGAAAGGGCGTTTGATAAAAAAAACTATCGTTTAGTCTCTGGAGCATGGACAATTACAGGAAACATTTTTTGCTCTAGTTTTATGACTCTTAACCAACTAGAGGAAAAATGGCAAGGATGATAAAAGTTGTACAAGGAGATGTCTGGCCTGGATTAATTAAACAGATATTACTGTGGGGGGAGGGGGATGGTTTATTGTAGACTCGGTTTTAGATTTTTTTTTTGTTTTAATTTATTTCTGAAGATCTTGATAATTCATATTTAGAAATGACAATCTTTTTTGCTTAATTAACTATTTTTAGCAGTTTGAACTGTTTGATTTCGATAAGCAAGATCTAATAAATCATCAATAAGAAATATAACTGCCTTGTATTCTCTGAACTGGGGAAGTGGTATAAGACGCTACTTTGGGGCTGTAAATGAGATGCGATACAAGTTTACTTAATAATGATCTCATCAATAAGTTTTAGAGATTTGAACTTGGTTGAATTGTAGCTCATAAAAAACGTCCTAGGCCACTAAAAGATAATGCTTTCAGGAATTGCTAGCATACTAATTTTCTTACGTGAAGTGAATGCCGGACCATGCCAGAAAAAGCTTGTGTTGAGCTTAACTTATTGGTTTTATGGATGTTTTCTTCACAAAGTCGATGCATTATATTGCTAGAAATAAGATTGAGCCTTAGATTCGAGATTTGGGATATTCTGCAATCAATTTATATGGTGAATTTAAAACTGTTTTCTGGAGCAATATCTTGAACTGAAATTAAATAGTGCAGGCTAAAAACAAGAAAATGCTGACCAAAAGCAGAGAATAAGACGAACTGAAAGTTGACCACATTGATTTGTTTGTATCACTATTAAAAATTCATATACACTTCACCATGAGAAAAACGGCCATTCCTTTTTCTTGCTTGTGAATAAAAAAAAGGATTAGTTTTATTTATAGCCTAAGGTGCTGTTAATTTGAAGTGTTTTGAATACTCAGAATTGTTTGGCTGTCTTTAAATTGAATGCAATTGAACTATTTTTTCTGTTTCATTGGTGTGATGTACAAAGAAAAGCAGAAAATCCAACATTTGAGCAACATGAATATTTCTGATGTAATAACCCAAATTGACGATTGTCATTTTCGATGCCTGAAGTTGTGAGTAAGATTAAGGGGCCGATTTTTTGTTTGGAGTCATGAAGGGAGACAAACGAGCTTTCGATTTCCGTTACCTGGTGTCAATGAAGATTAGAAATATGCATTTTTTTCTTCGTTTGGAGTTTCGAAGGAGGCGACAATTGCTTGGGTTGCGAGAAGGCGAAAGGAGATTCAATCCTTTAAATTGCCGAGAGATGAGAGAACTGAGAGAGATAAAGAAGGAAATAGAAGTTAGTGGTGCCGAGTGAGTTGACGAGGAGAAGAAACTTGTGAGTGAGCCATCAAGCTAGGGCAGGTTTCGGTTGCTGCCATCATGTGCGAGATAGAATATGGGCTTGAGCGGCGTCGACTGGAGTGTGCATGAGAAGGGTTTTCATGCTTTTGAAAGGAGATGAATGACAGGCACTGCAATGACGAGAAGGAGAGAGACGAGTCGGTAAGTGAGGGATAGGTCTGTTAATGAAACTATTTATTTTAGAAATTGGTATTAGTGTTTTTTTTAGAAGGAAGGAGAAGAATATGTTATAAGCTGATTATGAAAAAATTATTTAGAGGGAAATTCAAATTTTATTGGATTCCTTGGAATCATTATATATATATATATATATATACATTCCAGGAGAATAAATAGAAAAAGGAAAGAAATTTAATCTAATTAATTATAATAATTATAACCCATGGATCTCTAACTACAGCCTACGGATTGCTGACGTGGCCTCCCCTTGGCTGTGTGATTCAACATCCCACGGATCTCCAACTATAGCTCACGGATTGCTGATGTGGCCCCCACTTGGCTGCGTGATTCAATAATTTTAAATTAAGTTTTTTTAATTAAAATAATAATAAATTGTTAATTAATAATAAACATAAAATAAAGAGTGAATTTATATATTTTGAAATATATATTTATTTAATACTGCAACAACAACATCAATCCTTTAACCCACTATGTGGGGTTGGCTACATGAATCCTTTTTCTATATTATGTCCATTAAGGGTTAAATTCTCCTTTAAATCTAACAAAAAAGGGTCATTTCTAGTACTTTCTAAGTCTATTTAGGTCTATCTCTACCTTTCTTAGCATAGGTTAGATCTATTATATCTACTCTCCTAACTAGGTCATCGGAAGGCCGAAGTTTTAAGTGACCAAACAATCTAAGGTGACTCTCTGTAATCTTGTCTGCCACTAGAGCTACTCCAACCTTTTGATGTATATACTCGTTTCACATTCTGTCTCTAAGAGTAAAACCACTTATCCACCCGAGCATTCTCATCTCTACAAAACTTAACTTAATTTTATACTTCTCTTTTAACGGCTAACATTTTGTGTCATAAAGCATTGCAGGTCTCACCACCATCTTATAAAATTTTCCCTTAAGTTTAAGGAGTACTTTTCTATCACACAAGAGGCCTGATATACTCTTTTGAATGACTTGATCACCCAAAGTCACAATCCCCCCACTAGATCTATTACTACTAAAATTATACTTCAAGTATTCAGTTTTAGATCTACTCAAAGGAAAATCTTTAGAATCTAAGGTTGACCTCCATAATTTATATTTTCCTTCAACTTTCTCTCTAGTCTTATCAGCAAAAAACGTACACCTAGGTACATCCTCTTGCAAATATCTAGTAAGAACATCCATGACTAAAGCAAAAAGATATGAGCTTAAAGCTAAACCATGATGTTATCTAACTAAAATAGGAAATACTTGGTCAAACCACCTCGTGTCTGAACACAAGTAACAGCTCCTGTATGCATATCCTGAATGACTTGAATTTAAATATTATCAACTCCTTTCTTTTCTAGAACTCTACAGAGCATATCTCTTAGAACTTTATAATGTGTTTTCTCTAAATCAATAAATATCATATGTAGATCCTCATTTTTTCTTTATACTTCTCTATCAAACCTCTCAATAAATGTATAGCTCCCATCGTAGAGCTACTCGATATGAATCCAAATTGATTTTGAGAAACCTTAATATCAAGTCGTAACTTATGCTCATTAACTCTCTTCCATAGTTTTGAAGTATGATACATTAACGTAATTCCTCTATAATTCACACACTTTAATGCATCATCTTTATTCTTAAAAATAGGAACTAACACACTCCTCCAGTCATTTGACATTTTTTTAGTATTCAAAATAATATTTAAAAGTTTAATAAGCCAAGAAATTTCATGATCTCCCAAGCATTGTCATACTTCTATTAAAATATGTTAGGGCCTACTGCTTTACATACTTTATTTTGTTTAATGACTCTTCAACTTCAGTTTATTAATACGACGATAAAAAAAATCAATATTTTCATTTAGGTTGTTAATGTCACTAAAGTCAATCGCATTCTCACACCTTCATTTAAAAAATTATTGAAATATTTCGTTCACCTATGTTGAATATCTTTTTTTAAGAAAATCACCTTTTGATATTCATCCTTAGTGCACTTCTTTTGAAATAAATCTTTACTACTCCTATCTCTTTGGTTATTAACTCATATGTTTTACCATCTTTTGTATATAATCTATTATACACTGCAAGCTAAATTCTTTGTATAACATATTGCTTTTTTAGACTCCTTACAGGTCCTCTATAATAATTTTTAAAGTTATACTTCTATTCTCTAATTCTATTAGTTTCTATAACATTATCCTTCAAATTCTTATTTATAATCACATCTGTACCATTTATAATACGGTTTTTACCTGGATATCATAGTTTAAATCTTAAACTATCAATATCCTTATCTTTCTTTCCAACCCATTTAGTTTCCTGAATATATAGAATATTTATCTTTCTATAAATCATAATATCTATTAATTTTATTGATTTGCATGTAAGAAAATTTATATTCCAAGTTTCTATCTTAATTCTAATATCATGAACTAACTTCTTTACCCATATGCGTCCGTGATGTGGGAACATTGCTTATTTAACATTGCACTCAAGCATCGGTGCAGTGGCACTTGTATGTTTCTTACTGTATTCATGCCATACAACGCATCGCTTGTAGGGAATGCCCTAACATTAATACAATAAATTAAATGATTTATGTCATGATTGCTCAATAAATTTTACATTGATTGCCGACTATCTAATGCAACCCTTTATTTTCTCATCGAGGGCTTGAGACCTGGCAACGATAATATTAATCAGCAATAACAACATCAAGCTTTTATCCCACTATGTGGGGTCGGCTACATGAATCCTTTTTCTCCATTGTGTCATGTTAAGTTAAATTCTCATTTAAATCTAATAAAGAAAACTCATTTCTAATAATTTTTAACCAAGTCTTTTTTGGTCCACCACCTCTACCTTTCTTAACATAGGCCAAATCTAATGCATCTACTCTCCTAACAGGGTCATCATAAGGCTGG
This sequence comes from Dendrobium chrysotoxum, assembly GCA_019925795.1. NCBI lineage: Eukaryota > Viridiplantae > Streptophyta > Magnoliopsida > Asparagales > Orchidaceae > Dendrobium > Dendrobium chrysotoxum. Next base: position 73,854,193 of record CM034305.1, on the reverse strand, counting down.
CGTTTACATGATCAAATCATCTAAGGCAACTCTATCTAATCTTATCTATCACTAGGGCTACGCCAACCTTTTCACGGATATGCTCGTTTCGTATTGTCTCTAAGAGTAAATCCACTCATTAACCTGAGCATCCCCATCTCAACAACACTTAGCTTAATATTATGCTTCTCTTTTAATGGCCAACATTCTACGCCATAAAGCATTGCAGGTCTCACCACCATCTTATAAAATTTTCCCTTAAGTTTGAGTGGTACTTTTCTATCACACAACAAACCCGAAGCATTCCTCCACTTCAACCATTCAACTTGAATTATACTAATAATATCCCCATTTATTTCACCATCACTCTGAACAATGGACCTAAGATATCTAAAACGTATATTTATTAATGGCTTGATTGCTCAAAGTCACAAACCCCCCCAATTAGATTTATTACTACTAAAATTACACTCCATGTATTCGATTTTAGATCTACTCAAACGAAAACCGTTAGACTCTAAGGTTGACCTCCATAATTTGAATTTACCTTAAACTCTCTCTCTAGTCTTATCAACAAGAAGAATATCATCAGCAAAAAGCATACATTAGGATACATCCTCTTGCAAATGTCTAATAAGAACATCCATGACTAACAATAATATTAATGAGAATATAAATGATGAAAAAAATATTTTGTATTAATAAATTTAAAATATCGTAAGAAAGAAAATTTATAAAATAAATAAATTGAATTAGATTATGATTTTTTCCTTTTTAAAATTATACATATATATATATATATATATATATATATATATATATATATATATATATATATAGAGAGAGAGAGAGAGAGAGAGAGAGAGAAATAAATTTTATCATTATTAGTGAATTAAATATATGTTTTAGGATAATAAAGATGCTTTACATAATTGTACGTGATTATAGGTGCTCAAATGAGAATGTTTGCGGATCAACAAGCTATTTAAATTCAAATAAGTACTCATATTTCTAATTATAAGATTGATTTTGTTTTCTTTTAAATTAATGCATAGAAGGATATTGACAAATATTTATTTAGTTATTATTGGAAGTTAAATCATGATTTATCTTTCTCTGTTCAATAATTGGTCATCTTGGAATAGATGATAATTAGCATATTATGCTTCACTCTATTATATTAAGTTAATAAATATTATATGATTGAAATGACTAGATAGAAATACTTATCTGTGCATACTGATTGATGAAGTACAACCCCTTATGACATTTGTTGGAGATGCAGTGTACCCACGTGCATGAAATGAAAAAGATTTTGAAAAATATTGTGGAAAAAGAAACAAAAATACCTTCATTGGTACTATTTAGACTGTGTCTCCTGTGATGATTTTATTAGTTATAAAAAATATTATGATAGGATATAATTATTATAACTATGCATAAGATATGATTGATTGTCATTTCAAAATTTAAATATTATTAAATAAAGTTACTTTATATTTTACAACGAGCACGCAGGTTGAGCAAAATGCATGTGGTATTGTAATTTAGAAGAATGACGTACTCATTGAGTTGAGTTATGACTCACTCTTATCTTTGCAAACTCATATAGGTATTTTTTAAAAAAAATTAATGAGTGAAATAGGAGAAAACGTGTATCGTAGGCGCGACATTTCAAGAGAAAGATATTTATAGTATTTTATTTTAAAAATGCATATGAGAATTTAGTTCTTTTTTGTTGTATTTAAAATACTTAGTTAGTAAACAAAATTTTAATTAATTGCCTGACCTTGTTCCTGCCTTGTTAATTAACATTCGGGTCGAGTCGTGAAATCTGATGTATTGAATCTCATTATAGTGGTAAATAAAAAATTTATAGTAATGTAGAAATTGAAAAAAAAATACAAAAGTTCTCTAAAAGGTGGAATTAAAAAAAAAAAAAACCCGTTTACAATGGATGGAAGTCGATGCAATCAACATTTGGCGTTGAAGATGGTTCATGATTGTGTAAGGGTTGTGGAGGCAATGGCCGATGACGCACGTGGGGAAGGGGAAACACGACGGACTAGTGACCATGAGCAAAGAGGGCTTTTTCATTGCAATGGCGATGTCCCGAACTTTGACAGGGGACTACGAATGCCGACTTGTGGCTGTGAAGGATGGAGGGGCCCTTGAAGTAGAGCCCTAAGGATAAGTTGAAGGGGCTTGGGCATGTTGAGAATAGGAAATACACAACGGTGTCCATTTCAAAGCTCCCTTGAATCGAGCAAGTTCTGAAGTCATGAGAAAAATGCTCATTTGATGTATTCCTAGTACTGCAAATATTTGCATCATTTTTTATTTACTTAAGATCAACCAATAAAAAATTTAAAATACATGTAAATAGAATGCAGTACACCCATTTTACTACCAAATAAATAGCCTCAAGTGATTTGCTTAACCGAACATAGCTTGAATGCAAAATATTCCCATCCGACAAGGTTCTCTTTGACCATTATATAGAATTAGGCTTTAAAAGTTGGTCAGTAAAAATGTTTTTTTATTGGAAATTATTCAATATTTTGTTTTTTGGGGTATATTGTTTTTCTTATGTGCCTTTTCTGCTTGTTTATTCTATTAAAGATTCGGTATGAATTTGATTTTCGGCGGGAGGCTGAGGCCATGGAAAGAATCAGAAATTTTTTTCGCACTAACAACAGAGCAGCACCTGTTCTTGCGCCACGCATTATTAATGGCATGGTAACCAGGTATGTGCAATATGACTAGAATCTTTGAATGTATAGAAGCATGTGTGGGAAAAGTGTTGAATTTATGTCCTCATGCAGCTGTAACTAAGGCAAGATAATATACTTAATTTTACCTTCGTCTCAGTGGTAGCATATAGACTATGACTCTCTATCTACTTCTGAATAAACTGAAAGATGCTTATGGAAGCAAAGCTTTTTTTAAGATTGTAATGTATATCTTTGAGCTGTGTGGAGCTATCTGGACTTTCGATTATTGCAAATGCAATTACTAATATTCAGAAGTTAGGGTTAAATTTTGCATGTGTGCATTCACCATGATAACCATTGTTCAACATTGTCCCAACCATGTATTATCGCAAAACCATGCTCATTTTATGCTGGTTGCATAACGAGAGAAATGTTCTGTCCTCCATGCAAGGTATTTGAATCGTTGAAGATGAAGCCTACTTGTGTTCAAGAAATACAACTTAGATACTTTTCAGTATGCATATTTGCTTGATGAATGAAAAAGTTTGTTCCCTTTTCATTAATAAAATTTGTCTGGTAATTAAATTACTTAATCGATTAATGCTAATCCATTTCATCTTTATCAAAATATTTGCATATAATGTTTGCTCATGTCCTACTTTTCATAGCCCCAAATGTGTGCTTGGTTGGTTATTATGTCAAATTGTTTGGGAATCATGAGATGGTAACCAAAGCAATTAATAATAGCAATTACAAAGTAAACACATTAGAAATATATTGGTTAGGATAGTACTTGTGGAGTGATAGCTAGTTTAATCTTTTCTTTGCCTTGTCATTGGAGAGTCGAAGAGAGAGAGAGACATTTGCGAGCCAGAGCGGATATCATGTTGAGAGAGAAAGGAACCGAGTAAGAGAGATTGTACTCAAAGGAGAGAGAAATCGAACAAGGGGGATATATATATATATATATATATATATATATATATATATAAAGTTGGAGATATGCAAATTAGAAATGTTAATTAGAGGATAAGTAGAAATGTTAGATATCAAAGCTGCAACTAAAAGGAAGTGAAGCTTATACAAAATGATATGAAAATTTATTAAGCTTTTGATAGAAATCAAATGTATACATGATTCAAATTTCATTGCTGTTAACATTGTTCATGAAAATGTTAGAATATCAGTAAATCCAGCTTATTTTAGTTTATATCACTTGGTTACAATGATTTTGGTCGATCGCTCTCTTAGAACAATGTTGTCATATGCAGTTGAACGCAAGCAATAGAGTTAATAAACTTTAATGGAGCTTTCTAAGCATAGTCCTATATATAACATGAGATGGTCAATCAAGTTGAATTCAATTTAGACTTTCAAGTTGGAATCAACTACCAGCACAATTGAACGTTTGTTTTTTAGCGTAATATATAAGATTAAGAGCTAAACCCTAGGTAGAAGCACCTGCTCAGTGAGACTTGTGAAGGAGGAAGTAGAGTGCTGATGGAAGCAACATCAAATTTTATCTCATGGCAGTGGTCTACGTTGACATTCTGATGGGGACATCAGAGCATGGAAGGTCTATTAGAGACGTGGCCGTCGATCTACGGCCACAATTGATTCGATATATTTCTGAGCTGTATTATGTATTTTCTTTATTGATGTCATGTTTTATTTACTTTAGTATTCCCATTCTACCCTTACTGAAGGGAGATCGTTTGTAAGCCCTAAGGGCATTGCCTTCTTTTATTTCTTGAGTCTTTGTACGAGGCTTTATATACAGCCTCATTGTTGTCTTTTAATGTTAATGAATGATTAATCAAAAAAAAATTTCTGCATATTAAGTTCTTTGTGAGCTTGAGATCGTTGGAGAGAATTCCCTAGGTGAGGGATAGCGGATCACCCACCAACCTAGGAAAAGTCCGGGTTCGTGGCCTTCTTCCTTCTCGTTCCCAAGTCCCCAATCTCCCCTCTCCCCTTCCCCTACCCGCCGTCCTCTCCCCCCTTCCTTTCCCCTCCGAACCGCCTCCCCAAGTCCCCCACCACTTCACGGCCGCCCCATCCCCAAGCCCTCTACCCGCCGGCCACCTTCCCCCCTCCTTTCCCATTAATTTAGTTTCCTAAAGTAAGATGAGGGCTGTTTAGAAAGAATTCTAAATTCAAATTCAAATTGAATTTGAATTAATGCTATCCTAATTCCCTCAAATCTATTTTAGAAAAGTTTCCTAATTAATCCTTATTTGAATTTTCAAATAAAGTGGATTGGAATAAATCTTTCCTAATCCCTAAGTCTAATTTTAGAAACCCCCAAATCATTCCCCAAATCCCTCTCCCTACTCCCTCATAGCCGCCGGCCCCTTCCCTATGCCGCCCCTCTCTCTCTCCAATTCTCTCTCTCCCATTAAGTCCTAATTTCCTTTCCTAGTTCCCTCCCATCTCAAAATCTGAAAACAATTTCAGATTTTGAACTCTAAACCCTAACCCTACCCCTCCAAAATCTGAACCAACTTCTTCCATTACCTTCCCCTTGGCCGCCCCCTTCCCTAACCCCTTTCCCACTTGATTCTCCAAGGAAACCTTCAAACCATTGAAGGAAAACGTCAAAGGCAGCAAGGTATTGGCGGCTCCAACCTCTCTTTTCTTCACCAACATGAATGGAAGTCCCCGAATGGGACTACGGGTTGATCCTTGACGAACACGACAACATCGACATCCTCCGTTCGCCGTTCTTCGACGTTGGGTTTGACTTCGATAACACCGCCGAAGAATACTTCGAAAGAATCCATATCACGTTGGTGGATACGATCGACGATCAGAGGAAGAAAGGACGGTGGACCATCCTCGGCCGGCTCACGACTATTTCCCCTCCGGATACTTCCCCACTCAGAGGATATTTCACTCAAATCCTACGGTTCCTTACTTATACCATTGGCCTTCAAGTGACTACTTTCCGACGACGATTCCTTCCCGGTTAAGGTGAACTTTCTTTCCTCGTCAAGTCACTTCTTCGTTCTACTAACCTCGTAGGTGGTGATGAAGTCGCAAAAGATCTACGCCGCTTGATTTGCTAAAATAAAAGCTTAGTAAACGTAGGGTTATTTTGAGAGCTCCTAATATGTTTACTTATCTTAATGTTAATTAAGGGATTATGAATGAACATCTACTACGTTAGCTTTAATTTGATTTTCCAATCTATTTGTTTGTTCAAGCACTTTTATTGTGGTTTGGCCTAAACGCAAGCACCCCTCCCTTGTTTTATTTTATCGTTCTAGTTGCTAGTAGTTTAATCAAGTACTTGCTCTTAATATAATTCGTGCAAATTCTAAATTTTATTCAAAAGCATACTAGTCCTGCATCATCTGGTATCAGAGCATGGTTAACCTAGGTTTACATGCTAGAATCCATCCTAGGTTGCTACCTTGCTAGTTCTATTTAGTTTTGCATACATCGCATCTTTTAAATTATTTAAAACTTCAATTTTGTTTGCTATCCTTTAAATTTCTGCATGCATTTAGTAAGTTTTAGGTCTTGTCTTGGGTGTCTAAGTGCTGGCCTTAACCCCACAGTCTTGTTACTTGCGTAGGAGTCTTAACACCTTAGTATAGTTGGCTGTCCCAAGGTTTCCTGTTGCAGTTTTTGACTCTTAGGGTGTATTTCCTGCACTTACACTTGCTGCCCACCCCTAGTTGTTCCCCCTAAATCTTCCCTAGTGCTTAGCAATGGACCCCGAACAACTTGGGAGGACTTTAGACCTACTGGTAGGTCAAATGAATGCTATTAGCCAACAGTTAAAGGAAAACCAAGCTGACCTCGCTGAATTTCGTAGAACTACCACCGATCGTCTTGACACAATAGAGCATGAGAGGACCCATCCAATCCCGTATACCCCTTCTAGACCTCCTTCCATGTACGGGGACGACCCTTTTCTGGATGAGGGACCTCCACGAGCCCCTCATCGAGTCCCCCACTATGGACACGATCACCACCATGACCCTGATATTACCCTGATGAAAAATATCAAGGTCGATGCACCCACTTTCGATGGCACCCTAGATCCCCAACTCTTTCTGGACTAGATTAAAGGGATGGATAGTTTCTTCAAATGGTATAACATATCCGAGGCTAGGAAAGTCAGCTTTGCCAGCATGAAACTTATTGGTAGAGCTAGTCAATTTTGGTCGAACCTAGAAAGTTTTAGGGAATCCCGTAACGAGTGCCCCATCACTGACTGGTTATCCATGAAGCGAGAGCTTAAACAAAAGTACTTGCCTCCCTCGTACTTCCCTAGGCTCTTAGATAGGTGGCATAGACTGGCTCAGGGTAGCAAACCCGTCAAGGATTACATTGCCTCCTTCGACGATTTTCTGATTCGTTGCAAAGGGGAGACCTCCACTACCCATGCGCAGATCCTATCCATGTTTCGTACCGGGTTGCGCGAGGACCTCCGCAACGAGCTGTTCGCCAGAAATCTTACGACCCTAGAGAATGCGTATAGTCTAGTACTTGACCTTGAGGAGAGTCGATCCCAGCATTCTAACCGTCACCACGACCCTAGACCCTCCTACAGACCGTCTGGTAGTTCCACCCCGCACTCCTCTACTACCCGGCCTACTCCGGGTAGTAGCAACCGTCCTCCCATGGGTTCCCCTGCCCCCCGACCCGACTTTAGAAGTAAACCTCCCACTCCGGATACCCCTCGGTCCAGCCCTAGGACCAAGTGCTTTCGATGCCAGGGGTATGGGCATATCGCTTCTCAGTGCTCCAGTCCCTACAAAGTTTCCATTATTGAGGAAATTACTGAGGAGGATCCTGAGCCCGAGGTTGACCAGGTTCATCAAGTCGAGGAAGAGGGTGATTTCTTTGAGGAGGACGATGACACCGCCGTCCTCCATTGCCTTCAGAAGGTGGACACATCTCCCCTCTGCGTGGCGAGATGTGCGCTGTCACACCCTGTTACCTCCGGTGACTGGCGTAGGACTTCTATCTTTCACACCTACACCAAAATCAAGGATAAAAACTGTAAAGTCATCGTAGATAGTGGCAGTTGCATCAATGCTGTCTCCTCCAGCATGGTGTCCAAGTTGGGCCTTTCTGCCGTTCCTCACCCCAATCCGTATAAGGTAGCTTGGGTCAACTCCACTGTCTTGGAGGTGAAAGAACGAAGTATCGTACCTATCTCCTTTGCCACTTATAAGGAGAACGTGTGGTGCGATGTTCTGATTATGGATGTTGGACAAATTCTGTTAGGGCGACCTTGGATTTTTGATAATGATGTCCACATTTATGGGCGTTCAAACACCTGCGTGTTTGAACATGCGGGTAAAAAGATTAAGCTTTTACTATCGCAGCCCCGGGTCAAGGAAGAACCTAAACCCCATCCCCTTAAGTCTAAGAAAGGACTAAACTTGGTCACCGCCAAGGTCCTGGACTCTGAGGTCTCTCGTGGTACACCTCTATACGCTTTAGTGGGTCGTGAGATTCCCACCGAATCTGATGACCCCATTCCTCGGGAAGTCCACCCTATCTTAGAGCAATTTGCTGATGTTTTCCTAGATGATCTCCCTGATCAGTTACCCCCTCTCCGAGACATTCAGCATGCTATAGACGTAGTCCCTGGAGCCTCCCTCCCAAACCTGCCATACTATCGCATGAACCCCACGGAACAGGCCGAACTTAAGAAGCAGGTAGACGAGTTACTGTAGCGAGGTTTCATTAAGGAAAGTCTTAGTCCCTGCGCGGTGCCCGCCCTTCTCACCACTAAGAAGGACGGATCTTGGAGAATGTGTGTTGATAGCCGTGCTATCAACAAAATCACCGTCAAATATCGATTTCCTATTCCTAGATTAGATGATATGCTGGATATGATGACGGGTGCCACTCTCTTTTCCAAGATCGATCTTAAGAGTGGATACCACCAGATCCGGTTCCGACCCGGTGATGAGTGGAAGACTGCTTTCAAGACCAAGGACGGTCTTTATGAGTGGATGGTCATGCCTTTCGGGTTGAGTAACGCCCCGAGCACCTTCATGAGAATTATGACCCAAGTGTTGCGTCCTTTTATGGGTAAGTTTGTCGTTGTCTACTTTGACGACATTCTTATTTATAGTCATTCCGTGGAGCAACATCTTGACCACCTTAAGCAAGTCTGTTCTGTTTTAAGGAAGGAACAGTTATACGCTAATCCCAAGAAGTGTACTTTCCTCGTAGATCGAGTCATCTTTCTAGGGTTTATCGTATCGGCTCGCGGGGTTTCTGCTGACCCTGAGAAGGTGAAAGCCATAGTTGAGTGGCCTCTTCCTCAGAACATCCGGGAAGTCCGCAGCTTCCACGGATTGGCCACCTTCTATAGGAGATTCATACGTAACTTCAGTACAATCGTATCTCCTATCACTGATTGCCTTAAGAAGGGTGATTTCCACTGGACCCCGGCCGCCACCAGAGCTTTTGAGGACATTAAGAAAAAAATGGTGGAAGCCCCAGTGATGAGACTTCCTGACTTCTCCAAAGTCTTCGAAGTGACCTGCGACGCTTCGGGGGTCGGAATTGGCGGAGTCCTCTCCCAGGAAGGTCATCCTGTAGCATATTTCAGTGAGAAACTGAATGATATCCGGCAGCGATATTCCACTTACGACAAGGAGTTCTATGCCGTGATCCAATCTCTCTGTTATTGGCGACACTACTTGCTTCCGCAAGAGTTCATCATCTTTTCGGATCACGAAGCTCTTCGGTATATCAACTCCCAAAAGAAGCTGAATGCACGCCACGGTCGTTGGGTAGAGTTCCTTCAAGAGTATACGTATACCCTTAGGCATAAGGCGGGAGTTGAGAATAAAGCTGCCGATGCCCTCAGTCGTCGCATGATGACTACTACCGAGTTGAGGGCTGAAGTCGTGGGTTTTGACCAACTGATGAAGGACTATTTGGACTGCCCCGACTTCAAAGAAACCTACTCTCTCTTGTCCACGGGCAGCACGCGCCTTGTGGACGACTTCCTTCTGGAGGATGGTTACCTTTTCAAAGCCCAGAAGCTTTGTATCCCGAGTACCTCCTTAAGGGATTTTCTGGTCTGGGAACTCCACGCCGGAGGCCTCGCTGGGCACTTCGGCCGGGATAAAACTATTGAGTCTGTGGAGTATCGTTTCTTTTGGCCCAGCCTAAAGAGAGATGTCGGTCGGTTGGTTAGCCGATGTCACACATGTCAGCTAGCCAAACAACGTAAACAGAATACTGGTCTTTGCACTCCGTTGCCTGTCCCTAGTTGTCCCTGGCAGGACGTTAGCATGGATTTCATTTTAGGCCTGCCTAAGACTCTCTGAAGAAATGATGCCATCTGTGTGGTCGTAGATATATTCTCCAAAATGGCTCATTTCATACCGTGCTCCAAAACATCTGACGCCTCCCACATTGCCAAGTTGTATTTCAACGAGATTGTTTGCCTGTATGGTCTACCCAAAACCATCGTGTCGGACAGAGATGTCAAATTCACCAGTTACTTTTGGAAGACCCTTTGGATGAAATTGGGCACCAAACTACAATTCTCTACAGCCTTTCATCCTCAGACTGATGGTCAGACCGAGGTAGTTAATAGGAGCCTAGGAAATCTGTTGCGGTCGTTGGTCGGTGAGCATATTAAGGATTGGGATTCTGTTTTACCTACTGCCGAGTTTGCCTATAATAATTTTGTAAACCGAACCACGGGCCTAAGTCCTTCTGAGATTGTATACGGGTACAAACCTAGGCAACCTTTAGATCTCATTCCAATGTGTTCTAGGTATAGGATGTCTGAGTCTGCATCATCTTTTGCATCCCATCTACATGAACTTCATAAGGAAATTGCACGACAAATTGAAAAGAGCAATACTGATTATAAATTACGTGCTGATTTGAAACGAAAATTAAAAATTTTGAGGTTGGTGATTCCGTGATGGTGCGGATTCGTCCGGAACGGTTCCCACAAGGAACGGTTAAGAAACTGCATGCCAAAAGTGCTGGTCCATTCAAAATACTTAAGAAAATCAATGATAATGCTTATGTAGTAGATCTTCCTGCAGAGTTCAACATCAATCCCTCTTTTAACATAGAAGATCTGGTGGCATATGAAGGTCCGGATTTTAATCCGCCAAACCCACTTATTCAGCAGCCTGGTGTGACCCTATCTTGTGAGATCCCTAACCTACCTCCACTCCCAGATATCCCTAAATCACCCATAGCAGATATAGTGGACATGATCTTAAGCGATGAAATCATCTCTACAAAGGAAGGTGGACGACGGAGGTACTTGATCAGGTGGAAAGGGAAACCTGAGTCAGAGGATACATGGCTGGATCGGGAGGAGCTGCAGCAGATTGACCCTGATGCATTAGAGATCTACGAGAGCACCAGAGACGCTTACTCGACGAAGTCGAGCTTTCTCCCACCCCGGGAGAATGATGGGGACATCAGAGCATGGAAGGTCTATTAGAGACGTGGCCGTCGATCTACGGTCACAATTGATTCGATATATTTCTGAGCTGTATTATGTATTTTCTTTATTGATGTCATGTTTTATTTACTTTAGTATTTCCCATTCTACCCTTACTTAAGGGAGATCGTTTGTAAGCCCTAAGGGCATTGTCTTCTTTTATTTCTTGAGTCTTTGTACGAGGCTTTATATATAGCCTCATTGTTGTCTTTTAATGTTAATGAATGATTAATCAAAAAAAAATTTCTGCATATTAAGTTCTTTGTGAGCTTGAGATCGTTGGAGAGAATTCCCTAGGTGAGGGATAGCGGATCACCCACCAACCTAGGAAAAGTCCGGGTTCGTGGCCTTCTTCCTTCTCGTTCCCAAGTCCCCAATCTCCCCTCTCCCCTTCCCCTACACACCGGCCTCTCCCCCCTTCCTTTCCCCTCCGAACCGCCTCCCCAAGTCCCCCACCACTTCACGGCCGCCCCATCCCCAAGCCCTCTACCCGCCGGCCACCTTCCCCCCTCCTTTCCCATTAATTTAGTTTCCTAAAGTAAGATGAGGGCTGTTTAGAAAGAATTCTAAATTCAAATTCAAATTGAATTTGAATTAATGCTATCCTAATTCCCTCAAATCTATTTTAGGAAAGTTTCCTAATTAATCCTTATTTGAATTTTCAAATAAAGTGGATTGGAATAAATCTTTCCTAATCCCTAAGTCTAATTTTAGAAACCCCCAAATCATTCCCCAAATCCCTCTCCCTACTCCCTCATAGCCGCCGGCCCCTTCCCTATGCCGCCCCTCTCTCTCTCCAATCCTCTCTCTCCCATTAAGTCCTAATTTCCTTTCCTAATTCCCTCCCATCTCAAAATCTGAAAACAATTTCAGATTTTGAACTCTAAACCCTAACCCTACCCCTCCAAAATCTGAACCAACTTCTTCCATTACCTTCCCCTTGGCCGCCCCCTTCCCTAACCCCTTTCCCACTTGATTCTCCAAGGAAACCTTCAAACCATTGAAGGAAAACGTCAAAGGCAGCAAGGTATTGGCGGCTCCAACCTCTCTTTTCTTCACCAACATGAATGGAAGTCCCCGAATGGGACTACGGGTTGATCCTTGACGAACACGACAACATCGACATCCTCCGTTCGCCGTTCTTCGACGTTGGGTTTGACTTCGATAACACCGCCGAAGAATACTTCGAAAGAATCCATATCACGTTGGTGGATACGATCGACGATCAGAGGAAGAAAGGACGGTGGACCATCCTCGGCCGGCTCACGACTATTTCCCCTCCGGATACTTCCCCACTCAGAGGATATTTCACTCAAATCCTACGGTTCCTTACTCATACCATTGGCCTTCAAGTGACTACTTTCCGACGACGATTCCTTCCCGGTTAAGGTGAACTTTCTTTCCTCGTCAAGTCACTTCTTCGTTCTACTAACCTCGTAGGTGGTGATGAAGTCGCAAAAGATCTACGCCGCTTGATTTGCTAAAATAAAAGCTTAGTAAACGTAGGGTTATTTTGAGAGCTCCTAATATGTTTACTTATCTTAATGTTAATTAAGGGATTATGAATGAACATCTACTACGTTAGCTTTAATTTGATTTTCCAATTTATTTGTTTGTTCAAGCACTTTTATTGTGGTTTGGCCTAAACGCAAGCACCCCTCCCTTGTTTTATTTTATCGTTCTAGTTGCTAGTAGTTTAATCAAGTACTTGCTCTTAATATAATTCGTGCAAATTCTAAATTTTATTCAAAAACATACTAGTCCTGCATCACATTCAGTAGCAGTCAGAGCTGATTTCATTGCCAGACAGTTGAATGGGACAAGGATATGGCCAACCGGTATGCAGTTTGTAATGATTTCTGCAGAGGTAGGATTGGAAGTGAAAGAAGTATTATGGTGGTACTGTTCAACTAAGGGAAAGAATGTGGACTTTAGGCCAGTTCTCTGACTTCAACCACATGGGGCCGGTTGAAATTATGTCTGTTTCAAAATTTCACTAAAACGGGTTCCTTCTTAGGTTCAATATTGCATTTGGTGGCCTCGGTTCAGGTTTGAATCTAGATAAGATCATAAAACAAGGGTTTGATAAGTTAATGCAGGTATAAACTTCAATTTTGCCGAAGTGATTGAGCTTTATGCGGAAAGAAATGTGGAAAAAGATTAGAATGGAAGCTTGAAATTTTTCTAGGATTTGGTTTGACAATGATTTGTGGGGGTGATGGCCGACAGCAAAGGCTGGGGCGTTGCAAATGGTGGCTGTTCCCTGTAGGGTGTAGACAATGGTGTCAGCGGGCAATCAACCAAAAATGCAATGGAACAAGTGCAGGAAAATCAAGGATTATTTTAGGGAAGGAAGAATGGCTTGCTAGAGAAATCATCCTTGCTATCTGATACCAAGCAGATGCAGTGGGAAGAGAGCACGCATTGCAACAGATTTGTTTTGAGAATTTCATAGCTGCACTTTCAGCATTTTGGCGAGGGTTGTGATTGGAACCTGCAGCTGTTTTGAGCTGGATCTGGTGCAGACGAGCAATATGCCGAGAGAAGTTTTAGAAAACATGGGGAAGGCTGTTTACAGCAGGAAAAAAGATGAAGGGGTGTGCAGTTTTCTCAAGAGCAGCAGGAGGTTTCCAGTAGCAGTTCGGGGAGGGAAAAAGAGTGGTCATGTAACACTCAAATTTTTTAAAAAAGGGTGAGATGAAAATTTCTCATAAAAATTATACCTCATTTTTTACACGTCTCAAAAATAATCTAAACTATTTTTATAAAATTTACACTTCATTTTAATCATTTTGATATATATAGAAGTATATAAATAATTAAATATAATAGTATTTATATATTAATGTGACTTGATTAGAAAGTATTAAAATAATCTGTTTTTTAAAATTAGATTTAAATGAGAATTTGACTGTTAATAGGACAATGGAGAAAAAGGATTCATGTAGCCATCCCTATATAGTGGGATAAAGGCTTGATATTGGTGGCATTATTGTAGTATTCGTACATTAATTTAATTATTAAATAATTTCCTAAAGTTATTTTTAAATATTACTATAGCATGAATTAATGTAGTGTAGCAAAAAACGAAATCTTTCCAAATTCTTTGCCGTGCTAGGATAAATCGATAAATTGATGTAGGAATGGTTGTAGGATAATTTAATTTTATAATTAATCAATTAAAATACAAATAGTTTAATCCTATCTATTCTAATTTCACCCTTATCCATTTTTTATCCTTTATCTTCTCTTCCGTTCCCACATTCCAGCAACTAGCGGATGTGTAGGGGAGTATTTAAGTGAATTAAAAACTTAATACTTATCTATGTATAATTATACTAGCCTAATAGCCTGAGCCTAAGCCTAAGTTATCCTGATCCCTTCTTAATAGCGGGATTATAGCCACCTGGTGGCATGCAATTCGGAATTAAAAAGAGCTGGAGAGCTCTCGGTACAGGAAATAGAGAAAAGAAAAAAGAAAAAGAAGGAAGAAAGGAAAGAAAGTAAGAAGAGAAGACGAGAAGAGAAAAGGAAGAGAAGAGAAGAAAAAAATGAGGAGAAGAAGAAGAGGAAAAGAGGTAAAAAAAAAGAAAAAAGAAAAAAGAAAATGGAGAAGGCATTCGGTACAACGAATATAGAAGGAATAAAAAAAACAAAGAGGGGAGCAAGAAGAGAAGAAAAGAAAAGGGAGGGAAGAGAAGAGAAGAAGAGGAAGGGAAAAAGGAAAAGGGAAAAAGAAGAAGAAGAAAAATGAAGGAGAAGAAGAGAAAGAGAGAGGAAGAAGGAGAAAGCAAGGGAGAAGAGAAAAAAAATCAAGACTTTCAGTAAGAATTCTTATTTTTTGCATCTTCTTCCACAAATTGAGTGAATTTTATGAAATCACCTGTCTAAAGAAATTCAAGATACTCTAATTAATCAATAATGTTTGAATTATTTATTGAAATATATAGATGTTAAATAGATTAATTGATAGAAGGTGATTATTCTAAGCAATACAATTTTAAATGTTAATGTTGATGATATTAAATTGAAAGAAATCAATGAAGGTCATGTCATATGGAATAGATTGACAGATGATGATAACCTGCACAAGAAGGCAAAAGTTTTGATGAGATTAACCTCTAGAGGGAGAAAGAAAAATTCTCAACTCTTGATCCAGAAAGTTGATACTATAGGGTTCAGATTTGAGGTCAAGGGGTCATTAATAATTGCTATGTTGGATTGTCCAAACTTTATTAGTGATTTTAGAGCCATCGGGCCATGTGACGATCAATGATATAAATGTGTCAAAAGCTTACAACTTTGTCATTTCTAAGAAAATAATTAAGTAGCAATGAAAATGAAAATAAAAATTGTGCAAGTAAATTAATAAATACAGTGTTCTTCATGACTTAAAATTGACAAATGCATTCAATGTTTTTACAGTCATTCATGCTATTGCCTTCCAATTATGTCTTGTGTTTAAATCTATGATGCACAGACACGGACACGGCGACAAGGATACGACACGACACAGACGTGAGACACGTTAATTATTGAAAATATAGAACATAGATACGTGTTGGACACGACGTTATAATTTTTATATTTTAAAAATAGTGTATAAAAATTGAATAAGTATAATTTTAAAAATAATTTAGAAATAATAAGTCATTTAATTAGAATTTGTGCTTAAAATGATTAATATTAGGATTTCGAGAGTCGAGCGTTGATGTTGTTTATCAGTCATCGAGAGAGGAGATGACAATGCAGTCGAGAGTCGGGCATTGATGTTATGTAATAAATATTGGGCGTCAATGTTAAGAGGATGTTTATCATCGATGTTGAGAGTACGTTGGTCGTTGATGTTGAGAAGGCGTTGGACAAAGATGAGATGTCAAGTTGTGGGTGTAGAAATTGCTAGCATCAAGCATCAATGTAAAGACAACATTGGACAAAGATGAGATCGTTTTGAAATGTTGATGTTGTAACGACGTCAGACGTCAATGCTAAGATGACATCCAACATTATTGTGAAATCAAAGTTGTAACCCGCTAAAGAGAAATTAAAATGAGAATATTCGATGAATGGGGTATTAAGTGCGGGCGATTAATTTGGTGTTGTGGATAGGAAATAAAAAATTTAATTTTTATATTTTAAATAAGTAAAAATTTTAAATACAAGAAATTATATTTTAAAAAATTCTAAAAATATTTAAGATACGCATGTCGGACACGCATGTCCAATTTATATTTAATATTTTTTTAATCGGACACGTTTTCGACGTGTCCGACACGTGTTGGAGAAGTGTCGGGCAAGTGTCATTTCGGATATGTGTCGGACACTGCACGACTCTTGGACACTGCACGACTCTTTGAGGAGAAATGTCGGTGCATCATAGGTTTAAATTTTAGAGCCAGTTCTCCTAAAAGTTATCACTACCTTAAGCTAATTATGCCTATACAAAAAGTAATACTTATGTTAGTTCAAATGTTCAACATGTATATTATTACTTCTTTCTTGTATATTTAAATTTTATATTAAAATTATTTTTCTCGTTAAGTACTTAGACTTTCACTTGGAAGTAATGTAAAGAACACTTACAAAATATTTATGAGAGTAAGATTCAAATTTTAAGATTTGTCTGTGCCTGAGGAAGCTAATTATATCAGCCGATCCCACATTGTAGGATAAAGGCTTGATGTTAATATTGTTTTTGTATGAGGAAGTTAATGTTATGTGTGAAAAAGTAGCTAGTGATATTATGAATGTTACAAATGATGTGCTTTGAGTATCAAAAGAAAAAATTTCTAATAGTAAAAATAGTTGGTGATGGAATTAAAATGTACAAGAAAAGATAAAAAAAAAGAAGCTTTATTATAAAAATTAATTTAAATGTAAAAATTGAAATTTGGGAAAGTTAAAAGTGGCCTGTAAGGAGTCTAAGAAAGCAATATGTGATACAAAAAATTTAGCTTTTAATGATTTATATAATAGATTAGATGCTAAGGAGGACGAATGATATATGTATAAGTTAGCCAAATAAAAAAATATGAGAAGGATTTAATTCAAATGAATTGTATCTAAGATGAGGATAAAAAAGTGCTTTTTTAGAAAATGATATTCAACAAAGGCGGATGAGATATTCTGATAAATTTTTCAATGAAGATTGTTAGAATATAATTGATTTTATTGACCTTATCACCTTAAATGAAAATAGACATTTTTTTATAGGCTTATTAGTAAAATCGAAGTTAGAGAGGATTTAAAAAATGAAATGTGAAAAAAATTGTTGGACCCGATGATATTCTAATAGATGTGTGAAAATGCTTAGGAGATAAAGGGATTTCTTGGCTTATAAAAATTTTCAATACTATTTTGAAGACTAAAAAGATGCTAGATGAGTGAAGAGTGTGTTGATCCTTATATTTAAGAATAAAGATGATGCACAAGAGTGTGAAAATTATAGAGGAATTAAGTTAATGTGTCATACTTTAAAATTATGGGAGAGATTTATTTGGGAGAGATTTATTGAGCATAGGTTTTGTCGTGATACTAATGTTTCTTGAAATCAATTTGGATTCATGCTGGGTTGGTCTACTATGGAAGCTATAAATTTGCAGAAGTATAGAGAGAATAAGGAGGATCTGCATATGATGTTTATTAATTTATAGAAAGCTTATGATAAAATTTCAAGAGAAGTGCTATGGAGAGTTCAAGAAATGAAAGGGATTAATAATGTTTATATTCAAGTCATTAAGTATATGTATGCAGTAGCTATTACTTGTATTCAAACACATGGTGGTTTGACCAAGTTTTTTCCTATTTTAGTTGGATTACATCAAGGATCAACCTTAAGCCTATATCTTTTTGGTTTAGCATTGATGTTCTTACTAGACATTTGTAAGAGGATGTACCCTAGTGTGTGCTTTTTGTTGATGATATTCTTCTTGTTGAGAAGAGTAGGGAGGGAATTGAAGGTAAATTTGAATTATAAAGGTAAACTTGAATCATTAGATATTACGATGAACTATTTTTTAGGAAAGGAAAAATAACAGGTGGGACCAAAGACATGTAACGTATTTATCTTGTACCCTTGTATCATGGGTTAATATAAGATATAATATAAAAATATATATGATGTGTAAATTAAAGACTAAGTATTTATAATTTTTCTATGGAAGTTTTAGAAGCTCTGTAATCTAATTTGATAATTTAAATTACAGATGCTTCCATATTAATGAATATGATAAATCTATTAAAGGATGATATATATTTTGCAACAATCTAATTAGATTAATTTTTTACTCACTCAAACCTGATTTAAAAGAAATGTCAAGAGAAATATTGGTAGGAAATGAGTCTTACTATATTGTCCATATTTGTTATTCTTCATGAGTGATCAAAAGGGGTTCAAAATTGGGCATGATAGAAAGTGGTTTCAGAGCAAGGATTGAATTACAAATTATACTGATAGCGTAATTGGATTTAGAAAGGAAGCTAAGAATGTGATTAAATTTAGACATGATTACTATAGAGTTATAGGTCGATCAAATCGGGGTTGTTGATTTAGTCGAGTGTTAGAAGTGATCTATACTTAACAGGATCATCCTATAATAATTCAAAATACAATTTTTTATTTACAAATAAATATGCTTGAAGAAATACGAGAAAGAATGAATGGTTAGTTACCCAGCCAGTCATAGAAACGACAATGCAAGCTAAAGACAATTCAGATAGAAATGCATTTCCGAATAGAATAAATGAGGAAACTAGAGCTAAAGAGCTACATGATATAATGAGTTTGATTTCTCAAGTGGTTGATATAATGGCCTCTATTGAAAAATCTTCTGCCAACAATGGAGTGAGGTCTTAGTTTAACAATGAAGTAGACCAGCATTTGTGAATATTTTAGACTTTCAAACCACCAACTTCCCAGGGAGCAAGTGATCCCACTGTTGCTGGAAATTATTTCCTAAAAATTGAAAATTTTTTGGATTGTATGACTTGCCCTAGCAATAGAAGAGTAATACTTGCAACCTTTGTATTAGAAGGAAAAGCTGAGAGATGGTGGCAAGCACTACGCCATGAGAAATTTTGGATGATGTCTTTGTTAATAATTGATTTGGATGATTTCGTGAAAGTTTCAAAGATTGGTTTATTCTACCATCAGGTAGATTGAAATTGTTATCTAACTCAGGGTTTTAAAATTGTTATGCAATATGAGATGGAGTTCGCGACCCCTCTCTCTCGACTCTGTCCCGCTCTCTCTTTCTCTCTCTCGGCCAAACCAACCCTAGCTCGTCGTCGTTGCCGGCATCGCCATCAGTGCCACCAAGGTATCTTCTCCTCTTCCTCTCCTTCCTCATGTTCTTCTTTTTCTTCTTCTGCTTCTCTTCCTCCTCCCCGAACTCCACCTTCTTTCTTCTTCATTTCTCCTTCTCCTTTCTCCATTCTTCTTTTTCTTTTTCTTCCCCTCTTCTTCCTCACCTTCTCCTCTCCATCTTCATCTTCTACCCTAAACCTAACCCTAACCCTAAAACTATTTTTTTTTAATTTCTCTCTCCCATTCTCTCAAATTCCTATACTCCATTCACAAAAAAACCTTTCTTACCACCTCCTACACCTCCACGAAAAAGTGCAATCCCATTTCACTCTCTCTCTAGACCTAGAGAGGAAAATTTCTCTGTAAAAGGGAGAGTAAACCCACCATTTCTCCCTCTATGTAGTTCCCTCTCCACCTAAAACACCCCCTCATTCTCCATTTCTCTCTCTACCTAGAGAAAATAATTCACCCTCCTCTCTAAAATTGGAGTAAAGGATAGATTTTCTCTCTCTTGCTACCCCATCACAACTACCACCTTCCTGCATCATTCCCACAAAAACTCTAGCCAAATTCGCTCTCTTATTCTCTAGAAAGAGAGATTCCACCCTCTATTTCTCTCTCTAGCCACCTCATTTCACCATATATATATAATATAGAAAAAAATTTATGCATCATAGGTGTCATCGTCATCGCCATCTTTAGCCGTCGCCACCTCTGTTACTGTGCATTTTAAGATATAACCCCGACTCGATACTAATTTTATTTTATGAATTGTTGTGCGTGAAAAACCCAAGTACCCGTTACTACCTTTCTTGGTAGGCGGGGAAACAGTGTGATGCATGAAAAACCTACGTACCCATGATTGTCTTTCTTGGTAGACAAGAAAACATTGCAATGTATGAAAAACCTAATTACCCGTGATTGCCTTTTTGGTAGGTTGGGAAATACTACCTTCTATGAAATCCTAAGTACTCATGACCACCTTTTTTGACAGACGGAGAAATATTGTTATGCATGTAAAATTCTAAGTACCCATGACCGTCTTTTTTGACAGACGAGAAAATATTGTTATGCATGAAGATGCTAAGTACCGTGACTGTTTTTCTTAGCAGGTGTGGAAACATTGTGCTTTATAAATAGGTATATGAAGATTTGTGACTACCTTTCTTAACAGGTAGGTATTTGAGAATTCGGCTGCGGTATCACTTGACATCGATCACTCACACCTTTTTTGATGTGGTGGGAAGACTTAACATTCCAATGAAGCCCCATACGTGGGGACAATATCAGAGTGCTATCAAAATTTATGCGAAAATAAAGGACTTATATTGAATTTAGGGATTTGAAATATGATCCAACTCCTAATGAAATGTGGGTATTAATTATGTTACAATCATATTGGAAGTCATAGGCGCACAAGTGCCCTAGGTAAAATACACGCTAGTTACCAAAAGCAAGGGGATTCATTTTCCCATGAATGCATCGTACACCTTGTGAACGCTTGTACACTGTTGCGTGTCACGAGCAGCACAACTCTTTGAGTGAAGTGCGTGAGACATGTCAAATTATCAAAAAAATATCTCATATATGTCTCCTAATCATATAGTGTAAATGTACTTGTGACATACAAGTGCACTATACGAGCACACTAAGTAGCATGCACTCATAACATTGATCATTCAAATATATTTTGTAAATATACCAATGATCATACAATTGTACAAATGCATCGGGATTCTTGCAAGTGCATCATACAAGCACTATGAAATATACAAGTACATTGCACGAGCACACCATACAATATGCAAATACTTAAATATGCAAATATACAACATACATGTGTATTATGCGCACATGCCAGATAGGATCATAGATAGGTAACTCAATTATCTTGTAACCTTGTATCATGGGTAGAATAAGAAAAAAGTATACCAACAACAACATCAAACCTTTATCCCACTACGTGAGGTCGATAACATGAATCTTTTTTCTCCATTGTGTCCTATTAAGAGTCAAATTCTCATTCAAATCTAATAAAAGACTATTTCTAATACATTCTAGTCAAGTTTTTTTAGGTATACATCTACCCTTTTTAACATAGGCCACATCTAATACAACTACTCTCCAAACCGGGTTATTGAAAGGCCAACGTTTTATGTGACCAAACCATCTAAGGCGACTCTCTCTAATCTTGTTTGCCACTAGAGATACTCCAACCTTTTCACATATATACTTGTTTCACATTTTGTCTCTAAGAGTAAAGCCACTCATTCACTTGAGCATCATCATCTCCGCAACACTTAATTTTATGTTTCTTTTTTAATGGCCGACATTTTGCACCATAAACCATTGCAAGTCTCACGACCATCTTATAGAATTTTCCCTTAAATTTGAGGGCTACATTTCTATCATACAACAAGCCCGATGCATTTCTTTAGTTCAACCATACAACTTGAATTCTAATAATAATATCCCTATCTATTTCACCATCACTTTGAATAATATAAAAAAATGTACATAATGTAAATTAAAGAATTTAGGTATGTGTAAATTTTCTAAAAGAAATATAGAATTTTATAAATTTTTTTTATGGTTTTTGGAATGTGTGAAAAATGGGATATGATTTTTTTTTCCAGTGAAAATTTAAGCTTACCTTTTCATAATTTTTGGGGTATTTTTGTGCTACTCTTACTTGGGAGAGGACGAATCAAGTATATTGGACTTTAAAGAGCTCATCCATCATCCAAATTGAGAATTACAACCCCAAGTTACCATATTTATGTTAACCCCATGAGCTTAAGCTTACTTTTAATGTTAGCTAATGTGCTAATTGAGGTTAGTGCATGTATGAGCTAATGTGTTTTAAGTGAAGGTTGAAAGAGTACACTATTTGAAAAACCCTAGAGGGCGAAACAAGTGAGTTCCACAAAAAGTCTTCTTCTTTTAACACCATACAATTCTCATAATTGTAAATTTGTTTTTAGAGGCTTGTTTGATTTGGCTTGAGAAAGAGATTTTGGGTCTCAAAAGTATCTTTGTAAGAGTTTGATTACATAGAATGTTATGCTAGGAATAACTTGCTTCTCATTCTTATATAGACGTGTAAGGTTTCTCCATTACTTATGATGGTGAGAGGCTTCTTTATCTTGCAGTAGCAAAATAGTGGGTAGTTGAACTAATTTTGAGAGGACTTAGTGAGCGGTTGTAGGCTCGTTGTGGACAAACCATGATAATCAGTTTGCATTCTTGTTTCTTTTATGCACTTATTTTTTCAATATTTAGGAGATGAAGGAATTTCGTGACTTACGAAGCTTTCAAATATTATTTTGAAGACTAAAAATATGCCAGATGAGTACAGGAGTATTGTTTTTTATTTTTAAGAATAAAGGTGATGCATAAAAGTGTGCGAATTATAGAGGAATTAAATTAATGTGTCATACTTTAAAACTATAAGAGAGAATTATTGAGCATAGGCTACAATGTGATACTAATGTTTCTCAAAATCAATTTGGATTCATGCCGGGTAGGTCTACTATGGAAGCTATATATTTATTGAGAGGTTTGATGAAGAAGTATAGAGAGAATAAGGAGGATTTACATATGATATATATTGATTTAGAGAAAACTTATGATAAAGTTCCAAGATCAGTGTTATGGAGAATTCTAGAAAAGGAAGTGGTTAATAATGCTTATAATCAAGTCATTAAAGATATGTATGTATGAGCTATTACTTGTCTTCAAACACAGTGTGGTTTGACCAAAAAATTTCCTATTTTAGTTGGATTACATCAAGGATCAGCTTTAAGCCCATATCTTTTTGCTTTATTCATGGATGTTCTTACTAGACATCTGCAAGAGGATGTACTTTGGTGTATGCTTTTTGCTGATAATATTATTCTTGTTGATAAGACTAGAGAGGGGTAGTTGAATTTAAACTTGAATTATGGAGGTCAACTTTAGAATCTAAAGGTTCTTGTTGGAGTAGATCTAAAACCGAATATATGGAGTGTAATTTTAGATATCTTGGGTCTATTGTCGAGTGTGATGGTGAAGTAGATGGGATATTGTTTGTATAATTCAAGTTGAATGGTTGAAGTGGACGAATGCATCGGGCCTGTTGTGTGATAGAAAAGCGCCCCTCAAATTTAAGGGATATTCTATAATATGATGGTGAGACATGCAATACTTTATGGCGCAGAATGTTGGGCATTAAAAGAGAAACATAAAATTAAGTTAAGTGTTGCAGAGATGAGGATGCTCGGGTGGATGAGTGACTTTACTCTTAGAGATAGAATGCAAAACGAGCATATGCGTGAAAAGGTTGGAGTAGCTCTATTGACATATAAGATTAGGGAGAGTTTCCTTAGATGATTTGGTCACATTAAACGTCGGCCTTCCTATGACCTGGTTAGGAGATAGATGCATTAGATTTGCCCTATGTTAAAAAAAGGTAGAGGTGGACCTAAAAAGACTTGGTTAGAAAATATTAAAAATCATCTTTTTTTATTAGATTTGAATGAGAATTTGACTCTTAATAGGACACAATGGAGAAAAAAGATTTATGTAGCTAACCCCATGTAGTGGGATAAAGGTTTGATGTTGTTGTTTCTTAATTACTGCAGTCTTCTATTACAATAGCTTACTATGCCTTGAATGATTGATTGCATTTGACGATTGATTTGGGAAAATTTTTTGAATAGAATATGTTGTGATATACTTGCAAAAAACTACATTATTTGGTAGCACTTGAATCTTGAATCAATTATCATGAATGTGCCACTTCAATTTTATAAAAAAGAGTAGCATATTTTGTTTTCCCTACCCCCTCTTCTTGGTTCTGCTATAATAGTCGATTTATAATATAAAGTTCTTAAGTCAAACACCTAAAACATCCTTAAGAACACTAATGATTTGATGAAATAAACAACAAGAGTATGACGAAAAAGTTAAATAATCAACATCTAAAATATAGGAGTATTCCAAAAAATGAATGATTCAACTGGTGATCATATCAAGTTAGGATGAATTTTTGTACTCTTGTTGATGGCCCTCCATGAATCTGTTCTTTTTGTCCAAGATGCAACTGTAATTTTGTTATGAATGATTTTTTTCTAAAAATGAATCATGTGATGGAAAATGCAAACTCAAATAACCTTTTTCCAGAGTTATGTACATATTTCTCTATCTCTACCATCTATGAAAATTGAAATTTTTTGCTTACGTTGTTAGGAAGGTCTTAGTGATGGAGTTTATCCATGGAATTCCTATTATGAATCTTGGAGATGCGATAGCTCAAAGAGGTATAGATCCTTGTGGTAAGCTTGCCACGGCAGCAAAACAGTAAGCAGCTATTATCTCTTATGCTTCGTTTGGAACAGTTTTCTTCCTGCTTTCTAAAATAACTTTAAGCATAAACATTTCTTGAATTAAATATTTTTCTACTAGAAAACTATTTTAGAAAGTAATAAGAAAGCTGTTCCAAACGAAATGTTAGTGGACAACTTTATGCTTTTGCTTTCTTCAAACCTGCGTAATCATCATAATTTTTATTTGAATTGTTAGTTTGAAAAGAAAATTATTGACGACTCACATTTAAATAGCTTTTTCTACTACACGAACTGGTTCTTACAGCTTATATCAAATTTATTTAGCTTATTTCTTATTTCTAGTCTATGTTACTTTCAACTACTGATGACTGAAACTTCGAAGGCTCTTCCTGTTGCAAGAATTCCTGCATCCATGTGCTCTGAGTTGTGGCCAAACGGAGTTTGCCTTTAAACTAATTTTATAGTAGCAGAGTCAGAAAAGAAGTGAAACTTACAATAATAAGATATCGTGTAGATGACAGTGTTATTTACTTTCCATTGTAAAGTTTAATGCGAATGAAATATATTTTCATTTGCATCCAGAAAGGAAAGAAACTAAACTTGTCTTGACCAAAAGAGAACACAGCCATTAAGATATCACATCATTTGAAAATGACAATCTTGGTGAGTGAGTATGAAACATTTAAGATAGAACTTCATATTTTAACACATTTTGCTTCTATGAAAACACATCTCATATTTGTTTTTTTTTTTTTTTTGAGAACGGGGGTATCTACCTGCTGCCATCCCCTAGAGGAGTCGCTTGGCTGAATAACTAATCCCTCGGCGGGCCTAGCGGCAACCAGCCGCACAAGTGGCGGAGCACACCCTTATTTTCTCTCCACTTAAGAAGTCGCGATGCTTGAGAGAGGAATCGAACGTGAGTTGGGGGTTCCCAACCACTCTTGCCCACCAACTCTATGCAGCATATTTGATTGATTCGAGTTTCCAAGAATGCTTCACGAGACATGCCTCAAGACTTTTGAATTATGTCTAGCATTTTATGTCATTTTAATGTATTTAATTTTTATGAAAAGATATATCTACAATTATTCTTTTTTTAGGATTATTTTAGTTATTGATTTATCTTTTTACTAGGCTATATTGAGATTAAATTTGTAGTAGTTTGAATGATTCATTTGCCTTTATTTCTATAAGCAGTGGTATGTTTGAATTATATTGAATTAACCAACCCCAAATGTTAATCGAGTCCAATTAGGCCTAATTGAGCTCCATAGATTCAATTGGGCCTAATCAGACCTAATTGACACTAATCAGGTCAAGTCAGCACCAATTTGAACTCAAATGGGCTTCCCAAATCAGAAAATCTAATCGGACGACTGTGATTTTCTAAGAACTCAGGGAAGAGGTCAGAGCGAACAGCCGAGAGTTCGTTCCTTTTCACAAAACCGAGAGACGAGAAAGATGAGACGATTGTTCGAGATTTTTCATTCTGGCGTGAGAGGAGCGAACGACTGCTGCTTCGTACGTGCTGGGCCGAATCGAATAGAGAGCCAGGGAGATGAGCTTCTTCTCGTGCGTGCATGCCAGGGACGGGATCTATTTTCGTGTGCATCCAGAGAGAAGAATCGAGCGAGAGGGAGTGAGAGCCAGTTTTCGTGAGTGCCTGGGCAGAGAGGATCGAAGTCTGCTCCTCTCGCGTGCGTCCAGAGAAGCCGAGTGCGAAGGAGGGAGTGGCCAGGAGGCCGCTGTGCATGCGACCTAGCAAGACCGAATGGATCTGGGAGCTTCTCACGTGTGTCTCTGTGGTCGGGCCGAAGCCTGGACCTACTCCTTGATTCGACTAGGAATGTCGAACCCCCCTGTGAACTAGAGAGCTGAGTAAGGAGTTCCTGTAGTTGTTTTCTCCTCGTTCCTTTGACTTCCAAACAACCGAGCTGTTGTGTGTGATTGGAGGGAGTTGTGGCCTCTGTTTGCTCTTTTCTTCAAGATGGAGAACATCAACTGCAGCAAGAAGGTGGTGTTGACGACACTTGCAACATCTCGAGCTACTTGGACAGCCAACTCGTTTGTATTTCAGTTTCCTTTATTTCTTCAATATAAAAGTGCTACTGCTGGAGCCACTGAACACTAGGTTCGGTAGGTATATACCTAAAATTTAGCAAACCCTAGGTCTTCAAGCCTTTGTGGATGTGTGTATGACCCTCCCAGGCCCTATGTCCCTGTAGAAACTTCATTTTATGAGCTCACAAATCCAAAATATTGGTTGTCTATCCCGCAAATCCATGGAAATCTACTGATTTTCCACGGTTCGCTTTCATGTGAGAGCCCAAATAGAGTGGTGATGTGTGCCGGGTTGTTGGACTTGTATCTAATGACCCCTACATGCTTGAAATCACATTTATATAGTGTCCCAAGCCTTTGCTTATGATCAAACCTTAGGTTAGTTGTTGTAGTCGATTCTAACATGAATGGCGACACAGGTTTCAATTCACGTGCTATGTATCTCTCTCCTAGCAAATCTAAGTTATAACAAAATTAACTTAAAGAGTCGAGAAACTTGTGCTTTTAGCATCTATAATATCTGATGCAATCAAACTAGAGAGAGCCAGATAAAGAGAACAATAGGCAACACTTACTTAAATTAACTTCAAATAGTAGCAATCATTCACATTTCCAAAAGACAAAGGAGAATTGAAACCAAACGAAACAAAAAGAAAAATAAAAAGTCGCTATCCTCAGAACAACCGTAGGAACGGTTTCCTCGCATGTATCGAAAAGTAGGTAAAGTAAAGTATGTGCTTAGGGCTAGCAAACCAAATGGTCCACCACAGCAAGAAAGTCCAACCGTCCAACCAACTCCGCCGGCAAATGCTCTCCAAATCAACCAACCAACAACACCCAAAGAACCAGAGGAAGGATACAGGTGGAATGTAACTTGTGGAGAGAAGAAGAGGTAAGAAGCCCGAGAAGAATATAGCTCGCAAGCTATAGAAAAGAGGAGAAGAAAGTGGACAAAGCTCTCAAGCTTTTCCAAGAGAAGAAACCCTCAGGTTTAGGTGGCTATGCCAAGCAATTTTCAACCACCTTTTCCTTCCAAAAACATGTTATATAAATAGGCAAACCATAAGGAAACCAAACAGCCATAGCACCTCCAACTAAACCAATTAGATTTAGGGAAATGAAAGACCAAAGGTCACCAAACAGCAGCCATAAAGTTCAGCACAGGAAACAGGACAAAAGTCCACAGCAAACCAGCCAAAAAGGGCACGGAACCAGCCAGCTGGGAAGGAACCGAAGGGGCAGACCAGCAACCAAGGCAGCAGGCCACGGAACCAGCCAGCTGGGAAGGAACCGAAGGGGCAGACCAACAACCAAGGCAGCAGGCCACGAAACCCAGCAAACCCTTATGGGAAACAGAAGTAAAACCACCAAAACCGAAGGGTTAAGAGTAGAAAATCGAGGAGGCAGCAAGGGGGAAAACGAGAAGGCAGCAAGGGGAAAAGAAAAGCCACATTCCACCATACCTTTAAGAATTAATGAGCTTCACCACAACTTCATACCTTTTAGAATTAATGAGCTAAACTTCAGCTCACAAAAATAGAACTCCAACATCAGCTCCCAACCGAAAATCAGCAACCACCAAAGGACCCAAGCTAGCAAACCAAGGTCTACCAAGCCCAAAGCACAACCTACCATGCTCATAGGATGCCTTCCATCATTGGACAGCTAAAAAAAATATAAAATAACTAAAAATAAAATAAAAACCATTGTTCAATAAGAAATAAAAAAAAACATGATTGCATCAATATCTCCTAAATTTGTTGAATGTTTAAAATGAATTCAGTTAATTTGAAAAGCTTACAAACAATTTGTGTGGTCTTACATGAACCCACAGGTTCGTGTTTTAAATCCCATGATGAGTAGAATTAATTGAATTCACTTTTGATATTTCTCTAAATTTAGAGAATTAGAATAAATGATGAATAACTCAAATCCTAAAGAAAACTCCTAAAATTCAAAAAAATCATCCAAGTGCTTCATGAGCCTTTAGATTTTGACAAAGTTAATCCTAGGACTCTCTTGAATCCATAAATATGATCCATCCTATTTGAAATGAATCCAAATCATTCTAAAAAAATTAGAACCCTCTTTTTTAGGAGTCCTCCTTGCAATGATGTTTTGGAGTCTCTAAAGGCTTCGGATATCTCATTGCATGAACTATAGAATTCCTTAGAAGCTACCATCATCTTTAGATAAATCCTAGAATTGTTCTGAGTCAAGTTGAACCCCTTGACTCGGTCTATCATTTGATCTCTTGTTTGGTTCTTCTTTAAACTTGCATAGAGGTTCCCAAATGACCTCTAAAGAGTTTAAGAGAGTATTAGAGACTTTTAAGATCAAATCTTTAGTGCTATTGACTCATCTGTTGAGCAAAAGTCAGTAAGTGATCTTCCCTACATTTAGATATAGGATCCAAATCTTAGTCTCTTTCATTTGTTTAGCCCAAATTAAGCAAATGAACCTTTATCTTGGAACAGAAAAATTCAAAGGGCTCGTGATTGGTAGACCTAAACTATATATCCCTGTCCTGATCATTAGCTACATTTGTTTTACCTAAATTAAGTAAATCCATAACATGCTAATTATGATCTAATCCAAAATGATCAATCATTTAGTATGTGAAAGATAAATCATGCTCTAACTTGCAATAAAGACTAAATATGCATGTGTCAATATCCTTTGATGCATTTAATTTAAAATATAGCAAAATCATTACTATATTTAAAAAAAAAAAAGAGTACACACCTTGATTTAAATAGCTTTTGCCCTTTTTATCCTTGCTTTGACGTTAATAATATGATGCTTATAATAATATATAATTTTATAAGGTTATTTTAACTTATATATCTAATTATATCTCTCTCGAATTAGCTATTAAATATACCTAAATAACTCATAATCAATGATAAAATTGATTCTCCTCGCTTTATAAATATATTGCTAATAATTTAAAAATCATAATTTTACTTTATTATTTTATAAAATAAGATTTCTATATTATTATAGTTTATTTATATTTATATAATTTACTAATATATTTCTTTAGTAACTTAGTATTATTATTTATTAGCTATCTAAATATACTCTCATTTTATTATAAAAATTATCCTGAACTCATAAATTATCTATTCTTCTAAATCTAATTTATTATTTAACATAACATAAGCTCAATTTATTCCTTACCCAATAATTCTTCAATTTGTTCGGTCATGTGTACCAGGTATCTGGTTTATAATCTTATTTTCATATGTAATATGGAGTTATATTATTTACGAATGCAGGAAGATTTTGGAAAATCTGACACTTGCTTATGGTCAAATGATATTGAAGAGCGGGTTTTTCCATGCAGATCCACATCCAGGAAATATTCTTATCTGCAAGGATTCAAAGGCAAGTTATCTGTTGATGATGTTGAGAATTTGTAAGATTGTATATCTTCTTTTATCCTGAGTTGCCTGAACCATATACTCTTATAGATGAATTCATTCATACGTAGATATTTTTGTATGAATATTAAAAATTTCCTACAGACATGCATGCTTGTTTAAAACGTGTGCTCCTCCACTCACTTCAAAATAAATTACTGCAATCATTCAGCCTGAAACGGTGTCCCAGTCCACTCCTCCAATGACCGCTACTACTTATACATCTGAAAACAGATCACAAATTTGTTGCTAAGTTGTATCCTTATCGGAAATATACAACTGAGATTATGACAAGCTATTTCAAACCCATCACTGCATCTGACCAAAAGGGATGTTGTTTTAGAATAAACTTAAGAAGTTTGATCATGTTAGAATTACATGGCTTGAAACATTTATCAGTCTTTTGCTTTTATCAAACACAGACTATTAGATGTTGGTTCTTATTTGACATGTTAATTCTATTTTTACTTTAAGTCTTTGTTTTTAGGCTATTTTACTTTTTTCCCCTTCGGGTTGTTTAGTGTAAATAGGAATAACTTGTATTATTTCAAAAACAAAATGTGAATGAAGAAAAGAATTAGTTCTATTCTCCTCTCTCCCTCTATTTTCCCTTCTCTCTCTCTCGATGGAAGCAGCCAGAGAGCTGTTGGAAGAATCACACTGGGGACTTGGCGGATAAGCCATGAGAGAAGAATCTAGTCACTTGTAGGTGGCTATCAAAAGAAATGAAGGGTTGGTGTTGAAGATAAGCCTAGGTACAAGGCTAGGCTTGTGGCAAAGGGGTTCACTCAACAAAAGTAGTTGAATTATGAAGAAATATTCTGACCAGTTGTAAGGCATACATCAATTCATGTGCTCCTTTCTTTGGTTGTTCAAATGGATATGAATCTTGAGCAATTGGATTTCAAAATCACATTCTTATATGGAGAATTGGAGGAGACTATCTATATGGAACAACCGAAGGGTTTGTTGAAATTGGGAAGAAAAGATACAATATTAAATTGTCAAAATCTGTTTCTGCTTCTTTTGCATCTCATTTCAAGCTTAGCGAGGATCAAAGCTCCAATGAGGAAGAAGAAAAGGCATACATGAGCATGGTTCCTTATCAGAATGCTGTGGGAAGCATCATATTCCTCTTAGTGTTATTTCAAAGTTTTTGGCTGGTCTAGGGAAGTCTGATGCATCTAGTTTTCTTAATTTCTGTTTTGATGTAATATGAACTGTTATATTTGTGTTTTCTATTTTTGTTTTATGTTTTTTTTAGCTATCCAATGATGGAAAGCATCCCGTGATCAATGCGTAGGATTTGCTTGGCTTGCTTGACCTTGGGTTTGCCGGTTTTGGGGTTCTTTGGGCTGCTGCTGCTGTTGGTTTGGTGTTGGGTTGTTCACGGTTTGGCTTGGGCTATTTGGGTTGGGAGCTGATTTTGGAGTTCTATTTTTGAGTTGAAGTTTAGCTCATTAATCCTAAAAGGTATGGTGGAATGTGGCTTTTCTTTTCCCCTTGCTGCCTTCTCGTTTTCCCCCTTGCTGCCTCCTCGGTTTCTCCTCTTAACCCCTTGGTTTTGGTGGTTTTTGCTGTTTCCCCATATGTTCTGTTGGGCTTCTTGTGCCTGCTGCCTTGGTTGCTGGTTTGCCTCTTCGGTTCCTTCCCACCTGGCTGGTTCCGTGGACTTACCTGTTGGGCTTCTTGTGCCTGCTGCCTTGGTTGCTGATTTGCCTCTTCGGTTCCTTCCCAGCTGGCTGTTCCGTGCCCTTTATGGCTGGTTTGCTGTGGACTTTTGCTCTGTTTCAGGTGCTGAAATTATGGCTGCTGTTTGGTGACCTTTGGTCTTTCATTTCCCTAAATATAATTGGTTTAGATGGAGGTGCTATGGCTGTTTGGTTTTCTTATGGTTTGCCTATTTATATAACATGTTTTTGGAAGAAAAAGGTGGTTGAAAATTGTTTGGCAAAGCCACTAAACCTGAGGGTTTTCTTCTTGGAAAAGCTTGAGAGCTTGTTCCATCTTCTTTCTCCTCTAGGAAAGCTTGCGAGCTTCTCCTCCCTTCTTCTCGGCTTCTAACCCCTTCTTCTCTACGCAAGTTCCACTCCACCTGTATCCTTCTTCTGGTTCCGGTTGGTGTAAGTTTGGGGCTGTTTTTTTGAGGTAAATCGTGGCTGTTTTGTGGAGGATTGGTGGCTGTTTTAAGGTGACATTTGTGGGCTGTTTTGGAGACATTTGCTGGAGGAGTTTGGTAGAACGTTGGCCCTATGCCTTGGTGGACCCCTGGTTTGCAAGCTAAGCATTTTTCATTTTAATTTCCTACACCCGATGCATGTGAGGAGTCCGCTTGACGGATGTTCTGAGGATAGCGTTGTTTTATTTTAAATTTGTTCTTTGCTAACTTTCTTTTGTCTAAGGTTTGTTGGTCTTCGGTTTTCTGTCTAAGTTGAAGTGGAAGTCTTATTCTCTAGCCTATTTGTTCTCCAATTGTGGTTTTAAGTTGGAAGGTGAGTCTTTTGTTTTCTTTTCGTAATATTTCTCCTTTCTTGGTTTTTGTTTTTAAGTTGTCTACATCAAAGTCTCATTGGGAGGCAACAAAGTGGGTGCTTAGGTACCTCAATGGAGCCAAAGATTTGTGTTTGAAGCTTACAAAATAAGAATTAAATGAAGATATCCTCTTTGGATATGTTGATTTAGATTTTGTAGGATGTAATGACACTAGAAGATCTCTCATCAGTTTCATATTCAAGGTATATGGGAATACTGTGAGTTGGAAGGGCAAGCTACAACTTGTTGTGGCCTTATCTACTACTGAAGCCGAGTACATGACTGCAGTCGATGCAGTAAAAGGATTCTATATGGCTCAAAGGCTTGTTGATAGAGTTGTTCCATCCTATTTCCAAATCGGTGAATATTCTTTGTGACAATCTAAGTGATGTGGTCTTGTCTAAGAAGCCCATGTTTCATGAAAGGACTAAACATAGATATCAAGTTTCACTTTCTCAAAGAAACTGTGTCTAATGGTGTGGTGGAGATTGTGAAGGTATCTACAGAAGACAATGCATCTGATTTGTTGACCAAGCTTTTCCAAATCCTAAGTTTCAGCATTGCTTAAACTTGTTAAGGATGGTAAGGGAGAAATCCTAGCATTGGATGTTTTTCACATTTCAAATCAATAGCCAAGATGGAGATTGTTAGATGTTGGCTCTTATTTGAGATGTTAATTCTGTTTTTACATTAAGTCTTTATTTTTAGGCTATTTTACTTTTTGCCTCTTTGGGTTGTTTAGTATAAATAGGAGTGGCTTGTATTGTTTCGAAAAAAAAAGGTGAATGAAGAATAGAATCAATTTTGTTTTCTTTTAAAATCGGAGAGTTCTCCTCTCTCCCTCTCTTTTTCTCTCCCTCTATTTTTCCCTTCTCTCTCTCAGTGGAAGCAGCCAAAGAGCTGTTGGCTCTTAGTCCAGGTAGGGAAGCAAGAAGGCTACAGTGGAGGTGCAGTTGCCAAGGGGGATCAGCGGTGAAGGAGGAAGGTGCTTTTGCTGGATAGGGAGGAAAGGAATCGGTGATGGATTCAATTCAAAACGACAAGGCAGGAATTCAAGATCTCTTCCTTCAAGGTTTTCAACACAGACAATTTTGATATTTTTTGCAGCTGAGAATAGAAGTTGCTAGTATGGTTTGCAGATGACATGGTACCAGTCCCATT
This sequence comes from Dendrobium chrysotoxum, assembly GCA_019925795.1. NCBI lineage: Eukaryota > Viridiplantae > Streptophyta > Magnoliopsida > Asparagales > Orchidaceae > Dendrobium > Dendrobium chrysotoxum. The sequence goes on along the minus strand of CM034305.1, from coordinate 73,820,228 downwards.
ACGTGCTGATGTAAATGTTGCAAGCAATGCGATGTTGACGTGTGCACCTCATCTTTAGACAATTGGTTTGTGTAGTCCTATCCACTGGAATGCTCGCAATCTCAATTTTGTGCCTAACCAGTGAAATCTTTGTATTATTAATATTGGAGATTGTGTATTGTAGTGTTAAGTTTAAGAGGATCTATTTCAGATCATTCAAGATAATTTACTTAACATTCACCTGATTCAAGTTAGTTTAGGTTTCATATTTGATTTGAAATAACCATGACCAGCCATGAGTGACCATGGATCTCACATATCTGTGTCTAGGACTCCTGCAGTTTCATTAACACTTCTCTGGAATAGCTCATGATTGGTGATTCTAAGCATAATGTGATTCAATTTTGCTTTGGTATTTCATTAAGGTTGTTAGGGCTTCTTTAACATTGCAAAGAAACTTAAACTTCATTTTGATTAAAATTTTTGCCAGATGACCATAGAGATGAATCAATTGAGAAACGAATCTTGTTTCAACATTTTTTGTTTGACTCGTTCTATATTGAACTTTTATGCTTGCTCTATAACATAAAATAGTTGTTTTTCTTTTTCTGTTATTGGAGCTAAATTTAGATGCAAATAATTGATGAATCAACTATAAAATGTAACAGAGACAAACAATACAGTAAGACATTATCTTTTCCCAATCATCCTGGCCTTTATTATTTAGAATCAAGTGGGTAGAAAATTAATTTGTTTAAATTGTCACAAAACAAACTTTATACTTCATAATCTTCAAGCTATCTATAATAGACATCAGTATGGAAGCATGCAAAATTTAAATCATTATATTGGACAACAGTGCTTCTAAATAAATCTCATGTATAAATTGATACATATAAAAAGTTTTTAATTTATATCATACATGTCCTTTTGATGAGACCGTATAATATTATAAAAGGATATGTTGATTCCGACTCTATACATAAGTGTACGTGTCGCAACAAAGTAATACAATGATGGGTAGAGTATCATTCTCATGATGATTAATTTAAGTCTAATTTGAAAAGCTAATTTCTAATTTTGCAAATCACTACAAGTTATCTTGCCAAATGAAATTGAACTGACAAAAGTAAAATCTACCCTACATTTCTTTAGGAGTTTTTTTATTTTTTTATTTTATAAAATATCTAAAATTTCTGAATTAATAATATTCTTGATTTCATGCAAATAAAAAATACAGATTTCAACAAGTTAATGTGGATCGAGCAATAGTAATTCTTCGCCTTTGTCGTGCTCTTCTAGATACTAACTATTGTTGCATTTTTAAATATCTCCTCAAAATCCTGAATATTAAATTAGCTTATATCTAGGGTCTAACTAACACTTGTTCAAATTCCTTTGTTGATTTCACAACGCCTCCGTCGAGGTTGTAAATCATACTAGATTTTAAAAAGTGAGTGACCAACTATACAATTAAATAAAGCATATGAAAATATGAAACATAACATAGCATTTCTCAACACAGGAAATTTTTTTCTTTAAACATGCACATAATCATCGGTTTAGAAAAGTATATTTAATCACTGAACATGATTAAAATTAAAGTTCAAACTATTTTGGTACACATGAAAATAGGAAACAAGAGTAAAAGTTAGGGATAGAACCAATATCATCCAGGAAGGCTACTAGAAATCGGATCTTATTATATTTGGTCCCTCTATCAGTATTCTCATTATTACATACCTCTCTCACACACTTCCAACACACAAGGAAAAGAATCTACACCCCTAACAAGCTGCCCTTGACATAAGGAATGAGCCACCTATGAAAAATTTGCTCTTTATATTAGATTGGTATCTCACTGTAATTATAGGATTCTTCTCATGATGAATTTCATTATTTCTATCACCCTGGTGTGTCAATGCTCCATAAATATCTAGAAGCAACAATTTTTCCAATTTATAACAATTCTTAAATTAACAGCTTAGTCTAATACAAAATAATGTCAAAATGGCATTTTACCTCCACAGAATTTCTCCTAAATCAAGCCTTTAAACTCTACGACTCCAAATCGATTTAGGAATGAGAATGCAAAACAACAGATTTCACCTAAGTTTCCTAAGCTTCATCTTCTCTTCTTCCATTCCCTTCTTCTCTCATGAGTCATGGCCTGCACCACTCGATTCCTAGCCTCCAGCCATAGTTACGGGATTTAAAGGAAATGAAATGAAATGCTTATGTTAATACATATATAAGTAATTATATTTATAATCTATTATTTTTAATTATAAATAAGTTCTAGTCATCCAATCTACAATCCTCCGTTTCATGCTGCAATTAGTGGGAAAACAAAGTTTGCTACAGAATATTACTTGAGTGTACCATAAATTTAATTGAAAATGTTATGAAAATTTATTTAATAGTTGAACTAATTATATATCTCTAGTCTATTGTTCAAAGTGATAGTGAAATAGATGGGAATATTATTAGTAGAATTCAAGTTGGATGGTTGAAGTAGAGGAATGCGTCAAGCCTATTGTGTGATAGAAAAGTACCCCTCAAATTTAAGGATTTTTTTTTTAAGATGGTGGTGAGACCTGTAATGCTTTGTGATGTAAATATTGGCCGTTAAAAAAGAGAAGCATAAAATTAAGTTAAGTGTTGCAAAGATGAGAATGCTTAGGTAGATGAGTGGTTTTACACTTAGAGACATAATATGAAATGAGTATATACATAAAAAGGTTGGAGTAGTTCTAGTGGTAAATAATATTAGAGAGAGTCGTTTTAGATGGTTTGGTCATTAAATGTCGATCTCTCAATGATTTTGTTAGTAGAGTAGATGTATTAGATCCGGCCTATGTTAAAAAAGGTGGAGGTACATCTAAAGAGACTTGGTTAGAAAGTATTAAAATGCCCTTTTTTATTAGATTTAAATGAGAATTGACTCTTAATAGAACATAATGAAGAAAAAATGATTAATGTAGCCGGCCCCACATCGTGGGATAATGGCTTGTTGTTGTTCTAGTAGTAGTTAAACTAATTATATAATTTAATATAATTACACTATTTACATATACATCTATATATCAAAATGATTGTCAAAATGTAGAATTTTATAAAAATACTTTTAATAATTTTCAGGACATGTGAAATATAGGTTATAATTTTAAATTTTAATTATTACCTTTATGAAAATTTGGTATTACAACTGCTCTTGTAGATTTCACCCTCTAAGCCATTTTCTTCTTCTCTACTAGTTATTAGCGAGATGTTGACCTCAATACTAGTGTCAAAGTCGAGTCGACCGTGTAAGGTGAGTTTCAAAAGCAAAAGAGCTCGAAACTGTGGAAAACTCACTTGATGTGCATCGACCTAAAACCCAAAATTGCCAAAATGACCTTTGTTCGAGAAACGGATAGCGCTGTTGCGTCCGGAGCAGCGAAAATAGTTAAGATCGACTCCCATATTGATTGGGATCGCCGATCAACGAAAATTTAAATTTTGTGCGCGCAAATTGAGGTGACAATGTCCCATAACCCTGATAAGTCCCTCCCCATCTCATGACTCCCTCTCACGTCAAAGCCGCCCCCATTCGGCATTCTCTCGGCTCCCTCACTCTCCAAGCTGCCGGCCTCCCTCATCTCATCTCACAACTCCCTCTCATGCCAAAGCCGCCCCCATTCGACATTCTCTCGGCTCCTTCACTGTGCAACCCGCAGTCTTCCCTCCCCCCTTCAAGCTCAAGGTAACCATCTTCCTCCTTCTTCTTCTTCTTCTTTCTCCCTTCTCCATCCTTCTTTCTTCCTCTTCTTTCCTTTTTTTTTCTTCTTTCTTCTTTTTCTTTCTTCCTCTTCCATTTCCCTCTTTCATTTCCTTCCATTTTCTTTCCTCTTCCTCTTCTTCTCCTTCTCCTTCTCCTTCTCCTTCTTCTTCTTCCTCCTCCACCATTTTCCTTCAAACATACCAACCTTAAACCCTAGTTTTCTTATTTCTCTACATTCACCCCTCAAATCACCAACCTCCTTTCACAAAAAGCATTCTCCCACACATCCTACACACCCTCAACAAAAAGTCCCTTCACCTTCCATTTTCACTCTAGCCTAAAGAGAGAATTTTCTCTCTAGAAAGGGAGAAATTCCTTGACAAATACGTTTCTTTCCATCCCAAACACTTTTCTTCACCACTATTCCCCCATCTCTCTCCTTCTAGAGAGAAAAAATTTCACTCTTTCTCTCTCTAAAATTAGAGAGGGATTTTTCTCTCTAAACTTCACCCTTCATTCTCCTACGTATCTTACACCTTTTTCCCCAAAAAACCCTCTCTTTCCCTCTCTTTCTCTCTCTAGAAAGAGAGCTCACCCTCTCTTTTTTTCTCTCTAGCCCCTATTTTAAATAAAAATATATATATATATAATTAATTAAAGAGCATAAATAATAACAACAAAAATTATACTGTGCATCACAAGTTTCTCGTGCCGTCGTCTACCGTCGTTGCCTCGATCACTGCGCATCTAAGGTATAAATCCGATACTAGTATTTTACAATTTATATGCATGAAATATAAGTACTCGTGATTGCTTTTATTAGTGAGCGAGGAATCATAAGTACCCGTGATCGCTTTTATTAGCGTGCGAAAAAATTCGTATTCATGAAATATAAGTACTCGTGATCGTTTTTATTAGCGAGCGGGAAAATTCATATGTATAAAGTATAAGTACTTGTGATCGCTTTTATTAGCAAGCGGAAAAATTCGTATGCATGAAACATAAGTACTCGTGGCCGTTTTTATTAATGAGCGGGAAAATTTATTATATATTAAAAAAATTAAGTACTCGTTACTGTTTTTCTTAGCAGGCGGGGAAATATTATTTTTTAAACAGGTACTTGAAGACCACGTGACCGCTTTTATTAGCAAGCGGGAAAGGAAACTGCAGCCGCGGTGTCACTTGACACCTAACGTGACTGCCTTTCTTGGCAGGCGGAAAGACTTTACACACCTCAATGCAGCCCCCTACGCGGGGATGACGTTAGGGTGTTGCCAAAATTTTTAACAAAGCTCATGACTTGGAGAATTTTAAAAAAATTGAAATCTACCTAAATTTTTAAGTCAACAAAAAAATAAAATACTACATCCTAGGTCCCCAACACTGAAAGCAAAGATGAAAGAAAATTCAGACCATAATATAATACAACTTACAGTGAACTTGTAGGGGAATTAGTTATTCTCCAACAGGTAGGAACCAAACTTTTTTCTCTTAGCTCTTGATTTGCACACACCTAAACTTCCTAGCAATACTCCTTGCAGAAATGAAGTGTGAAAAAATGAACTGAGCTTTCTATATATTTACATGTGCATTTGCATGATCAATATAACGCACCTGGAGGATTGATATGATGTACATATAAGTGATGCATAATATATTTACTTGACAAGCATAATATGTCTATATGATAATTTGTATACTTGTGAAACATGCATAATACATTTATAAGGTATATTGGCATAATGCACATACACAGATAAATAATGCATTTGTATAATTAATATGTTGCATCATGTGCTTGCACAGTACTCGATGCATTTTCTGCTTGTTCAATATACATGCATGTTATCTTTGCATGACTGTTAGTATATTTGCAAGATACATTTGCATGATCAAAGGTATGCATATATATTATGCAGTGGGCCCGTGTGATTGGCAGTATACATACATGACACTTAATGCATTCGCATTCATATAATGCATTTCCATGTCTTTGGTATGTGCACATCATACAATAGGGGCTCCTAGGTGATACTTTCTTTCAGTGATTTGGCGCGATGTGCATACTTTAATTAGTGGTCGTACAACATGTGACACATAACAGTGCACTATTTTGTTTCTTTTTTAAGATAGATTTTCACGGGACGTACAAGCCTCTTAACTTTAACAGCTGAAGTGCACGCTACCTAAAGCACTTGTGTACCTGTGACTTGTAATGTGATTGACGTTTCTCATTTTATGAAGTGTTTAACCAGAATAATTACCAAAGATATGCGGGGATTCCTACATGTTAACAATTAATGTAAATACATTCTCGTAGGAAAGGTAAATAATTTTTACTTTTATCTCTCCCCTTTTTAAGATAATTATCGCCCATATTCAGGTGCATTCACATTTATATTTCACCCGCTGGTGAATACTTGAGGAATCCAGATCCAGAGCCTCGAAATGACATCTTAACACATTTTAAACATAGATCCTAAGCTGGTGGGGCCCGCAGGCATACCTTTCCTATCTTTTAGCAAAGGGATCCTAAGCTGACGGGGCCCGTAGGCATACCTTCCCTATCTTTTAGCAAGGGGATCCTAGGCTGGTGGGGCCCGTAAATAATTTTACTTTTATGTTATAAATAGGAGAGAGACTCAGTTCATTTTTTCACTCTTCATTTCTACAAGGAGTGTTATTAGGGAGTTTAGGTGGTGCAAGTCAAGAGCTAAGAGAAAGAAGTTTGATTTCTACCCATTGGTGAACAACTAATTCTCCTACAAGTTCACTGTAAGTGTATTCTGTTATAGTCCAGATTTTCTTTTATCTTTGCTTTCAATGTTAGGGACTTAGGATGTCATGCGTTTTATTTTTTATTGACTTAGAAATTTAGATAGATTTTAATTTGTTTAAAATTCTCTAAGTCATGAGCTTTGTTGAGAATTTCGGCAGCACCTTGACGTCATCCCCACATAGAGGGCTGCATCCGGGTGTGTAAAGTCTTCCTGCCTGTCAAGAAAGGCAGTCACGGTAGGTGTCAGGTGACACCGATGCCGTAGTTTTGTTCCCTGCTAGCTAATAAAAGTTGTCACGGGGTCTTCAAGTACCTGTTTAAAATACATCATTTTTCCACCTGCTAAGAAAAACAGTAACGGGTACTTAATTTTTTTTCATATATAATAAATTTCTTCGCTCGTTAATAACAGCGGTCACGAGTATTTATGTTTCATGCATATGAATTTTTTCGCTAAATAATAAAAGCGGCCACGGGTACTTATACTTTATACATACGAATTTTCTCGCTCGTTAATAAAAGCGGTCACGAGTACTTATATTTCATGCATACGAATTTTCCCCCTCGCTAATAAAAGCTGTCATGGCTACTTATGTTTCCTTGCTCGCTAATAAAAGCGGTCACGAGTACTTATTTTTCATGTATATAAATTGTGAAATACTAGTATCGAGTTTATACCTTAAGTGTGTGTGACCGAGACGATGATGGAAAACGGTGACGACAACGAGAAATTTGCGATGCACAATATAATTTTTTTGTTATTATTTACACTCTTTAATTAATTATATATACTTTTTTTATTTAAAATAAGGGCTAGATAGAGAAAAAGAAAGGATTAGCTCTCTAAGAGATGACTTTTGGTGGAAAGAGTTGTAGGATACGCAAGAGAATGGAGAGTGAAGTTTTGAGAGAGAAAATCCCTCTCTAATTTTAGAGAGAGAAATTTTTTTCTCTCTAGGAGGGTAGATATGGGGGAATGATGGTGAAGAAAGATGTTTGGAATGTAGAGGGAAGTATTTGTGAAGAAATTTCTCTCTTTTTAGAGAGATAGCTTCTCTCTCTAGGTAGAGAGAGAAAATGGAGGGTGAAGGGGCTTTTTTGGGTGTGTAGGATGTGAGGGAGAGTGTTTTTTGTGAAAGGAGGTTTGTGGTTTGAGGGGTGGATGTGGAGAAATTGGAAAACTAGGGTTTAGTGTTGGTATGTTTGGAGGAAAATGGTGAAGGAAGAAGAAGAAGAAGATGAAGGAGAAGGAGAAGGAGAAGAAGAGGAAGAGGAAAGAAAATGAAAGGAAATGAAAGAGGGAAATGAAAGAGAGAAAGAAAAAGTAGAAAGAAGAAGAAAAAAAGGAAAGAAGAGGAAGAAGAAGGATGGCGAAGGGAGGAAGAAGAAGAAGAAGAAGGATGGAGAAGGGAGAAGGGAGGAAGGAAGAAGAAGGAAGATGGTTACCTTGAGCTTGGAGAGGGGAGGGAGGCCGGCGGCTTGGAGAGTGAGGGAGCCAAGAGAATGCCGAATGGGGGCGGCTTTGGCGTGAGAGGGAGTTGTGAGATGAGATGGCGAGGGAGTTATGAGGCTTATGAGTGTATGGGAGGGGTATTTTAGGGATTTTTTATTTAAGATTTTCTTTTCTTTTTTAAACTCATGCTCTCCCTCTTTAGATTATTATTTATAATTCTATGGCATAAAAAATTTTTAATCGTGCATCGAGTCGATCATCACGTCATCGTCGTGTACATCGTCGCATCGATTTGCACGCAAAAATTTAAATTTTTGCCGATCGGCGATTCCAATTAATATGAGTGTCTATCTTAGTTATTTCTACTGCTCTGGATGCATCAGCGCTGTCCGTTTTATGAACGGAGGTCATTTCGCCGATTTTGGGTTTTCGGTCGACGCACGTCAAGTGTGTTTTTTGCGGTTTCGAGCTCTTTTGCTTTCGAAACTCATCTTGTGCGGTCGCCTTGACTCCGACACTAGTATTGAGGTTAACACGGGAATATATGAGAAAATTGTGCTTCTTTATGTAGCATTTGTGAAGAATTTCAAGATGCTAGACAATAGCCACGGCATGGCAAAACTTTTGATAAGTTTTTGGGTGGATTGAATTGGAAAGCCTCCTTTTAAACAATGAATGTTTCTTTGACAATGGTTTCTACACAATGTAGAAAGGTTATGGAGTCATAAAAACACGTTGTGAAGCACCAACCTGTGTTCTGTTTTTTTTTTTTTTCAATTTTGTTTTTCAAAGTTTATGAGCATTTTAATTTAAGCATGAATCATCTATTCTATTGAGAAGTGCATTTGCTAAAAAATACTGATACCAGCCTTTAAAACCTTTTCAATTATCTTTGGACGTACTTATAAGTTTCATTATTTTTCAAGGTTGCGTTACTTGACTATGGACAAGTTAAACAACTTCCAGATGACCTAAGGTTAGGTTTTGCCAACCTTGTTGTTGCAATTGCAGACAAGAACCCTTCAAAGGCAGCCCAGAGTTACAGGTCTGACCTTCTCATCGAACTATTGTTTTGAAAATCTTTCTTTAGCACCAATTTGTGAGAAGCTAGTACAAGCTTGTTAATAGAACTCATAAATGATTCTCCTCTTTTCACTATGCATACAAGTTGGTGAATCATTCTTTTGGCGTCATTTGCAAAGGATTTATAATTTTTCTCTAATGGTGTTATATAGGGAACTTGGCATAGAAACTTTAAATTCAGATGATGATGAAGAAGAACTATTTCAATTGGCCATGAAGATGTTTGATACTAAACTTCCCAGTGGAATAACAATACTATCACCATTTTCAGAGGAATCTTCCCTAAAGAAGATTTCTGTCCAGGTATGTCATTGCAACTTTGTAGGCTGCCTGGTGCAATATTCCTTACTGGAGGAATACCATGTAAAAGCTTATTTCTCATTTTCTTATAAGAAGACTCTATGTTGAACTTTCCTAAATAAAGAAGTCTTCCTATAAGAACAGTAATTTTACTTAAAGAAGATTGTCGTCCAGGTATGTTGTTTCAATTTTGTAGGCTGCCTGGTGCATCTTCCCAACTCACTATAGAACGGTATATAAAGATTGATTTCTGATTTTCTTTTGAGACTGGAAATTGCTGCTTGTCACATTTTATTGCATGGGTTCTTAGAAGATGGTAGGATCTAGTGAAACTTCCATAGCTGCACCTTCAACATGCACTCATTGGCTCATTGCGATTTCAAGTCATAATTCTCGTTCTCTTTTTTTGTCATTGCTTCACATCTGATTTATACTAATCTACAATGGGGAGCCTAAGACGTTAAGGTTGGGGAATTGGAATCTTTGCTGCTGAAGGACAAAATCCTCTCTCTCTCTCTCTCTATATATATATATATATATATATATATATATATATATATATATATGAATAATATGAATAAATATATTACTATAAAATGTAATGGAAATGAAATATTGAATTATGATTTAACTGAAATGGAAGAATTAAAATATGGAAAATGTATATGCATGCAAATTAAAGAAGTTCACCCTCGTATGGTACTGGCTGGGGAAACAATGTAGTCGTGCACATTAAAATGAAAATGGAAAATGAAATGAAATTGATTGTACCTTTATAGGTACATTTAGACGGTGCTCTTGTACTAATAGAAATGAAATAAATGTATAATGAAAATGGACAAATAAAATGTATTGAGAAGTAAATTATGTACAAGAAAGATAAAAAATATGTATGTTTTATTTTGTATACCTAATTGTTGTATATGAAATACAATAGAAATTATATGTATATATATATATATATATATATATATATATATATATATATATATATATATATATATATATATATATATATATATATATATATATATGAAAAAAAAAGAAAGTCAAATGAATAGGTTTATTTTATGTATGTAAAATTTCTATGTTACAGGCATAATTACCTACTGAGTTTACCATATAAACTCAACATATTAAACTAAACTTTCAAGTAAGTCTCCTGGCAAATAGAAATGGCTGAAAGAGAAGAGGAATATGTCTACAGAAGACGGCGCACAAATGCAAGCAGATAATCTATAGTTTATGTAAATGTTAAGTATGTAGAAGATCTAGTAGTAGTTTGAAGGAAATTTTTTTATTAATGGCTCATCAGTGTTTGTGGATTATTAGAAATTACTGTTATATGTAATTGTAGTAATTGTATTAACCGTCCAACTGTCAGTTCTCGTCTCGTTAGTTCGAGTATCCGGGCTGAGTCGTGACAAAAGTGATATTAGAGCCCAATTAGGATATGAATCATACTGGAAGAGCCATTAGGTTGATTATTGAAGTTATGAAAATTGATTTAAGATAAAATTTTGAATTTGTAAAAATATCTTATTTTATTTTAGGACTTAGAATGATTCTGAAGAAGATGTGGAAAAAGACAATGCTTAATGTTGCTATTAACCCTAATGCATTGACACAAATGATGATAGGTATGACTCAATTGATTTAGGACTCAAGAAATCAACTATCAGGAAGTAGTAGTGGTAGTAGTATGACCATGGATCAGTATTTAAAGTTGTTTCAGGATATGAGACCACCCTTATTTAAGGGAGTAGAGGGATCAATTGAGGCAGAGAATTTATTGCTAATGATTGAGAAAATTGTAGAGGGAATTTTCTATCCAGAGGAGAGAAAAGTCTCATTGACAGCCTTTGTACTTGATGGTGACGCTAAAAGGTGGTGGAGTGTTTAGCATCAAGATAAATTTGGAGGAGTACCTACTACCTAGTATACAGATCAAGTGGGATGATTTTACTCAGGTTTTCAGAGACTGCTTTGTGCCTCTTCTACGAGGAGGCAGATGCAGGATAAGTTTTTAAGATTAGTATAAGGAGATAGATCAATCATGCAGTATGAAACTAAATGTACCATTTTGTCTAGATATGCTCTTGAGTTAATACATATTGCAGAGGAAAAATATCACCGATTCTTATATGGATTGAAAGATGCAATCAGGAGGCCCTTTGTTCCTCTAGGGATTGAAGATTATACTATATTAGTAGAGAGAGATAGAAGGGTAAAAAATGGACATGCAAAATACCCAGAGAAGTGAGTTTCAGAAGAGGAAGAGTGGTGATGTTATGAGAGCTTCTCAGGATTCACACAGCAAATCCATTTCACAATCTGAGAAGTTTAAGTGGAAGAAGACAAAGCCTAGTAGTAGTTGAAATCAGATGAGCATGAACAGTTGTAGCAAGTGTGGAAGATAATATAAGGGAGAATGTCTATCTAGTACAAACACTTATTTCTGATGTCATCAATCAAGTCATATAGCTAAAAACTGCCCTACTTTTGGGCAAATACCAGCAGGAGAATCAAGGATGAATATTGGATCTCAGAGAAATGTAGGAAGACCAAGAATGATAGAATCAGTTGCTTCTACTCCAGGATTAAGTCAAGGTTGACAGAATATTCAGCCTAGAGTATATGCACTGTCTCAGCAGGATGCCAAGGACTCACCTGAAGTGATTACATGTATGTTTTTATTTAATTCATGAGAATTTTGTCAATTGCAGGATTAATCAAAGTAATATGAATAAATAATATGAAAATTGTTAAAAAAATAATATATGTATATGTTAATTCCTATGAAATATCATTAATCAACTTTGAAGAAATTCTCAAAGTTCAAAGTAATAATAATAATTGTCAAATTCAAACTTATATATATATATATATATATATATATATATATATATATATATATATATATATATGGGAAAAAAATGAGGGCATAGCCCTTTTCTATTAATCAGGAATTAGTTACATGTGTAATAGGAAAAAGAGAAACAAAATTACAGTAAAGATCAACAAAAAATCAAAAGTGGCTATGTGAACGAGCTAACACATACAAAAATCATATTAACTCAAAAGAGAGATAGAACATTCTAACCCAAGGTTAGACGGGCTCAGCCAAAAGGAGTTGCCGAAGGAAAAAATTCCCCTAGTTGCAAATATGATAGCAGCTGCAGTATCAAGGAGGATAAAAAAGTTGTCGTCCAAGGGGAGAAGGGCAATTCGAACATCATCGCCCATAAAAAATGAACCCACAAGCCAATTGGATCAGAAAAGGCAGCAAACTGTTCCAGAATAGCCAATATATGGCTGGGGATGCACAAAAAATCAAGTCGAATACATTACAGCAAGTCTAACAGTATTTCCAAATTTCTCCATTTAGAAATTTTCAAGAAAACAACTCTACGAATCATGTGAGAAATCGTGACAATAGAGGCTTGAGAGTTACCAAACTTCCTCTGATTTCTTTCTTTCCAAATCATGTAAATAGAGCAACAAGCCAAGAGGTAATATAAAGGATGAATCTTAACATTAGCCATAGATATGCTATCAAACACTTGAAGTAAATTTGGCCTTCGCAGATGGCTGTTAAGAGAGGGCAGCAAATTCATAATGATAGCAAAGGTAAAGTCACACTCAAAAAATAAATGGGTAGAAGATTCAACACAAGAATTGCAAAGAACACATTGCTGGTTAACAGAAATCCCCCTATGAATGGGATTGTCCGCAGTTTTTAAGCCATTCGAGATCGCCATCCGACAGTAGGCAGAGAAACGTAAAGCATGTCTTTTGTGCCAGACAAAATGGTGCCAATTAACCGTGGGAAGCTACCTATAAAAGTAATTTATAAACTTTTTGAGACCCGAGGCTTTACCATCACTCCAATATAAGCAAATCGAATTATCTACAGGAAGTAGATTCAGAATATCAAGAGCAGCCGAGGGGAGAATAATGGGGACCGCTCACCCATCATCTTTTAATAAAACATCAATAGAGGCATTAAAGGGAAAAATCCCCTGTAGTTGTGACAACCCAGGCATCTCCTCAATCCTTTTACCGTCAATCCAATAATCCCAATAAAGAGATATTGGAAAAGTATGACAAACATTAAAATTGAACTTCTCTCTAGCAATAGCCGCATGATTACAGAGACTTTCAAAAAGGAGTTGCTTTTTGATGAAGGAGATTTTCATGGAGAAATGTACTTAGACAAAAGCCAATTGGACAGGAAATTCCTGTTGTTATAGATCCTGACAATAAGAGCACAGTGATAGCTGAAGTGTAGAGCTTGTAAAGAAGGTAGGCCAAGGCCCCCATGATGTTTGGGTTTGCAAGTATTTTTCCAAGAAATCATATGCAATTTTCTAATAGAAGTGTCACCCAAGTAGAGGAACTTAGCACAAAGTTTATCAATTTGCTTCATAATAGATTTTGGTAAAATCGAGCCTCTAATCCAGTAAGCAATGATATTCCAAATAGTAAAGCGAAGGTACTGTAACCGCCCAGCAAAAGATAAATATTTTGCTTTCCATCCAGATAATTTGTGGCAAATAACTTCCAACAAACCCGAAAAATCGGCAACTTTCAGGTTGTAGGGGGATATAGGAATACCAAGATAATTAATGCACTTAGAGGGAATGGGGATTTTAAGAGTGAGACAAATGGCATCAGCATTGAGGCAGTTAGATGGAAGGATGATAGAGCTCTTGCTATAATTAATGTAAAGGCCAGTGGCGGCAGAAAAAATATCCAAAATCTGAACTAGAGTTTTGCAGTTATCAACATCAGCCTTCCCGAAGATGAGAAGATCGTCCGCATATAAAAGATGAGAAATGCAGATATCATCCACTTGGGGAACTTGAAATCTAGTATTTTCATCCAAAAGGCATGAGAAAGCATCCATAACCACACTGAAAAGTAAAGGACTTAAATGGCAGTCTTGTCTAATACCAACAGTAGAGGGAAAGTTTCCCTCTAAAGCACCATCAATACAAAAAGAAAACCTGACATCATTAATGCAAGCTTCCACCCATTTTATAAACAAGCTAGGGAAAACCTTTTGCAAAAGCCTAGCAGAGATAAATTCTCTAGAGACACTGTCAAAGACCTTTTTAATATCAAGCTTGGTACACATGATTCTATATTTGGAGGAAATTCTGGAGTGAAATAACAATTCTTTAGCAAGAATAATGTTGTCAGTGGAGACTCTCTTTTGAATAAACCTAGTTTGATTCCCTTTAATAATAATAGGCATAATGGGTTTGAGGCGGGAAGCCAAAATTTTTGCAATGATTTTGTAGATGGTGTTGCAAAGCAAGATAGATTTGAAATCCGATAAAGAAGAAGCGTGACTGTTCTTAGGAATGAGAGTGATAGCAGTATTCTTGACAACCCAAGGCATATAAGCACTATGGAAAGATGCCTTGACAGCTTTGCAAATGGTAGGGCTAGTGATAAGCCATGTGCTCTTATAAAATTCAAAGTTGAAACCATCCGGTCTAGGAGCAGAGCAAGAGGCTCCAGAGAAAATCACCTTCTTTATTTCTTGATCAGTGATGGGCATAGTAAGGTTATCAATAAGATCAGGCGAAATGCAGTTCCCCCGAGGAAACACACTGATATCAACAGGCTGATGGGGTTGGGGGTTGTAAAGGGTTTGAAAATGATTGGTGGTGGCCTCAACAGCATCAGTATAAGAAGAAGAGGCAGTCGACATGGTGAGAGATAGAGCGGTTTTTTTGTAATTCCTCCTAATCTGAATTTTGGAAAAGAGAAATTTTAAATCATCTTCATCATGAGACAACCATTTCGTTTTTTCCTTTGCATAACCCAAGAAGTCCAATTAGAGGTGGCAACCACAAGTTGGTTACTGATATTTTTGAGGGCAAGAGAGATATCTAGATTGTTACAAACCCTACTTAGCATATTAAGTAAATCTTTTTGCTTTTGATGAAGAATATCCAAGTGCCTGCCCAACAAATTGGAATTGGCCCAATTGTTCCCCTTGAGGGAGAGCTTCAGATGCTTAAGCTTATTACAGAAATCTACCAAAGGATGCCCAATACACTTAGTAGAGAAGACGGACATCAAGGCCAACCAAAATTGATCAATTTTTGCCCAATAGTTCTTATAAAGAAATCTGTGAGAGGAAGTTCTTTCACCAGGATGAAGCACAATAGGATAATGATCAGAGCAAGAAGGGCTTTTAATCACATAGTGTGAGTTGGGAAAGGAAGCCAACCACTCATCATTCACCAACATTCGATCTAGCTTGATATGAATAGGCTTATCCAGCCTCTGATTAAACCAAGTATAAGGATTTCCCACAGAAGCAAGTTCTTTAAGCTTCATATTGATGATAGTAGCATTGAAATCATGAAGTTGGCTTTGAATTAAAGCATTACCCCCAAGCTTGTCAGTCGGGAATCTACAACAGTTGAAATCCCCCATTAAAATCCAAGGGTAATCCTCCAACGGATCAATAGAGTTAATATCCTCCCAGAGCACTTTCCTCTCTTCATAATTGTTGGAGGCATAGATAACATATTAGAGAAAAGGCTTAGAAGACCCAAAAACAACCATACCAGAGATCATCTGAGAAGAGATGAAAGAGGGACTGAAGGTAATCCTGTCACGGGACCACTTAATCCAAATTCTTCCAGAATTGGAACAATGGAAGTTGTTACAACTTTATTCCTGGTTAAACACCAAGTGGTTGTTGAAGAATAGAGAATCAGACAAAGCTTAAAGGTGAATCCTGTTCTCCAGAATACATAACATATCAAGTCTCAAAGATTTGGCAAGTCTGCTGCAGCAAAAAACCTTAACAAAGGAGGAAAATCCTCTGATATACCAAGCTGCAATGGATGGACTTATCATTTATTTTTGGCATTTGGGGGTTTTTTGGCTCTCCCCCTAGAGGATTTTGTTTGTGCAGAAGTGGCGGTTTTGCTAGATGAGTTGTCTTGGAACTCACCATTAGAGAATGAGGAAGTATCTCAGGAGAGCGTGTCTTGCTCGGTGGTACAATTCTGGAGAACATTAAATTTATTTTCTAGAGGATTCTATTGTGGAAAAACCAATGAAGGAATGTAAGTTTATATATTTTACCTCAATTATTTAAATCATCCATTTCTTCTCTTTGAAATGAAGCTTTCATCCACTAGATTTCCTTACACATGAACTTTCTTCCTACTAAAATTAGATACCGTTATTTTTTCATCAAAATAATTTCTATGTAATTATTTTTCTTAATTTGAAAATGAAAAAGAAAAATAATAGGAAATTTGAAATCACTTACAAAAGAAATCTTCCTAACATCATTTCTTCCTCTTTCTTCCTCAAAATTTATTCCTTTGCATTCAAACTAAATATAGACTGTCCTTTAGGTTTCATTCATAGAGGAGATTGCCAAATAATATAATTAAAATATATAATGTTACATTCCTTCTCCACTTTCGTCTTCCTCTCTATTGTTTCCTCTGGATTGAAATTTTATCTTACGTTTTCTTCCACAGGAATGAGTGAAATATAGATATTACTCACGATGAGTCATTAGTTTTCTCACAGGATTGCAAACCGACTCGTCTGGATCGTGCATGCATGCGGGCGGCTTCGTCTGGGTCGCGACTCTATTCGGTTCCGCCTATTATTCGCCTGCTGTATTAAGCATTCAGTTAGTTCAGCTAAACTGGCTGAACCGATTATTACAGTGTTAGATGATGACAAATGAGCATCAGAGACCTAGTGAGTTATTGTAACCTTTATCTATTCCTGAGTGGAAGTGAGAAGTGATCACTATGGATTTTTTATGGGTTTTCTTAGGTCTAGACAAGGCCTTGATACTATATAGGTAGTTGTGAACAAATTAATAAAATCTGCTCATTTTTTACCTATGAGGCTGACAGATTCAGTTAATAAGTTGGTTGCTATACGTGAAGGAGTTGTTAGGTTGCATGGAATTCCTAAAGTTATTGTCTCTCATCGTGATGCCACATTCACTTCCAAGCTATGAAAAGAAATTCAAGAAGGTATGTGGTCGATGTTGTATTTTAGTATTGCTTTTCACCCCAGATGGATGGACAATCAGAGAGAGTTATCCAAGTGTTAGAAGATCTGTTGGGACTATATGCTCTAGATTTTGAAGGAAGATAGGAAGATTACATTTATTTGTTTAAGTTTGCTTATAATAATAGTTTTCAGGCAAGTATTGGTATAGCTTCATATAAAGTCTCATTTGGGAGGTGTAGAATGCCATTGGCCTGGATTGAAACAAGAGAGAAAATTGATGAGTTCTGAGCAGGTAAACAGTGCTACAAAAAAGGTCAGATTAATCAAAAAGAGATTAGGAGAAGCTCAAAATAGACAAAAGAAATATTTTGACTGTAAGCATAAATCTATTGAATTTTAGATTGGTGATTTTCTATTTTTAAAGGTCGGTTCGATAAAGAGTGTGAGCAAGTTTGGAAAAGACAGTAAGTTGAGTCCTAGGTATATAGGGCCTTTTGAAGTAATTGAAAGAATTGAAAAATTAGCTTACAAGTTATTCTTGCTAGGTTATATGTCAAATATTCATAATGTATTTCATGTATCAGTGTTAAGAAAGTGGGTATCAGATTTTAGTCAGAGAGTTTCTAAAGATAAAGTCGAAGTGCTACCCAATCTAACTCACAGAGAAGAGCCAGAATGAATATTAGCTTGTGATGTGAAATAGTTGAGAAATAAACAAAATCCTATGGTGAAAGTTTAATAGAAGCACAAATCAAAATGATAAGCAGTTTGGGAGAAAGAAACTAAGATGAGGCAGCTATCTTCAGACCTATTATGACCACTATGTGTGCTATAAATATAAATGATGACATTTTCTATAAGGTGGGGAGGATATAGGCTTCGTTTATGACAACTTTCTCAATACTTTCTAAAGCTGCTTTTTAGTATAAAAAAATTCTTAAAACTAGTAATTTTTGTACGTGAAAGTTGCTTTAGGCTCTGTTTGGGACGGCTTTCTTTCTGCTTTTTAAAGTAGCTTTCTAATACAAAAATTAAAAATTTTATACTAAAAAGCTGCTTTAAGAAGCAATAAAAATGCCGTCCCAAACAAAGCCTTAGAATACAGTAAGAAAGTTATTCTAAACAAAGTCATAATACCTTTTGTTTCTAAACTCAAGTAATTCACTTGATCTTATATGAATTCTTACTTAATCATGATTTTATTGTCAATTATAAGTCATGTAGTGTCCAATTAATCTTTAATGGGCTTAGAATTGGAAAAAAAAAAGAGAATTTATAAATGATCAAAAATGCCCTTAAGAGCATTGTGATGCTGGGAGAGGTGGCGTCGCGGCATTGTCTTCTCTAATTGATTGGGGGATTTTGGGGAGTGCTATGGCGCTTTGTGGCGTTGCCGCGATGCTTTGCTCTCAGGTTTGAAGCATTTGGGAGCACATGGAATATTTTATTTGAGCATAGTGGCTTTGGACCTAAAATAATATTTTTTAATATAAAATATCTTTACCCATTTTAAAACTCACCCCCCCCCCCCGGCAAACCTTGCGATCGGGTTTAGTGTCGGAAGAAGAGAAGGGGGAGGAGAAGAAGGAGAGAGGAACCTGGAGGCCGTTGGTTGGGTTTCATCCGTTGGGCCCGTTGAGGATTTCGTAGAGCACGCGATAGATTTTTAGACGCCTGCCTCTGATTTCAATTCCAGTAATTCTATAATAAGTTATGGATAAAAATATATTTTGCTCTTATTGTGGTCGGTGGTTGCAGGATTGAAGGGAAAGTGTTGAACTGCAGTGGTCGGTGGCTGTAGGGGGCGGACGCCTGATGGCTGCTTGACAGCAAGAGGAGGTGAAGACCAGCTGCTGTTGTGATTGGCGGAAGGTGGTCAGGCAGCCGGATGAGGGGTTCTTGTGATTGTTGCAGGCGTACGAGGGTTTTGGGAGAGCAGAAGATTGTTCTTGATGGATTTTCATGTGGATGTAGGCTGCTGGGATAGCAGAAAATGGCTTTCTTGGGGTTGGAGCAAGCAGTGGAGGACACCTAGATGGCAGGAGGAAGGAACTGCTGTCCTTAAGCATGGGCAGAGGGAAGAATAACCACCAAAGGCTGTTAGGGAAGGAAGATGAGGGGCGGCCACCACCTAGAAGTCATTTCAGGATATAGAAAATGCAAAAAAAATAGAGAAACAGAACTCTAAAATTTTATTTCTTATAAAAAAACTTAAGGGAAATTTGAATAATATGGTGGTGAGACCTGCAATGTTTTATGGTGCAGAATGTTGGCCATTAAAAGAGAACATAATATTAAGTTAAGTGTTGCAGAGATGAGGATGCTCGGGTGGATGAGTGACTTTACTCTTAGTGATAGGATACGAAACGAGCATACACGTGAAAAAGGTGAAGTAGCTCCGGTGGAAGATAAGATTAGAGAGAGTCGCCTTGGATGATTTGATTACATAAAGTCGAGGCCTTCCGATGATCTGGTTAGGAGAGTAGATGTATAGATTGGGCTTTTGTTAAGAAAGATAGAGATAGACTTAAAAAGACTTGGTTAGAAAATATTAGAAATAATATTTCTTTATTAGATTTAAATAAGAATTTGACTCTTAACAGGACACAATGGAGAAAAATGATTCATGTAGTTTGTTGCTGCTGTTGATAAAAACCTACTTACAATAGAAAGAGGAAGCTCTATTTATAGGAATTGAGCCCCTTGATAATTAGGATAGGATAAAAGTTAATCCTATTGATGGCTAGGATAACTACTAATAAGATAAAACATAAAAAAAACCAAAATTAGGCTGATAGCTAAACCAGTTGGCTAAACCAGCCGGCCTTGGTAGCACCGGCGTCATTCTCCCCAATTGAGAGAGGCTTCAGGATAATCAAAAGCCATAGCTATTGGATAAGTTCTTGGACATTTGTTGGTGGTTTGAGCTAGTTTGGATCAACAACCCCTAAGCCAACATGTGATCGGCTTCCTTACAAGTTTGTATGAAGAGAGACAGTGGCACCATTTTAGGATTGATTTATGTTGGTTTGATCTATTCTTTAATCGGTAGAAGCACAACTAAGTGCCCTTCTTTGTGGAAGGAATAAGTGTTGAACCCATCATGCTTAGTACGATGGTCGTATTGCTAAGGGCGTTCAAGAAGAAGGTGATAAGTGTCCATAGGAATAACATCCCACAGAACTTATTCTTGTAACTTTCCCCAATAGAAAATTGAGCAAGACATTGTTTTCTTTCATTGATTTCATTGCCTTTCTTGAGCAACGAAAGTTGATATGGTCTTGAATGTTCAACTTCTTGATTATAAGAGTACAACAACAACAACATCAAGCCTTTATCCCACTACGTGGGGTCGGCTACATGAATCCTTTTTCTCCATTGTGTCCTATTAAAAGTCAAATTCTCGTTTAAATCTAATAAAGAAAGATCATTTCTAATATTTTCTAACCAAGTCTTTTTAGGTCTACCTCTACCTTTCTTAACATAAGTCAAATCTAAGACCTCTACTTTCCTAACCGGGTCATCGGGAGGCCGCCGTTTTACGTGACCAAACCATCTAAGGCGACTCTCTCTAATCTTATCTTCCACTGGAGCTACTCCAACCTTTTCACGAATATGCTCATTTCGTATCCTATCTCTAAGGGTAAAGCCACTCATCCACCTGAGCATCCTCATCTCTGCAACACTTAACTTAGAATTATGCTTCTCTTTTAATGGCCAACATTCAGCACCATAAAGCATTGCAGGTCTCACCACCATCTTATAGAATTTCCCCTTAAGTTTGAGGGGTACTTTTCTATCACACAATAAGCCCGATGCATTCCTCCACTTCAACCATCCAACTTGGATTCTGCTGATAATATCCCCATCTATATCACCATCACTCTGAACAATAGATCCAAGATATCTAAAACGTGTACCACATTTTCACGACTTCCGCAATCTATCACTAAATTGCATACCTTTTCATGTATGGTGCATCTTGTTCGAAAAAGATTGTGACGTAACCATTCCTTCTCTTTTTCATATTGGATATTTAAAAGACGTCGAACCACCAATAGTTCTCTTTCATCCGCGTGTAAGTGTTGTTCTTCTATTTCCTCGTTACATTCTTGTTGTGTCGGAAGGTTGGTTTCGCTCGGTGCTTCTTCTATTATAGTTATGATGCGTCGTATAGGACAATTGGTTGTAATATGTCCAAAACCATGACATTTAAAACACTTACATATGGGAAGGGAGGCAGTAGCTGTGGTTGGAGGGGCTGAAATTCGAGCAGTAGATATTCCTTCATTTTTCTGGTTTTTGGTAATCCGCAAGAGCAGTTCTAGAGGTGGTTCTAGACTTGGCCGCTGGCTAAAATGGGTTTTTTTCTGTTCTTTGTTGCTTTTCTACCCTGATAGAGAGGTTGATGATGTCGGTAATAGTCCAATATGGT
Organism: Dendrobium chrysotoxum; assembly: GCA_019925795.1. Classification (NCBI taxonomy): domain Eukaryota; kingdom Viridiplantae; phylum Streptophyta; class Magnoliopsida; order Asparagales; family Orchidaceae; genus Dendrobium; species Dendrobium chrysotoxum. The sequence continues at coordinate 73,798,420 of CM034305.1, read as the reverse complement.
TGAAGCTGCACCACTTTGGCGATGAAGGGGTTTAGGCCTCCAATAAATCATGCTATAGTATTTTTTCGGGTTCCACCAAGTTGCATTTAAGAATTAGTTGTTCAAATTCAGCCGTATAACTCTCCACCGAGAGTTCTTGTTGTCGAAGTTGGTGTAGGCTAAGTAACATATCCTACTGTTATGGGCCGACAAGAATTACCTTTGCATTTCCTTCTTCATCTTGTCCCAAGAGCTGATCTTAGTTTTTCCCTCTCGTTGTCTTGCGCGCTTCAAGTTCTCCCACCATAAGGATGCGTTTCTTTTTAATTTTATTGTTACCAGTTTTATGATGCGAACAAGCCGTACTTCTTTGTATTGAAGAATTATTTCTATGGTGTGAAGCCAATTAAGAAATTCATCCGGGTCCAATCTTTCTTCAAAATCTGAAATATCAATCTTGATGCCAAAGTCGTGAGAGAGTATTCTTGGTTCACGTGATAATGGCGAAGAGGTGGTTCTTCTTCTCCAATAGAGACATTTTGATAAAAAGGATTATCCTCTTCTGATTGACGTTCTTCCTTATTCTAATGTTCAGTAGTAAAACACGACTCCATCACTGTTAGTCTTTCTTGAAGTTGACGGATCTCCCTTTGCAATTCTTCTATTGAAGGTTCTTGAAGTTGCCTTGGATTTCCTCTTCTTTGAGGCTCTTTTGTGGTTCTTGGTGGGGCTTCGATACCAAATGACAGGAACTTGTGAATAAAAGGAAAAATGGGGTATGGCTGCAGGTCGGTTCACCTCTCGCAGCTTGTGAGTGCGCTGGACAGCCTCTGGTGGCTATCGGAGACCTGGAGGGAAACTATACAGCAGCTAACGGTCACTTTTGGCTACTATAATGAAGGTGAGCGGAAGTTCTAGCGGCTGGAAGTCGAGAACAGCAGCTTGGTTGATCTTGAATCAACTCTGGACAGCAAATCTGCAATCAAGGAGGCAGCCAGCACTTGGATTGTTCTGGACTGGACGGACAGCCGTTCTTGAGGATCTTGATGAAGTAATACCACCACCTTAGCACTGCTGAAAGGGTCTATTGTGGCCGGTGGTTGCAGGACTGAAGGGAAAGCGCTGAAGTGCAGTGGTCGGTGGCTGAAACTAGAGGGCAGATGCTTGATGGCTGCTGGACAGCAAGATGAGGCGAAGACCAGCTGCTGTTGCGACCGGCTGAAGGTGGCCGGGCAGCTGGAGGAGGGGTTCTTGTGGTGGTTGCGGGCATATGAGGGCTGTGGGAGAGCAGGAAATTGTTCTTGATGGGTTTTCAGGTGAATGAAGGCTGTTGGGACAGCAGAAGATGGCTTTCTTGGGGTTGGAGCAAGCAGTAGACAGCAGGAGAGGGAGCTACTATCCTTAAGCATGGGCGGAGGAAAGAACAGCCACCAAAGGCTGTTAGGGGCGGCCATCACATGGAAGTCATTCCAAGATATAGAAAATACAAGAAAACATAGAAAGAGAACTCTGAAATTTTATTTCTAATAAAAAATTGCTTACAATAGAAACATGAGGCTCTGTTTGTAAGAATTGAGTCTCGTGATGATCAGGATAGGATAAGAGCTAATCTTGTTGATGACAAGGATAACTATTAATAGGATACAACATAAAAAAGAATCCCATATTGGGCTGATTGCTAAACCGGTTGGCTGAATCAACCCGTCTTGGTAGCACTGATGTCACTTGTTGTATGCGGGTGTAGGAGGTTAAAGGGAGCTACAAATGGAAGTTGGGTTATTAGTGGGCATTGGGACATGTATTGCATATTCTAAAAACTATTTTGATCAAGTACGAATAGCATTTTAAACATATTTTGATAACTCCGAAATTTCTATGTAGAATTTGATGAAATAAAAAAGTGTAAGCAAGATTCTAATAGCAAGTATACTCTAATATCTCTGACTTCTTTGGAAGGTCATATGTGAAAGTATAATTAATAAGTCTGAAGTTGAATATATTTTGATAATTCTAAGGAAATAATTTTGCCAGCACTTTGTTTATTGTTTATTAATTAACTGAAAAGTTGAATAAATTGCTATTAGTATTTTATGTAAGAATATTGACATTTGTCATGGGATTGTGAAAGAAGTCTATTGAGCTAGTGGTGCTCACTCTGATTTATTATTCTAGATTTTTAGATGAAATTTGGATGATGTTTAGATTGTATTTATTATTCTGGATTTTTAGATAGCTCTGATTTATTCTGTGTTGTGGTTAAGCTAAATTTTAAGTTTAAGAATTAATCCTTTCATTAAATCTTGGGGCATCACACCAGAGCCCCCACTGTAGCTCCATTGTTGCTTTGAACCAAATTTGAAACTTCAAACCTTTATCAGTTTGAACATTATTCAAATCTTATTTGCGTGAAGGTCAAAACAGGCTCGGACTTTTTCAACCTTGGTTATAATGAGATTGACACTTGTTCGTACCTAGTTCAGCAGTATTTTACTCTCCGTCGACCCTATGTTCATATTTCTATCAAATGAACTTAATAACTTAAATTTTGCAGAAAAAAAAAACTTCCTCTTAATCATTATAAATCATTAAAGAATTATTTTAAACATATGCACAAAACATTTAAACATTAAAAATACTTACCCATAGGTGTCAGTTCGATTCAACTCCTTCAACAATATTTTCAAATCTCTTTCACAATCATTTTCCATTGGTGTTAGAAGAAATCTAGATACTTGAAAGCTCTCATACCAAAGAAGAAAAAAGTGTAAGAATGTATATTGAGGAGCTTGAAATTGTATTACTCCATACATTGAGTGCGATATTTACTTATCATTCATTTATGGGTATTTTAGTTTAAAAAATTTTAAGAGGGATATTTAAAAATGTCAGGGATAATAGGCCTAAATTATTCATCAAGTTAAGAAAAACACAAATTTACCTTGTTTTCAGCTACCAGTTGAAAACCTCCAAGCTACTAATGTTCCACGGTAACTCATTATATTTCTTCAACAAAATTTAAGACAGATTACCATATGTTTTTTAACTTTGAAATAGGAGAATTAGTTCAGCAGATTTAATACATTAGCCAACTGTTCTATTTATTTTGATCGTTTGATTCCAAATACGTTCCTGAGATCCCGATGCATCGTATTAGTATTGGACACGGGTGTTTTATAGTTAGTTAACTTTTCTTTGTACCAAGTCAACAAAATCCCGGCCCACACACAGCCTGCTCTGTGTTTCTTTATATTCACTTGTAATTGATTTGTTTTTTCCTTTGCCAAATGCATGGTCAAACATGCTGGATGAGCTCATGCCCTATGTGCGAGCAGGCTTCTTTTTTGAGGAGTCTCTAAGAAGAAATATCACGAAAATACTGTCGGCCAAATGAATATAAGAAGCTGTTTGTTTGACCGTTCTATTCAGTTAATGCACTGTTGTCTTGTTGCTTTGTAGTTTAGGGTTTGGCTCTAACATTACAACTTCCATCGGAACTGCAGAGCTTCCCTGAAGAGCTATTTAGTGTCCTAAGAACAATGCAACTGTTAAGAGGATTAAGTGTTGGAATGGGCATTAGCTACTCCTGCGCCGAGCAGTGGAAACCCCTTGCTGAAGAAGCTTTGTACCGGGCCGGAAGGCTGAAAGGTGATCCTTTGCTCCTCAGTTCGTATTTGGCTCCAAGCTTTTCTTGTTAGTAACATTAAAATTCTTAGATTTACTTATCTATAATATAAATTTTGATTGGTTTTTTATATATTATATTCATCTCAAAATTTCCAGTTAGAACTTACCTTAAAAAAAGGCAGAGGTTGACCTAAGAGGACTTGATTAGAAAATATTAGAAATAATCTTTCTTTATTAGATTTAAATGAAAAATTGACTCTTAATAAGACACAATGGAGAAAAAGGATTCATGTTGCCGACCCTATATAATGGGATAAAGGCTTACTGTTATTGTATATTCATTTCAAAATAAGTTTAATAATTTTAAGATTAATTATATGATAAAATTTAATTAGAATATCTAACTAAAACATTTTCAGCTTTCATTAGCCTATAGGTTATATAACCTTCGCTGCAATTTCGGAAAATATCAAAGATTTGCCCTTATCCATTCTTTGGTTCAAAACTTTTCAGATGGCAGCTTCAAGGCACAACAGAGAAGTGGTTTCCTTCAGAGAGTATTTCGGAGAGGGAGGATCTTCGATCAACAGCCATAGTTGATCTGATTTGGTTCTAATTAAGGGTTTTACTAACGAGTGTGTTGTGGCTTTTAAGTTTAGCGAATTTTTCCGAAGAATGATATAGAAAAAGATGGCGTGTAATCCTTCAGCACCACAAGTTTGTAATTTTGTTTTTTTTTTTGTTTTTTGTTTTAATTATTTATTGTTTGTTTGAAAACAGATGTAACATTTAAATATTTTTGATATGATTGGTTGAACGCATTATTTTGAGTGATTCAAAGGCTTCATTTGGTTTTTGCTTTTTCACACATTTAAAATTTTTTTAAATAGACGAAGACAAATGTTTCTTGGATTTTTTTTTTGTGTAAGATCATTTTAGTTTTTAAAGTATCGATCTCTTCAATTTAGTCCTTACATTTTACAAATATTATCTAAAATAATTCTTCTCTTGGATTATTTCGTATATCAGGGGTTTATTTTGAATTAGATTTGAGGAGTCAAAAAAATAAATTGAAAATATTTGGTAGTTCGAGATTAAAATGATAAAGTACTAATGAGAAAAGAGATGAAAATTAAACTAGTATTTGATTAGTATAATATATTAAATGATTAGGCACTTACAAATATATTTCATTTCTTACCTTTATTTGATATTTATAATGTATTAAATGATTAGACTACGTCCATGCTTATTATTTATGCTTGTGTCATTTACTTATTCAATGATGAATGCATACCTTTATTTGATATTGATTGCACTAAGCTAGTTAATTCCAAGATTGTTAAAGCAAATGTCAATTTAATTGACTATCATGGCTTATTATTTTCTTTCCTTTGTATTTAAACTATACCTTATAGTTGTTTATCCTACTGCACAATATATTACTTTAATCCTTTTTTTTTACTTATTTCACATTATTGAAAATATAATAGTCTCCAAAATTTATACAAAATAGTATACCCCATTTTTGGTACATATTAAAATTCAAAATTAGTATTTTTACAAAGTCTTACAAATTATAATGATTATTTTAATACACACACATAGAAAGTTTTGATTATATAAGCATATATAAATTAAATTTTATTCTATCAAATTACCTAAGTTAATCTTTTAATATTACAATTCACAGTTAATGCACTGTAGAAATCCAAGTTTTTTCTACTTGCACAGGCATGCAGTGATTAGTGAAAAATCAAAGGGTTGTGATGAAGAGCTCTTAAGGGCATACCAAGAATAATATAATTACTAAATTTTATTAAGTATAATTATTTATTAGTTGTTGACCTCATTTTTTTTAATGAGGTTAACCCCTTCTCCTACGATTTTATTAGTACTTAAGTTTCCTATATTAGTGTATAAATCATCCCCACGGCCTTTTTATGGGGATACCTAAATACTTAGCATTGGCTAGTCATAAAAAGGCCTTGCATCTCTTAAGACGCTTCACAGTGACCCTAGATAGGTATTATACTCACCAAATCAACCCTTAAGTTAAACCTAGGTCAAGCCCTAGATTTGCCTAAAATTACAAAAAATCCAATACCTTAGGTCTTACATTAAATAACCATTAACCCTATGACTCCTCCTAGAGTCTGTGGACCCATTCCTAGACCAGCTCATCGGTCAAAGGTAGTTTGACAAATGTCAACATTTATATCCTAAACTGACCTAAAAAAAATCCAAAATGGTAATTTAACTTGAGAATTGAATTATAACATCTTAACCTATCTGAAAAATGCTTAGATTCAAGGTTTGATCTATTATCAAACCATTTGGATAATAGTCAAACAAAGTTTGACTAAAACCCTAAAGAAATCTTAAACCAAATACAAAAACGCAAAATAGGCCATTTTCCCTGGGATTGATTTGAAATGATTTTAGTTCATATTCAAAATCATTTGGAACCTTTTTCCACCATTGGTTATTATTTCTTTTGACCAAAAGTGGCAAAAATTACCAAATGCTCCTAGAGTCTACAAGGGTTCCTTAGGATAGAACTCCAAAACCAATGGATAAGGTTTTAAATGTTCATAATCTATTTTTGGATCATTTATAACCATGCCTGCCATGGTCAACCTATTTGACAATGTATAGTCAAAATTACCAAAATCCCCTAGAAGACCCATATTGGAACCCATAGGACCAAATCCTAGATTTTGGGTTGGCATTGATCTTAAATGACTCTAAACCCTTTTAGACACTTGGGACAATTTTTGACCCATGGTCAACTCATTTGACCATAAAAGTATACATTCTCATAATACCCTTACACCCTTACCCATGGCCTTCTCAGGTCAAGCCCATGCATTTTATCTAGGAATTTAGCCAAAATGATCAAAGATAAGTCAAGGGACACCCTTAACTAATTGTCAACCCATTTTAATCATGGTTAGGTTAAATTATCAAAATACCCTTAAGCTTCATTAACCTAGGTTTCTTAGGTATGAAAGTCAAATGGGTATGCTTTGATACCACTTGAAAGTTCGATAGGGATGTTAAGCCCTGATGAACTAGTCCCGAGGCTAACAAAGAGGGGGGGTGAATTGGTTATTTTAAAAATTCATGAGCAACAGGAAAGATCTTTTTGATAATTTGCAGCGGAAACAAGTAAACACAGAAGTGAAAAGATCAACTACAGATTTCACCCAAGCAGATAATAACAGAAAAGTAAAGTGTAGAAAATAATCAGAAAGAGCACACCAGATTTTATAGTGGTTCGATCAACTTGACCTACGTCCACTCCCCGGAGCCTTCCCTCCGGGTATTGCACTAACACAAAAGTGACTCTCCTTCTGCTCCCACAGCAAGGCAGAGAAGCCTGAACTCCTTTCGCTTCCTCCTGAAGCGGGCAGAGAACCTGGACTCCTTTCGCTTCCTCCTAAACCAGGCAGAGAACCTGAACTCCTTTCGCTTCCTCCTGAAGCGGGCAGAGAACCCGAATCTTCTTGTGAACAATCCTCCCACAGAAAACACCGACAAGATGAGAGACGACAAACGGAGAAGACCACTCTGATCCTTGCTTGGAGCAACTTTTGTGAATCCCTCACAAACTCCCCCTCACAAGATCCTCTCTCTCTCCCAAGCTCTCTGTCTCTCTCTCTCTCTCTCAAGGTTTCTCTGGAAAGGAAAGTGGCAAAAAAATTTTCTTGTTGGAAGAAAAAGATCTTTTATAGGAGGACTCAAAATTTACCCTAAATCTCAACTAGTCGGCCAATATCATCCAGGACGATCGCTAGATCACCCTGTACGATCAGTTCAAAATCACATGTATCAGCCTGGACGATTAGTAGAAAAAATTTATTCTGATCGTCCCGTACGATTCTACGATCGTCCGGGATGATTAGTGTAATTCAAGAATTTCATCTAGGAGACAGCTCTGGATGTCCAGGGGAACTTGTGCTGGACGATCTCAAAATGACTTGATCGTCCGGGATGATATCTCTATCATCCTGTACGATTAGTTCAGAAACACCCAAAATCGTCCTACGTACCGCTCTGGGCGTATAGGTTAAATATGCTGGACGATCTCAAAATGACTTAATCGTCTAGGGCGATATCTCTATCGTCCTGTAAGATTAGTTCAAAAATACCCAAAATCGTCATGATCACCGCTCTGGACGTATAGGTGAAATGCACTAGACGGTCATGATCGTCCCGGATGATATTGCGATCGTTCCGGACGATATTGCGATCGTCCTCAATTAAATATTAATTACTTTTCTTAATCACCAGACTAATTTAGGCATGATTGTCACAAATTATCCTTGACGATACATGTATCGTCCTGGACGATCAGACCAAATAGCTTAAAATAAAACTTAACTAACTTAATCTGGCGGCTGAGATTTTCCAATCTGAGCGTATCGTCCCGTACGATGTATATATCATCCAGGATGATTAGCTTAATTAAACCTACTTAATATGGCCGTCCTGATTAGGCTTTCTGTTTTCATTAGATCGTCTAGGATAGGACGATATAAATATCGTCCAGGATGATATGAACAAAAATTGAAAATAGAAACTCTAATTCACTAAAACTCTCCCCTGAGTGTGTGTGTGCAAGGTTACTTAGCTAGGGGATCAGTTACATAGCATTTGACTCAATAAAGATGAAAACATTACATTAGACCTAAATTTTAAAACAGACTGACTCGATCTTAGATTGGCTTGAACTTACAATTGATCCTGCATACCTGAAAGATTAAACAGGCAACTAGAAATATAAATATTTGCTATCATCAAAATCATAACCCTTAAAACCAGATTCACAACAATCTCCCCCTTTTTGATAATGACAAACATTGATGCAGTAGTTTCAAATAAAATATACAGGAGTACTCAACGCACACATAAAAGAAAAAAATATTATTTCAAATTTCACTAAACACAAAATAAAATAAGGAAAACAACTACAAAATAAGAGTAATACAAGAAACAACTAGAACAGTACAAGAAACTACTAATCACTCAAAACACTAACTCTCCCTTTTGATATCACAAAAAAGGAGAAAGAACAAACAACACAATACGAACAGAAAAACTTCACAACAACACAAAAGCTAAAAAGGAGGAAGATCCTAATCAGAAGGAGGAGGAGGTGGTGGCTGAAAGTAGCTATGAATGGCGGTGAAATGGGCTCCAAACTAGGCCATGTCCTGGTCGTGCTGCTGTTGCTGCTGAGCAGCATAGTCATTGAAGCGCTGTAGATCCACAGTATGCTGCTGCTCCTGGGCAGCCACATAAGAATCAAACCGGGCCTCCCACTGGTCGGACCGCTGCACCAGATGATCAAAGGGAGATGCAATACGAAGGGGAGCAGGGGCATCAGGTGCAGCAGGAAAAGGAACATCTTCTTCCTCTTCCGCCTCAACATTCGGGGTGGGCTTTGGATGTAGTCGGGTACTGTAGAGTACATGGAAGGAATTATTTGTGAAGTAGGAAGGAGGGACATTGGTAGAGACTGGATATTGCAGATCGTATTTAATCTCCAGAGCATATGTAATGATGTGTCCTAGAGCTAGATTTGGGCGTCTTCTATGGCCCGGATCCCTAATGCTAGTGAAATGCTCGATATAGCGAAAAAGGAGATCGATAGCATTGAATTTTTGGCGGGCCATGATGTAGTAGGTGGTCAGGGAAAGTAAAGTTGTGATGTGGATGCGGTCCCCAACCTTATGGATGATGGAGGAATAAAGGACATGTTGAATGGTATGGGCATCCTTAAGTAGGGAAGAGCAAGCATTGTCGTGGTAGGGGCGTTGGTATTTCTAAGGAAGCAATTGGCGACACTCCAATCATAATCAGGATCAGAAACTAGGGTATAAAGTTTATCGCCAGTGATGGAGAGTTGAAGGATATGGTGAAAATTCTGGGCGGTGAGTTCTACAGGTCACTGATTAACGAAGGAGTGCAGGGTGGAGTAGTCAGCGGCGATGCGAAGATTTGCAAAAAAGACCCTGAGAAGTTCAGTGCTAAAGGGGAATGCCAGGCTGAGGATGAAGGTGAGGGAGGTATGCGCAAACAGATCCAGGACAGGGTAGGTAAGAGTGCGGGGGTTGACGATCTTGGATTGTGTGATTCCAACTTCAAGATAGCGTTGGAAGGCACCTTGATCGGCTGCATTTGGAAAGCGGGGATCAACATTTTCCCGGGAGAAACTTACACCTTGATGCATAGATCTCTTTCTACCAGCCATCAGAATCATAAGAGAGGAAGTATGGAAGGAAGAGGGGTGAAGAAATTTGAAGAAAAATGGCTGTTTAAGTAGAAGTCAGCCAGATCATCCCGTACGATCGCAGGATCATCCAGGATGATATGAGTAATTATGACGGCCAGGACGATTGGTTAGAGATCGTCCAGGACGATTAGAGACAGGCGATCATCCCGAGGAGTCCAGTAGGATGACCGTTGATAAAAAGTATCATCCAGGATGATGAGGTGGATCGTCCGGGACGATATACAATAAATACTTAGGATGGGATGAATTTGAATCGTCCAACTGCTGACACGTGGATCGTCCATGACGATGAGGTGGATCGTCCAGGATGATGAATAATAATTGGTGCATTCTTAGCCGTTTGATCAGGATCATAAAAACTGGATCATATCGTCCAGGACGATGTAAGGATCGTCCAGGATGATCACCAATAATTAGTGCATCTCAGCCGTTTGATCAGAGTGGGGATGATTTGAATGGATGGTCCAGGATGATGGATTGATCGACCAAGATGAAGATCGTGCAGGATGATGTGGGGATCGCCCAGGATGATGTGAAGAAAAAGTAAAAAAAATGAAGGATGGAGAGGAAAAATCAGGGATCCAAAAAATACATACAACAAAATGAAAATAAAAGCAGAGTAAATAAAACTAGAAACGAGAAACAAAAAAACATAAAAAAAATAACGATTTTTTTATCGATCAGCTCCAGTAATTCAAAATTTTTCCTTTGATTTTTAATTCAAAAGCCACTAAGAAGAAAATCGACACCGCTGAAATCTAGAAAAGTTAGAAAATCGACTTTCGTAACTCCTACCTCGGACACCTTACAGGTTTAAATTCCTTTCAGACAAAAGTTTAATTCAGAGAAAAAAATTAGATTAAAAAAGAGATCCCTTCAAGCTTCGTTCCAGAAAAATATCTGATATAATAGTATTACAAAATAAAGAATCAGAAATCATGATTTTTCGTCTCAAGCTTTTGAAAATATTAAGTGGCGCATGAATTTTTCTAAGACATTGAAAGATCTGAAAGGAAAGAAAGCCTATTTCTTTGTGGGCTCATTTTATTCCTCTTTTTCAATTTGTTTGACGCTTTGTGCATCTTTTAATTTTTGATACACTTTGTGTATCTTTTTAATTTTTGGCGACATTGCGCATCTTTTCAGTTTGGGCTAATTTTGTGCCTCTTTTTATTTTGGCGCTCTTTGTGCATCTTTTATAAGCTTGCTCCCTTTCAAAATCGTTAAAGAATCTCAACTATGAAATTACCTTCCAGACATAAGAGATGACAGAACCTACTCTCTATAATAAGGAAGAGTAATTCACAAAATAAAAATCATACATCATATGATAAGTGCAATCACTTGATTCAGAAAATTATAACAATGACTCAAAACTTTGAAAATACTATTTATATAAGGTAGATTACTATATGAAGATAAAATAGATCTCTATTTCAAAAACTAACTTTTTAATTTTGAAGAAGATTTTTATCCAAGAGAAATAATACACCATTAAAGGAGTTAGAGGAAGAGAAACAATCATCAATATTTCTTCCTTTTAACAGATCCAGTGGAATCAATCACTGCTTACAAGCTTTTAAATAAAAAAAATAAGGCAAACTTTTCAGTCAAAAATTCAGTTTATCCGCAGTAGTGAGCAGTGATCTGATTTTGAAAGGAATAAAATAGTAAATCAAAAAATAAGTAGAAAATCGCATCAAATTAAATACTCGAATCAAACTAACAACAAAACTAAAATGAAAATCAACAGAAAAATAAAAACCCACAGGAAATAGATAATCAAATTAAACAACTGACTAACAGAAATAGAATAAAAAACAGACAAATCAGAAATCAATAGTCATCAGAATCATGCATTTATGTCAATCACACCCAATCTGATCCTCAAAATGCTAAATGAGTCAAAGGCCAGTGATTTAGTAAATATGTGAGCCAGCTGATTTTCAATTGCTACATGATGTAGCTCAATGTCCACTTTTATAACATGGTCCCTAATGAAGTGATGCCTTATATCAATGTGTTTGATTCTAGAATATTGGATTGGATTTTTAGAAATACAAATGGCACTAATATTATCACATAGAACAGAAATTGTGCCAACAGGTAATCCTAAATTCAAAACTTGTTGCTTCAACCAAAGAATTTGGGCCACACAACTTCCTAAGGCAATGTACTCAGCTTCAGCAGTGGAAAGTGCAATTGAGTTCTATTTTTTACTAGACCAGGAGACTAAAGACTGTCCTATAAATTGACAAGTTCTAGAAGCGCTTTTTCTATCCACCCTACACCCTGCAAAGTCAGAATCAAAATATCCAATAATCTCAAAAAAGGTGCTATGCATAGGGTACCAGATTCCTAGGTTTGGGGTCCCTAAAAGATATCTAAGAATTCTCTTAATAACAGTCAGGTGAGACTCTTTAGATTCAGCTTGAAACCTAGCACAAAGACAAACACTAAAAATAATATCAGGTCGGCTAGCAGTCAAGTACAATAGTGATCCAATTATTCCTCTATACTTCTTCTAATCAACAGATTTTCCATTTGAATCCTTATCTAACTGAACAGAGGAGCTCATGGGAGTGTTGACTGGCTTAGCTTTGTCCATTTCATATTTCTACAAAATGTCATTAGTGTATAGATTGATTGAGAAATGTTCCATCATCTATTTGCCTGATGCTAAACCCCAAAAAGTAGGACAATTCTCCCATCATACTCATCTTAAACTCATTACTCATTATTTTAGAAAAATTATCACATAAAATTTTATCAGAAGATCCAAAAAGTATATCATCAACATAGATCTGGACAATGAGTAAATCATCCCCTATTCTCCTAAAAAAAGGGTGGTATCTACGCTCCCCTTAACAAACTCTCTTTCTAACAGGAATGTGCTAAGCCTCTCATACTAAGCTCTGGGTGCCTATTTCAATCCATAAAAGGCCTTTTTTGATTTATAAACATGATTTGGATATTGAGAACTCTCAAAACCTGGGGGTTGCTCTACGTAGACATCCTCTTTTATTATCCCATTTAAAAAGGTACTCTTGACATCCATTTGAAATAACTTAAATCTTTTATAACAGGTAAAGGCTAGTAGCACTCTAATGTCTTACAATCTAGCTACAGGGGAAAAGGTCTCCTCAAAATCAATCCCTTCAATTTGATTGTACCCCTTAGCCACCAATCTTGCCTTATTCCTAACCACCACATCATTCATCTTATTCTTAAAGACCCACTTGGTTCCTACTATATTTTGATTCCTATGTCTTTCTACTAACTCTCAAATATCATTCCTTACAAATTGATTCAGTTCCTCTTGCATAGCTAAGATTAAAAATTCATCAGAAAGAGCTTGATTGATGTTGGTGGATTCAGTCATTGAGATAAAGGCAGAGTGGTTTACTTCCTTCCTAAGTTCATGCCTAGTCCTACACCTTCAGAAGGGTCTCCTAAGATCAGTTCTTTAGGATGACTCAAAAAATATCTTCAATCTCTAGGCAAGATGTTTTGAGGCTCTACCCTTTCCTCCAAATTTATATTTTCAACACCTTCGGTAATCTCTCCTACTTCTTCTTCCTCAACTCTAGTCTCCTTAGGATTAGATTCATCAAACACCACATGAGTTATCTCCTCCACCATCAAAGTCCTCTTATTAAACACCCTAAAGGATTTCCCCACACTAGAATAGCCTAAGAACACTCCTTCATCAGATTTGGGGTCAAATTTTCCTAAGGATGACTTCCCATTATTCAGAATGAAAACCTTATAGCCAAAGACATGGAGGTGGGACAGGTTTAGAGTTCTATCCTTAATGATCTTATAAGGTGTCTTGTTAAGATTAGATCTAACATTCACCCTATTCAGCACATAACAGGCAGTGTTCACCGCTTTAGCCCAAAAGTATTTTGGAAGTGAATACTCAACAAGCATGGCTCTAACGGCTTCCACTAAGGTCCTATTCTTCCTTTCAGCTACCCCATTTTGCTGAGGGGTCCTAGGAGCTAAAAAATTATGACTAATCTCTTGCTCCTCACAGAAAGTTCCAAACTTCACATTTTCAAACTCTCCACCATGATCACTATGAATAGTCAAGATCTCACAACCTAATTTCCTCTGAATCCAAGTAGAAAAAAACTTAAATTCATCAAATGACTTAGATTTATGTGACAAAAATTTAATCCAAGTGAACCTCGAGTAATAATCAATAATCACAAAACCATAGACTTTCCCCCCTAAGCTGGCAGTACTAATGGGTCCAAAGAGATCCATGTGAAGGACTTCTAAATGTCTAGAGGTGCTAATGTCCTTAATGGAGTGAAAGGAGGACTGGACTTGCTTCCCTAATTGACAAGCATCACACAGGTGGTCCTTAGTAAACTTAAGCTTGGGGACACCTCTAACTAAGTCCTTTTGGGTGACTCTCCTAAGGGTTTTCATACTGGCATGACATAATCTCCTGTGCCACAACCAAGACTCATTAGCAGCAGTTTTTAAGCAAATTAAAACATCAGTTTTAAAGCAACTTACATCCAATATATAGACATTATTGATCATTTGTCCCTGCAAAATAATTTGTCATTTAAGCTTAAAATACAGCAAATGGGCAGGAATTTGATGTTGTATCCTTTATCACAGAGTTGACTGATGCTCAGCAGATTGTGTTTCAATACATCTACAAGTAAAATATTATCAATTATGAAATTCTTTGAATCACCAATTATACCTGATCCTACCACCCTTCTGGTGGTGTTATCTCCAAGTGTAACATTGCCTCCAGCCCTAGCCTCCAACGAAATGAACTGATTTGCATCTCACGAGATCATATGTCTTGAACATCCGCTGTCTAGGTATCACATGCTTTCACGAGATCTTGTGTGAGAGCACACATACAAAATCATTAAATGTCAGATTTAGGAACCCAAATAAATTTGGGTTCCTTCTTATGAAAAGAAGAATGTAATGTATGTGTGCTGTGCTGTGAAATAGATAATTTGGGCCTTCACACCCAATGCGTACTACGGTGAACAGTGCAGGAGTGGGAGATGTGTCCTAACATGTCATAAGAAAAATATCTAACACCAGGAAAATGGTTAACTAATCTACGTGGGTGATAGTACCTCTTCCTAGATTTGTATGAAACATACTTTGATGATTTTGAAACGGATTCTTCAAAAGGTGGAGGTGCATAAAATTGTGCAAAAGTAGGAGGTGTTTCATTTTTCTCGAAAGCACTAATTTTTACTTTTAGAAATTCATTCTCCTTCTTAAGACTTACAATTTCAAAGTTCAATGCTCCCTTACTACTCTCCACGTCACATGCCATGTTGTCTAATTCTTTAAAAGCTCTTTCTAAATCAATATGCGAGGCTTTCAATGAATCATGATCAGTAATCAGATTAGAATGCTTTTTGTTCAATTCAATAAATTCATCAAGTAAAGACATGTAATTACTATCAAGTGTAGAATGATCTTTAATCACAATATCATGCTCTTTTTGCAAAGTTAGGAAATCCAATTTTAGGCTAGCATGAAATTTCTTAAGTTTCCTATAAGATGAATGAATTTTCTCAGAAACTTCTAGCAATTGATCATAAGTAAGCTCACATACCTCTTCTTGATCAGACTGATTAGGATGATCATCAGCCATCAGACATAAATTTATAGTCTCCTCCTCAGCTTTAGTCTCAGAGGAGTCAGATGCAGAATCTGCCCAGAACTCCTTTTGAATCTGCTTCTTGTCCTTCCTGAACTTGGGTTTCTCCTCACCCTTCTCTTTGCTTGGGTGAGTTTTAAGTGTAGGACAATCAGCCTTAATGTGTCCATACTTCCTGCATTCAAAACACACAGTATCAGATGAGTATTTATAATTTTTGCTGGACTTACCCTTGTTCTACTTCTGAACGTTCTTGTGTTTCTTCCTTAGAAAGCTTTTAAATTGCCTAGTGATTAAGGCAACATCATTGCTATTAGACCCAAAAGTACCAGGGTCAGTATCGTTGGCCTTTAGCGCCATAATTTTCTCCTTCTTCTCACCTTCATCAAGCTGTCTTTGGTTCACCCCTTGCTCGTAAGTAATGAGTGACCCAAGTAAGTTATCAATAGAATATGTGTTCAAATCTTTCGATTTAGTAATTACAGTTATCTTAGCATCAAACGAAGAAGGCAAATATTTCAAAATCTTATTCACTTTTTCATAGTTAGTGAGTTCTCTTCCTAAAGCATGTAAAGAAGTGACAATTTGAGTGAACCTAGTATACATTTCAGAAATTGATTCACTATGTTTCACACAAAAAGGTTTGTAGTCATAAAGTAATATGTTTAACCTAGATTATTTGACTTCAGATGTACCTTCATAAGTAATGCACAATCTATCCCAAATTTTTTTACCAGTTGTACAGGTAGAAACACTCATGTAATCCTCAAATTTTAAGATAAAAAATAGTTCAAGCATTTTTCATTCAGTTGGGCTAAGTCACGATCATCAAAAGTCCATTTATTGAAAGATAGTTCAGTTTTAACATTGTTAACCATTCTAAAAGGTGGTTCATAGCCATCTTTAACAAGCATCCACATGCGATAATCTATAGATTGAAGAAAAATGGACATGCGAGTTTTCCAAAAATTAAAATGTATGTTATCAAATAATGGTGGTCGTGTAATTGAATAACCTTCAGAAGTATTGTGATTTCCAAAGTTAGCCATGGATCAAATTCAAAAGTTTTTAAACTTAATTTTTGAATCCCGCTCTGATACCACTTGAAAGTCAAGTGGGTATGCTTTGATACCACTTGAAAGTTTGATAGGGATGTTAAGCCCTGATGAACTAGTCCCGAGGCTAACCAAGAGGGGGGGTAAATTGGTTATTTTAAAAATTCGTGAGCAACATGAAAGATCTTTTTGATAATTTACAGCGGAAACAAGTAAACACAGAAGTGAAAAGATCAACCACAGATTTCATCCAAGCAGATAATAACAAAAAAGTAAAGTGCAGAAAATAATCAGAAAGAGCATACAATATTTTATAGTGGTTCGATTAATTTGACCTACGTCCACTCCCCGGAGCCTCCCCGTCGGGTATTACACTAACACAAAAGTGACTCTCCTTCTGCTCCCACAGTAAGGTGGAGAAGCCTATACAAAACTCCTTTCCACCAACCCGGTGAGGTAGAGAACCTGAACTCCTTTCGCTTCCTCCTGAAGCGGGCAGAGAACCCGGACTCCTTTTGCTTCCTCCTGAAGCAGGCAGAGAACCTGAACTCCTTTTGCTTCCTCTTGAAGCGGGCAGAGAACCCGGATCTTCTTACGAATGATCCTCCCACAGAAAACACCAACAAGATGAGAGACGATGAACGGAGAAGACGACTCTGATCCTTGCTTGGAGAAACCTTTGTGAATCCCTCACAAACTCCCCCTCACAAGATCCTCTCTCTCTCCCCCAAGCTCTCTCTCTCTCTCAAGCTTTCTCTGGAAAGAAAAGTGACAAAAAATTTTCTTGTTGGAAGAAAAAGATCTTTTATAGGAGGGCTCAAAATTTTCCCTAAATCTCAACTGGTCGGCCAATATCGTCCAGGACGATCGCTAGATCGTCCTGTACGATCAGTTCAAAATCACATGTATCAGCCTGGATGATGTGGTTCTTTTGGATGATTAGTAGAAAAAATTTATTCTGATCGTCCCATACGATTCTGCGATCGTTTGGGATGATTAGTGTAATTCAGGAATTTCGTCCAGGAGACAGCTCTGGACATCCAGGGGAACTTGTGCTGGACGATCTCAAAATGACTTGATCGTCCGGGATGATATCTCTATCGTCCTGTACGATTAGTTCAAAAACACCCAAAATCATCCTGCGCACCGCTCTAGGCGTATAGGTTAAACACGTTGTACGATCTCAAAATGACTTAATCGTCCTGTACGATTAGTTCAAAAATACCCAAAATCATCCTGATCATCGCTCTGGACGTATAGGTGAAATACATTGGACGGTCATGATCGTCCCGGACGATATGATCATATCAATTAAATATTAATTGCTTTCCTTAATCACCATACTAATTTAGGCATAATTGTGACAAATTGTCCTGAACGATACACGTATCGTCCTGGATGATCAGACCAAATGTCTTAAAATAAAACTTGCCTAACTTAATCTGGCGGCTGAGATTTTCCAATCTGAGCGTATCATCCCGTACGATGTATATATCATCCAAGACGATCAGCTTAATTAAACCTACTTAACATGATCGTCCTGATTAGGCTTTCTGTTTTCATTGGATCGTCCAGGATGATATGAATATCGTCCAGGACGATATGAATAAAATTTAAAAACATAAACTCTAATTCACTAAAACTCTCCCCCTGAGTATGTGTGTGCAAGGTTACTTAGCTAGGGGATCAGTTACATAGCATTTGACTCAATAAAGATGAAAATAATACATTGGACCTAAATTTCAAAACAGACTAACTCGATCTTGGATTAGCTTGAACTTGCAATTGATCCTACGTACCTGAAAGATTAAACAGGCAACCAGAAATAAAAATGTTTGCTATCATCAAAATTGTAACCCTTAAAATCAGATTCGCAACAAGGTAAACTTACCATTTGGCCTTGGCCTTGAGTCCAAGTGGTTTAAATCCATTCAAGAATAACTTTAACTAACCCCTAACCCATATTAACCATGATTTAACCAAAATACCCAAAATACCCCTTGGGTACCCTCCATGCTTTCCTTGGATCTTGACCTTTCAAAACCTAACTAACCTCACCAAACTTTGCCCAAAGCCTCCCAAAACCCTAACCTTGTCACCCTAGGCAGCCCAACTATTAGGTTAGCTAAAGTGGGTCAATTAGGTTGTTCCAACCCTATATGAAGGCCTATAACCTAATTAAATTCAAATCATACCAAACTAGCTCAACCTAAGGTATTTCCTAAGTTTTTAGAACTGCTTCGAAGCTTTGCCAGCTTAGCCAATTAGCTGGCATGGCCTGGCTTATAAGCCCAAGCAATGGTTGAACGTCTTAACTAGATTCAGACCTTTGAACAACCTTATCAGCTAGCATCTAGCCCTAGGAATGACCCAAGACACTTATTCATGCCTCATTTGCCCTTCCCATACCACCTCAATTAGCTAGAACCATCAAAATGTCAGGATTTTTAGTCATATACATTTTGTAACCCAGTCACTTAGATCCCCCCACTATATTTATAGGTGGTCCCATTCATGTTCAAAGTTCATATTGGGATATGACGGTCTTTTGTCATTGAAGTCTTCTACAAAGTCATTCGTGAAGGTCAAGTGAACTCACTACAAGTTTCAACGCCAACGAATTATCAGTGGCTTCAAATATTCTACAATCCTGAAGGCTATCAATGGATTCAGCAGTATTGTACAATCCTGAACACAAGAATAATGTGTTTTCACAATCACATATTATAAAACAAACTTGTAATCGAACATGATCCAACAAATTAGATTACAAGTTCTAAACTTATTTGATGAAGATTTGACCCTAAATCTTTATGGATTGGTGTGAAAGGGTTCAATAGCCTATGTTACATGGCAAGAGGAAGGAGAAAAAATCATGGCCATTCATTTTAGTTGAATAGAATGAATAACTGTGATGAAGTTGTATGTTATCCCATATAAAATCCTACAATTTCATTGGATTGAATCAAAGTCATCTAAACCAAGTTTGGATGGCTAAGACTAGATCTTGCATGGCATGTAAAAAGCTAAACAAAGAATGCCTTTTTGGATTTAGAAAACTTATAAGGGCTTAATTTATTCCACAAAGTAAATGTAACTTTCAAAAATTTGTTATAAATTCATTTTTAATCTAAAATTATAAATAATCCCTTTTTGGATTTAGAAAAGGACAAAAATATATTAAAATAAAATGAGAGGTCTTTTTCTTTGTCTTGTATACTATTTTAGCTAAATAGTACAAGTGGCTAATTAATGCAATTAGAAACCGTCAACATTTTAAATAATCCCTCAAATTAACTAGGGAGGTCCTTCAAGATATTTTCCATGTCTTTGCTTTTCTCAAGTGAAGATGAGGTCCATTTAGACCTTAATTGAATTTTTAAAAGCTAAAGGTTATTAAATGACCTTGAATTTTGAAAAATCATTACAAATTATCCTTCACTTGAAATGGCTTAAAATCTTAAAGATCAACTCCTTTGATCGTAAAGATAAGCTTAATTTTCTTTAAGGACAAAGAGCACTTATTAGACCCTTTAATAATTCATCTAATACTTTGATAACATGAATTTGAAAAATTATAGAAAATTCATTTTAAGTCCAAATGAAATGGATTGATCTTGAGGCTATAATTGACTTTCAAATTTAATTTGATAAATATTTAAGGTCATTTGCTTAGAGAATTGTAAAATTCTAATTCTAGGGTAAACTTTGGGATCCATTGACATAGGGATTTTTCATAAAAATGTGAAATAGAACCTAAATACAATAAAAAACACAAGAAAAATAGTTTCAAATCATTTTAAGCTTTGAACATAGGCTTTTCTAATTTCTAAAAGAACGTCAAGTAGAAATATAATAAATCATTAAAAATTCAAAACACCACCAAATGAGTTGAAATTTTCAATGAACAAAGCTTAGGCCAGTAGTGATGTGAAGACTACTCTTTGTTTGGATAGTCAAATACCAAGCCCTAATTTTAACTCAAAAAAAACCCAAAGGGGCCAGATCTGTCCAGAACCAACCAATCTTGGGAAAATGCTTAGAACTTTCAAAATTCTCAAAGGATTTTGATGAATTAAAGTGGGTTGGGTTAAGGACATATGGAAGGCTTGATCTGGAGTAATTGGGGATAATCGAAGGACTTTACACTAGGTTTTAGGGTCAATAATTTATAAATTACAAATTACAGATAGAAAAATAGAAATAGAGGACGGATCTTGGGCATCAATTAACTCCATAATTTTAAAAATAAGCACTAGATATTTTTTTAGATTATGGTTGTGGGATGAAGGATGAACAAATCATTACCAAATCATAGATTTTCAATAACAATTGATAGGCCAATTTAATATTCTTTCAGAACTGGTATAGAAGTTTTTTGAATTCATCAAATCACTTGAGCATGAATTCCTTGGGGGAAAGAAAGAAATAACAAAGGAAAATCACAAGGAATAATACCAAATCCACAATCACAAAGAACTAAACAAAATTACAAAAAGTTGCAAGTAAATAAAAAGGCCCCTTACTCACCAAAGTAGGGAAGCATAAGAACTCACCCAAGTTATTACTATGGTCGGCCACCTAGCCTACCAATTTTGCTTGGAATTAATCCAAGGAAACGAATAATCAACAACCATCCAGTAACTTCAGAAATAAGTAGTTTTAACACATAAATTTCCCTCCACAAACATCCATAACTTCCCTATTCAAATTCAATTGCAAGTGGGGAATATGTGGCACTAAATTTTGACTTGTAACCACTTAAAACTACCACCCTAATTACTTTCACTCCTCATATGGTTGGCACCCCCCTCTTTCCACATGATACTTGGCCATTTTTTTCTAAGAATTAATGCCACATCATCCTAATTTGACTATACATTACTAGATTTTGACCATTAACAATAAATTACTTTTATAACTAAATAATTCACACAAATTATATCAATACATACACAAATTCAAATATTACACAATAATAATAAAACTAAACATCCAAATCATCTTCATGGCTTCAATATTTCAAATGGATTTGACCCTTTGATTTGGCAATAAGAATAGGGCCCCCTCCTTTGGCTCTTCATCTAGGGATGGGACCATCCCTCTATGCCACATCACTTCTATGTCATGCAAATGGAGAAGCCTCAACACATCTCTTCCTTCTAAATAATTATACCCTTCACCTTAATTATGAGCAATAATAACACTTCTAAACCTTTACATAGAAACTACTTATGCCATAGAATTATGCCATAACATTATTTTGGATATTTAATAAATATAGAAAATTATAGTTCTATATAGAGCACATAATTTCTAAACATTTATACTTATTTTCATATGCTTATTATAAAATCTCAATACATTAATTATAGACCATATCAGATGTGCATGCCATATAAATATAAGTCTACAATTTTTTTAAAAAAATAAATTTTGAGATTTATTTTTATCTTTTTATAAGTATTTATTATAAATAATATATATATTTTTTATGTTAGCAGAAGTTGCCCGTTAAACAAGCTATTATGCTTATTTTTAAATTTTACTTTTAACAAATAGTTTTTAATAATTAAATTATTTATTATACATATTTTTAAAATTTGTCCTAGAATAAAAGTGCAAAATTGAGAGATAAATTAACTGGCATCTTTTGTCAAGGCAGTGATGAAAGGGTTTGGTCCATCCGTAATTAGCTAGCTGCTTGTGGATGGACTTACGACAATCGCAGCAGCAGTGCATTGAGTTGACGTATTGGTTTGGAATTTTTGCCCCATCTCAGTCTCGTTTTAAATTATTTTTATTTCCTTTTTATCTATTAATCTTAGGCTTCGTTTGGGACGGCTTTTTTATTGCTTCTTAAAGTAACTTTTTAGTATAAAAATTAAAAAATTTATACTAGAAAATTGCTTTAAGAAGCAGTAAGAAAACTGTCTCAAACGAAGCCTTAGTTTGTGCTATAATGAGCTCAATTACACTTCTCTTAATGTGTGAGCGAGTTTGACAAATTATTTAGTAATCTAAGTGTTTCTTCACTATACATCATGGGTTGAGCAGCTAATCAAACATATTTTGATCAAATGGTCCTAAAAATATTTATCAAACACATTGGAAACTTCCAAACATATATGCACCCTCTCCATTTCTTGGCATATGCAGGCTTTGAAAAAAATGCAAGAGCAAACAAACATGGCCTAACGCTGAAGAGATCGTTGCCATCCACTATATATTTTCTACATCATTAATTTGAGCATTTCAAGGTTTTTGATGGGGTAAAACTTAGCATTTATATATATGAGAAGAATGCTATTGGAACTTATATTTCCTCTATGACTGCCAATGACACATGAGTGAAGCATGGAGAGCAAATGTTCCTAGTTGTCCTGATTGTAGAGAAGCCTGATGTGAAGGCTTTGATACCTTATTAGGTGTTATTAGAGTTGGAGGAATTTATTAAGATTATGATCATAAGGTTCAAGGATAGAGCAAATGTATAATAAGAACAAGATTCCAAGTCCAGTGACTACAGTGCGACTTGGGAAAGAGATATTAAGCTATGGCAATTGAGAAAAAAGATTAAAATAGTATCTTGATTCTTTATGAAAGACTAAGGGTGTATTTGGGATGGTTGCAACTGTAGATAAAACAGGTTAAGAAATTATTATACAAAAAGTTGCTTTTTGAAATTGTTATACATAAATCATTATATTTTGTTCGAATAGTCTAACTGTAGAGCTACTGTGCTGCAGCTATGTGGGACAAATTACCGTGATATTCTTATATATATTGAAATGAAAAAATTAGGTAAAAAGATATATATGATAACCAACTAGCAATTCTAAATCAAAATTGTATCCACTTTTACAAAACATTTTATGACTTTTAAATATCAAAGACTCCTAATATTTTTTAAAATGACTTTTATTTTAAACAAAGTTTCCAAGTTCCTGTGTATCTTATACAACTTGTACGAATTTTCAAACAAAATTTGGAAAGTTTCAACTGTATATACAATTTGCCGCTTGACGTAAGCAAAGTTACTGAAAACTGCTTCAAACAAATTAAATTGATATCCATTTAAACTTTTCTCTCCACTATATAGCAATACAGGATGACACTAGGTTGCACCAGAAATAAAAAAATGTAGTATTTGTGAAGTCCTGTAATATTGGAATGTTGGAGAAGCAGCAGACTGTAGTTAATGCAACAGAGAAGAATAATTGTATGAGTGGGAATGGGTCTGGAGATGGTAAGAAGGCGGCTAATCTCTCTGATGGAAATGAGGATAATGATCTAGTTAATGATGTGATTGACATATATATTTGCCTTCTTTCAATATAAAGCCACCAACCAACTGAAACTAAAGTAGAAAATTTTATTCAGGAAAAAGTCCATTTGCATGCCTCAAGTTTTGAAATTTATAAGCAACGGCAATATCTAACCCCCAATCGCCTCATCCTCCATCTTCCTTTTCAAAGCTCGAACCTTTCCGCCTTCCCGTTCCTCTCCTCCCACAAAAACGCCTGTTTCAAAAACCATTTCCATGCTCTGACCCTAGGTATTGATGGATGATGGAGGATTCAGAGTTGTCGAAGGAGAAAGAGGGGGTGTAAGACTCGTCAGAGGAGATGTTAAGCTTTCCGGAAAGAAATTTGCCGAAGGAGGTGGTGTCAGGGTAATGGGTGCTAGCAGCAATGGTGGCGGTGGAGAGGAGGCAGTAGATCCATGATGAGTGAAGGCTGGTAGAGTACTTTTCTTGGTGGAACACGAAGCATTCAGCGGCAACTCATACGGCAAAGCTCTGTTGGAAGGAGGAAGCGCTAGTTGGAAGCTGTTGCCGTTTTTAGTCCCAACAGAGGATTTCAGTAATAGCATCGGGCAGGCGGTCATGGTGGAGAGCGGAGACTACTAGTGCAGAAGGCGTCGATGGATGGGACAAAGGTCGCGAATATTTGCAAGTGGGGATTTACGTCATTTTTGCCTTTCGGACCGCGGGAGACAATGAAAGGTCGTGGAAAGCAGCTATGTGCCGTGAATTTTTTCTAACCCCATTCTGCCGCAATGCCCCAAACAACTATTTAGTAACTTTTTATAAAGTAAAGCAGTAGTGATACCATCCCAAACAAACCCTAAATAGTCCTCAACTATATTAAAGGACAATTTTGATCCCTCAACTTCTTAAAGATGAACAAAAATAATCATACCATGAGATTATTTTGATTTTTTTTTAAAAGTTTGACTAAAATGATCCTTTAATTTAGTTGAAGATTATTTTAATCTTTCATAAAAAGTCAAAAGATTATTTTGATCCTTTTCTCTAAGACAATTTAAAGAACAAATTAGTAAGTACCTGCACGCCAATTCAAGGTGTCAAATTTTTTTAGGTTAGTTTTTTTGTTTACACCCTTTAAGCTTGCGGCAATAGACCAAGGCAACGGGTAAATGCCTTGCATCATTTGTTAGTACATAAAAAGATAAGACAAGTGCTGTGAAATTCTTATGGACAAGTCTGTGTATACATGTGCCCATTGCTTGTCACTTTTACGTATTATTACAGGCACATGCACAAACAAACTCACACAAACTGTGGTTCATAAGCCGAAAATATGCCAAACTAATTCACCAGTACATACAACACAGCATATGGCGTGGTGCATGTGTGATGACGAGTTATATGAATGTACATAAATGGCTTTATATGATAACAAATAGCTAAAAATGAGTATAGGCATGTGTGTGCAGTTGCCGACAGATATTTTTGGTCGTGGATTTGCCATTTTGAAGATGTGTGCAATTGTGGAGATGCGCCAGTGCATCTGCATGAAGTTGCACACAGATGTGCCGTTGGTGTGCATTTTTAACAGATAAGGAATGCATACAGACGAGCAGTACACAATGTTGCCAAGATGTGAACAATTATAGAGATGTGCATCAATGCAACCATGTAGTTGCCAAGGACAGCGATAGGAAAGGCTTGTAGTTTTCAAGCGAAACTTATCAATCTTGAAAAATCAGCGAAAAATCTCCACAAAACTCCAAGCAAAACCCAAAAAACAGTAGATATTTTGTATTATTTGATGAAAAGAACAGAAAAATACCAAGATACAATTGATCCTCTATTCGAGAGGAGGATCGATCACTCCCAATTCTCTAGGCGCCACTTGAGCCCAAGAATGCTTAGCACCGAAACAGAAATCTGCAACAATCAACATAATCCAAACCCTAATGCAAAAATCTAATTTAAAGCAAACACAATAATTCCCCTCCCAAAAGACTAAACAGCCCTTGCTTAATTCAAAAACCCCCCTTGCCGCCAACTCCTCTCTCCTCTCTCTGCTGTGGGCCCCACCCCAAGGGGGCAGGCTTGCTGGGGCTGGCAAGCAGCAGGCGTAAAAACAAACCGGCCCCTTGTCTAGGGCCGGTTGGACCGGTCTATCAGACATGCACGTGTGTATATACAGTTGTCAAGAGTTTGCACAGGCATGCATGACTGCAACAATGCACTCATGATATGCAATAAAAGAGATACACATCAAAATATGTTATGCTATGGTACGGTGGTAGCTTGTAACATGTCTTATTACATGTACCTTACAAATGATGTTGCATATGGTACAATGATTCAACATAAAAGCATTCCATATGATTATGACATAACATGCAATGCTACATAAACTCACATAAAAGACATTCATGGTTTTATCTGAAGACCTACACAATACTATATGGATTGCATCATACATCTTTATGTTACATGATTTGTTGTCAATCGATGCGTGATTACCTTACAACATGAAATACATGAATTGTAAGCCTTTTCTAAGCTATGACACAATACTACTAAAAAATTGGCAATGCATCATATGAAATGATCAACAATTTAGGGATATGTATCATAGTTTTTTTCGAAAAAAAGGCCGGTTGATAGACTTGTCTAAAATAATTATTATGAGAGAAAATAGATGATCGACTCAATAGATGTGAACAATTATAGAGATGTGCATCAATGAGTGATTCAATACCATATGTGAAATGGAATTGAACTGTGTTATGATAACTAACGAGCTGACTGATAAAGCATGACTGATATTAGATAAACCTGCAAGAAGACATATTCTATGATTTTATTTGAAAACAAACATGATACCACATGAATTGCATTATAAGTGTTCATGTTCATGACATAATTCCGTGTCAATTGATGTATAATTATTTTGCAACATACCATACAAGAATGAAAGTTATTTCTAAGCTGTAATAACATACCATGAAAAAAATAACAACAAACTATATTAAAACAATTTCAATTTGGTGATATCTATTAAAAATCCTAGCAAGAGATCAACAATAAATTTTTATTAAATGCATGAGAGAGAACATGCATATATATATATATATATATATATATATATATATATATATATATATATGCTGCATAAAATCAGCATAGTTACCAATATGCAAGTCAAAGAAAACGCTATTTCAAAGGGAAAACTGAGATTAAAATTAAAATAAAATTTGAGTATAATCATACTTTTCAAACAAGTTTACACAAACGTTAAATTAGCAGGAGCTCCTGAAAGTTAATGAACAGAATAATTCTCTTCACATAAAAACTTTAGTAAGTGTGCTGAGGATCAAACCTCCTCCTGCCGTCTCTCTTGTAATATGGTGTTTCATCAATTGTCCTCCTCACGTACTCAACAAAGGGCTGAGGTGTTCTTGGTGAGAACGGACTGTTGGCAAGGGCTGATGTAGGCTGTGGGGTTGAAGGGCCTGTTACGGCTGATGAGGAAGGGGCAGTTGGCCTTGTTGTTACTGGTCTGGCTGGTCTGTCTAGTAGCTTAACAAAAAGAAAGATCGTTAAGATCAAAACAATAACACAAATGACAACTGCACTCCAGGTTATGCTACTGGCTCGTGCTGAAGAACCACTTGTTCCATTCTCATAGGTCACATCAACTTCAGCCTTTTGACCTGCAAAAGAATATTTATTAAAATAATGCTAAGTTGATTGGCAATGAAGGGGGGTAAAAGAAGACTTAAAAATAAAACAGCTTGGGCAGTTATGAGATATTATGACTCAACAGCTACTTGTTAAAATTTTACAGTAAAGCATAGTCCATTTCCTTCACTATATTTTCTTTTTTTTTACCATATCATTTTGCTAAAATCCAACAGAGTCGACAGGCTCTTGTTAAAGATGTGAAACAAAAGACATCTTTATCTTTACAACAAAGAATTTCTTTTATCAAAATTAAAAAAAAAACAAAACTTTTGGCATAGAAATTAGGAAGCACGTTCAATCTCCTTACTATTTATTCTCTCTTTGATGGCATCATTGCTAAAATCGACCAACAGTAACAACTTAAAATAATTGCTTTGCATAGAGAACCAAGCTGTTCGTAGTGATAATAATAAACAATGAAGCAAGAAAAAATATTTCAAAAAGGTGTGCACATCTCATTTTCTATGCTTCTAAAAAATAGTTAGCTCTTAAGCATAGCAGCTTTTGTTCACCTATATTCTGCTCCACAATATAAGAAACTAAATTAAGTGGCAAGTATGATGAATGGCCAAATAGGCATATAGATCATACCAGTTGCAGGAAGGACAAAGATAATTTTATCTTTGAAACTTTGACTTTTAAGAACTTTGACCTGAGGTAAGCAAATGCATTGAGGAGGCTTAAGGGCTATTGTAAAATAAATGTGAAAAAAAGAAAAAAGAAAAAAAAAGACTCACGTCATATTCCGCAAAGCCTCCAATGCCAGAACCCTCTTTTGAAATTGAAGTGACAAGTAAAATGTCCTTCAGATTCCAATATACTTCCAAATCTACAATATAGAACTAAAATCAGTACACATTGATAGAATACTTAAACTATGAATACCATCAGAATAGCTTCTGCTTAGACATACCTGTATTCCCAGTTACAGTTATCCGGCTCTGATTGTAACTACGTGACAAGTTTAGCTGCATCATACCAGACCAGCAATTTTATCAAGGAAAAAAGGAAGGCTCGTCTCTTGATTTTTTGCCAGTATAAGAATACAAGCGCTACACTTAAAATGAATAATTATAATACCTGCTCAATTTCAGTTGAAAAACCTCCTACAAATATTGCATGAGCGGAACCCGTAACATATGGAGCTTCTTTAAGTGAGGCAATGATGGTAACATACATGAAGCCTTCGCTGTTATTTATCTCTTTTGACTGCAAATCCTTGGATTTGGAGAAGTTAATTTGCAGGTGCTTTGGTGTATAAGGAAAGAATAGACAACAAAAGTCACCTACAACATCATCAAACCATGGCTTTGCGTACCTAAGGTATATCGGATTTAAACAACGATAAGGGCATAGAAGAAAATACAGACCATACTTATGGTTAAATGCTAGAGGCAACATACCCAAGCATAGGAGGATCAACCCTACAGTCAAATGGAACTTCAAAATGATCCCCAGAGTATTTGTATTTGTAACCACTGAGATCACTTAAAATCAAAGAAGAAACAGAAATGAATAAAACCTAGTAGCAATCCAAACACAAATAATCCCTTGTTAATGAGAGTAATGAGAGAAACTGAACAATATGAACACCACCAAATCCTAGTTGAAAAAAAGGTAATGGCAGATGTTAAATAAACAGTAAAACTATAAACAATCAGCCGCTATACATGAAATGAAAAATCTAGAAGTTTTTTTTGCTACGAAATTACCTAAAAGTCGCAATTAAATACAAACCTTGATTGTAGAGAGTAATGGGTAAGGGTTGCTATGATGCTATTTGTAATTAAAACTATAACATAACCTGATTGCAGTGAGAAATTGGTAAATATTGGCTAGTAATACACACGCAAGTAAACATCATAACTTAGTCAAATTGCAAATAAAATAGGTAAGAGTCTATTTGGGTCAACTTTTTTATTGCTTTAGTTTTTAGAATGCAGCCACAATTTCTAGTTGGCTACTATTTTTTTGTTGCTTTTAAAAAATTTCTCTGCTAGAAAACTGCTTTTTATAGTAGCTTTTAAGAAAGTTATTTTTCTTATAACAGCTTTATAACCACCTTATAAAATGTCGCAGCTATCCCAAATAGACCTTAAGGGTTTATTGTGATTGAGATTAAGTGCGGTTGCTTAAGTCTCAAGCCCATCAAATAGATTTTGAGCTTCTTACTAAATTTGGCCAATTTAGGGTAGTATTATCAAAAAGCTAGGCAACTTTAAACACAATTTAATCCTAAATAATCAGGTAAACTTGTCTCATGAAGATGGTAACAATGGTGGGACTCATCCAGTGCTGCAATAAGCTCAAAAGAAAAAGATGGAGAATATAAATAATATTAATATGAATTCATGATCCCAATGGTGATGCATATTGAATGCTTCATCAATTGGAATGGTAGAAAAATAAATTTACGAGGTGCAAAAAATATAAATATTAAGTCGGGTGTAATTAGATAGATAAATTACCAACCAAATGTCAACAGTGAGAAATATCTTCGTAGCTTTCATCATCATTAGCTATATGTAGAATATTTATGAGAGATTCGACAGGTTTGCATCCCAGAAGCCCAACTTCCTTAAGCATGTATGGAGCATATTTTCTTTGAGAAAGAGATACACCATTGATATAAGGAAACTCAATGTCAAGATAGAATTTTGAACATCTCATATTTTTAGCACCAACTTCCTAAGATATTATTTTATATTTCACAAACCGAATGAACTTCCCGCTTCAATAAGTCTAGCAAGGCAAAAAGCATGAGACCAAAAAAGTTATCCTGAAGTTTTTACAAAGCCTAAGGTTGAACCCAAGAAATTTTTTTTTTTGTCAACAAGTTTATCTAGGACAAAGCATCGAAATGAGCTGTCCCTGACTTGGTTCCTCTTTAAAAAGTTGAGGAATCAAAATAGTCCATTAATATACTTGGAGACTATTTTAATCTTTCATTAGGAGTCAAGGGACCATTTTGGTCATTTTCTCATAAAAAATAAAAAATATTTTAAAATCATGCATGCAAAACAACGTAATTTTTAATTTCAAATATGATGTATTAAAAAAAAATGTCACGGTGCATAAAAAATAGCACAATATATTAAAAGATGTATATATCCACTTTGCAAATGCACGGAAAAAATTTACAAATGCACTATATAGGCGCATTGAAAAGCTTTAGTATATTGAAAATTATGCATATGCAACAAAAAACATGCAAATACAGTGTGTTGGCACATAAAAATAGTGCTATGCAAATGCAACGAAAGATTTGCACATCATCTAAAAAAAATTATCAAATTGTCAAGATACCGAATATGCTCCAACAAATACTCAAAGTCCAAAATCCAAAATTATGCTTGAAATAAATATATTTGAACTCAAATTTGACTCATCTCATGAAGTGTGCAAGTGCAAAATGTTAGCATACAAAAAAAATACAAATATATAAGTACATCGAAAAGAGAATTGTGTGAAGACTTTGAAGAACGGACAAGTATATAGTGAATTATTAAAATGCACTATGCGAAGCATAAAAAAAGTGTGCACAATATTTAAAGGGGCAATAAAGCCGTTGAAATAAAAATACTGAATGTGCTCTGACAAATAAATCAAAATCCAATATTTTAGGTAAGATAATGTTGTGTGGGCTAAAATAAAAGTGAACCTATTATTGCCGCCTCGAAAAGCGAGCAATTGCTCAACACTACATTTTTTAAGCATTATAAACTCTCTTTTTAAAAATTAAGATCATCATATTAAGTAGCACTCAAATTTTTCAAAAATGTGAGAAAATTTTCCCCAAAAATTTATACCTCACTTTTCTCACATCTCAAAAATCATTGAAACAATTTTTATAAAATTCTACACATCATTTTGATCATTTTGATATATAGAATTATATCTGAATAATTAAGCACTATAATAGTTATACATTTATTTAATTAATAAATGATTTCCTAAAATTATACTTTAATTTTACTATAGAACGGATTATTGTGTTGTAGCAAAAGCGGAATCTTCTAAAATTCCAAGTTGTGCGAGGATAAATCAATAAATTGATGGTAGGAATAGCATGCAGGATAGCTTAATTACATAATTTATCAACTAGAATGCAAATAACTTGATCTTATGTATTCCAATTTCATCCTTACTATTTTTTTTATCCTTATCCCTTCCAATCCCTGCCATAGCCGGAGGCAAAATAATAGGAGCATCCTCGAGTAGGAATCAAAGAATATATATATATATATATAAAAGAAGAAGTGACGAAGGAGAAGAAAGAAAAAAAAAAGACAAGAGGGGGGAGAACAATACAACAAACCGAGAAGGGGGAATAAAACATATAAAAGAAGAAGAAAAGAAGGAAAAAGACGAAATGAAGAAGAAGAAAAAGGGAAGGGAAAAGAATAAAACAAAGAAAAAATAAAGAGGAAGAAAGAAGAGAAAAAAATCAAGATTTCCAGTAAAAATCCTATTTTTTGCATCTTCTTCCACAAATTGAATTTAGATTCGAATTTATAGGATTGAACGTTTAAATGAGAAAAAATCAATTTGAGTTAAAAATATTGTTGGATTCCAATTGATTTAGTTTCAACGAGACAAATTAAGAATTAATCTTAGAGTAAAAAAATTGTTATTATTAAGTTGTTTACCAAAGAACAAGATGTCAGGTTGATAGAAATCAGGATATTCATCCTAAAGGGGATCCTATAATTCAAGTGAGATACTCAATCTCTAATATCAGAAGCAAATAATTCTTAGGACTTAATAATAATCAAATTTTATAATTTCGTTGAATTTCAAATAGTTATTTCTTCATAGTGAGCATGATATGTTGCTTTTAATAAGTCTAATGAATTTTATGAGATAACCTATTTAAGAAATTTTAAAATATTTTTAATCAATAATATTTAAACAGTTTATTGAAGTACATAGATGTTAAATTTCACATATCATGTCTACCCTTCATGCGTGTTAAACATATTTCTTAATAACAAGTGAATATTAATGCTAACCAGTGCAATTTTAAATATTAATGATGGTGATGTTAAATTAAAAGAAATCAATGAAAGGTTATGTCATGCGAGATGGGATGATAGACTATGTTGGTTTGCAAAGGAGAGACGAAAGTTCTGACTATATGAGCCTTTATAGTGAAAAAGAAAAATTTCCGACTCTCAATCATAGAATATTGATACTATAAGGTTTAGCATTGAGGTCGACGGGCTAATGATAATTGCTATATTGGATATTTCAAACTTGATCGGTGATTTTTTGGGCTAACGGATCAGGTGACACAACCAATGATATAAATGTATCAAAAGCCTATAGACATTATATAACATTTCTAAGGAATAAATGAGTAGTATTGAAAACGAAAATGAGAGTGGTGCAAGCAATTTATAATTATATTTTATGATTTAAAATGCAATAGCTGAATTCCAAGTTCTTATAGGAATTCATGTTATTAGATTAAAATTGTCTTTAATGTAGTTAAATGTCAAAGCCAATTTTCTTAAAAATTATTACTGCATTAAGCTAATGATGTCAATAAAAAAATGCTCATGTCAGTTCAAAAGATCAGCATGCATATTTTTACTTCATGTATACTTAAATATTATATTACAACTATTTATCTCATTGAGCATTAAATTCATCAAATATTATAATGATTCTTTTTTAGGAAAGAGAATGAAGAAGGTGGGCAGGTAACTAAACTATCTTATATCCCAATATTATGGGTGAACGTACAATTAGGAGATATAATATAGAAGAAAAAAATATACATTATGTGAATTAAAGACTTCAACAATATATACATTTTCTTCAAAAGTATCAAAAGCTCTGTAATCTATTTTGATGATTTAAATTGTGCACGCTTCACATTAATGAGTATGGGAAAATCTATTAAACAACAAGGTATTTTGTAATAATCTACTCAGACTACTTTTCACCTGCTCGATCATGATTGGTAAAGTCAAAATGGGCGTTATTTGTAACAAATATCTGATCTCGATACTTGTAGCGATAATGTGTCTTACAAATGCAACTGCAAATGTTAATCATAAAAATGATCTTTTGTAAGAAAATTAGCATAGTTGACAAGGTTATAATAACAACAAGCCATTATCCTACTGTGGGAAGACTATATGAATCATCTTCTCCATTAGGTCTCATTAAGAGTCAAATTCTCATTTAAATCTAATAAAAATTTTATTTTTAATACTTACTAATCAAATCTTGCTAACTTTACCTCTTCATTTCTTAATATATGCTAGATCTAATACATCTACTCTCTTAATAGGGTCATCAAAAGGCCTACATTTTATGTGACCAAATCATCTAAGGCAACTCACACAAATCTTATCTTCCATTAGAGTTACCCCAACCTTTTCACGTATATACTCATTTCGTATTTTGTCACTGAGTGTATAGCTACTCGTCCACCTAAGCATCCTCATCTCAGCATACTCGATTTTATACTTCTCTTTTAATGGCCAACATTCTGCACAATAAACCATTGGGTCTCATCACCATCTTATAAAATTTTTCCTTAAATTTGAGAGGTACTTTTCTATCACACAATAGGCCCAATACATTCCTCCACTTCAACCATCAAACTTGAATATTACAAATAATATCCTCATCTATTTCACCATCCCTTTGAACAATAGACCTAAGTTATCTAAAATGTGCACCGTTTTTAATGACTATATCACCCAATGTCACAATCCCACCACTAGATCTCTTACTACTAAAATTAGACTTCATGCATTCAATTTTAGATCTACTCAAACAGAAACCTTTATACTCTAAGATTAACCTCCATAGTTCAAGTTTTTCATCAACTCCCTCTCTAGTATATATTATCGACAAGAAGAATATCATCAACAAAAATCATACACTAAGGTACATCCTCTTGTAAATATCTAGTAAGAACATTCATAACTAAAGCAAAAATATAGGGGATTAAAGCTGATCCTCGATGTATTTCAACTTAATAGAAAAACACTTGGTCAAATCACTTTGTGTTTGAACACAAGTAGCAGCGCTTGTATACATATCCTTAATGACTTGAAAATAAATATTATTAACTCCTTTCTATTCTAAAACTCTCCATAGCACTTCCTCTTGAGACTTTATCATGTGCTTCTCTAATTCAATAAATATCATATGTAGATCATCCTTACTCTCTATATACTTCTCTATCAAACCTCTCAACAAATGTATAGCTTCCATAGTAGAGCTACTTGGCATGAATCCAAACTGAATTTGAGAAACATTAATATCATGCTGTAACCTATCCTCAATTACTCTCCCATAATTTTAATGTATGACACATTAAATTAATTCCCCTATTATTCGAACACCCTTATACATCATTTTTACTCTTAAAAAATGCCCTGACGATATAATATGGTTGATGATAGTAAAGTAAAAACATTGAAATACCCTACTAATAGTAGTGCTAACATAAAATCTCAGCCAAAGGGGAGTATGAGTTTTAAATGCCCCCCCCCCCCCCCCCCCCCCCCCACACACACAAAAACAAAACAATAAAATTAATTATTTAGGACTTAAACTTTAGTGAAATTTAAAAATCTAATATTTGCCAAAATCTAAATATATTTCAAATAAAACTTACAACCTAAAACATAAAACAAAATCCATTCACTCTCCATTATCATTTGTAGAGAGCAATAAATTTAATAATAAGCTTAGCTCACAATAAACCAATATTTTTGTCAGTGTTTCACCATATATTCACTCCAAGAAGATCTCGTGTCAGTAAGGACACAACACATGTCTCTAACTAATGATTTACCACAAAATGACATCATATGTAAATAGTTACGACCACAACCCTCTAACTGAATGTTGTCACCACAAAATGACACTATTAAATCATGGTCATGTTCAGAGCCCATACATTCACCTTGGATGAAGCAATCCATAACTGCTAATAAGAATCATTCAGTCAAATTAGGTCAACTATCTCTTTTAACTAAGAAGACCAGGGCCCATGACAGCTCGGGAGGATAATCATTTGATCTTAACAAGGTTCATCATAAGTTTCCCCATCATCTGCTTCAAGTTTAAGTCAATAAATTTCACAGTGTTAAATTAAATTTACTACTTCCCGACACTAAGCATCTAGCTTCTAATAACTAGCCTTAATAAAAAATTCTCTCTTATTACCAAGAGGGGAGTCAAACACATGGGCTTGCACCTACAAGAAACTTTGAACTAGATCATAAAGTCATGGTAAAATGAGAACAAAATTTCTAGATAATGTTTTATTTGCAACTAAATATGCCTTTCTGAAAATTTCACTGGGAAAACTCAAACTCTCTACCTGGGCACAATTTTTTGAAGCTCACACCCTTTAGAAAAACAACTTAACAATACATTGGAAAATAAACTCATTTAACTGCTGATACCCCTTGACTCAACCTTGTCATGGACTTAATCTTAGCTCTTGTCATAATTTGATTTTAATTGAGTTTGACCTCTTAGAAATGATCAAATCAAAGCCTTTGTAACGTACTTTTTTTTTTTGGATTGATAGCTTACCTATACTCAAATTTGCTTATATTATTGTGGTTAATAAATTCACATGGAGAACTCTAGAAGTTGTTCATGGCATAAACCTTAAGAAGCTTATGTAACTTTTACAACTTCACATAAATATTATGATTATGTTGCATCATTGACATGGCATATTCATATAATAAACGCAAATGCTTGTAAACAAACAAATGTACAATACCAAAAACAAAGTTGTAGTTAATGTTCATCGAAATGCACAAGAATCAAATGATGACTTTGTTATGATTTGTAATAAGACTCAGGCACGTCTGGCCAAGTATATTTAAGAAACTCCTTTAAATTCCTCCTGACATGCATACAAGTCATGTTTACAATGGGCTATCATCTCATGGAGGCACTTACTAGCATTTTGCATTGCTGATTTTTCCATAGGTGAATTTTAAATTCCTTCCACTCCTATGCCAGAGCATGTCTGACAATCCCAACCAAAATATTATTGCATTGAGTAGATTTTTTCTAATTAGTTTATTTTAGGATTTTCCAAATGAAAGTATTGGCTCCGCCATTGGAGTCATTGATGGCAGACATATACCTCATGGATGACTTATGACAGCTCACCTTGCTTAACACCACATGTCATGGGCGAATTTTTAAATCTTTGACTCTCCATATGAGAATTACTGTTACCTTGAGAAAATTGATGCAAACTATCCTCACATCTTGACATCAATCACCGGCCTACAGTCAAACCCAATTGACAAAATGTTGATCTTTCTTATTAAGCTTCATGTAATTCTAATAAAATGGTGGCCTTCTGATGACCTGGTTAGGAAAGTAAATGTATTAGATTTGGCTTATGTTAAGAAAGGTAGAGGTAGACCTTTTTTTAAGATTTTAATGAGAATTTGACTCTTAATAGGACACAATGGAGAAAAAGGATAAAGGCTTATGCTAAGAAAGGTAGAGATAGACCTATTAAGCTTCATGCAGCCAACCCCACATAGTGGGATAAAGGCTTGTTATTGTTGTTGTTGTATCTTTTATGAGTTTATTATATTTATTGAATTACTTTAAATAGTCATTGGGTTGCTTTGTGCTTCCCCCTAAGGTCCCAACTTTGATGTAGCCTCCAAGTTTTTATAAGCCTAGACGTTTTGAGCAAGTCATTAGGGTTTCTTCTTCTCTTTCTATGGCCTTCGATCATCTGACCCTTCAATTCCAGAGAATATATTTTCATTTTCCATTTCCAATAGCTTATGTTTGCATTAAATTTCTCATAGCACCATAAGTCCACGCGAGACCAGATTTCATAGTTTTGCCTTCTGGACTTTCCTCCAAATTCAAAAAATTTAGCATATTAATGTCTCACAGAATCCACGTGGAAACATGCATTCATGAACGAGACATTATCACGGCTCTCAGTCTTCAGAAACATAAAATCACTCAGCCACTTCTACGTAGGAAAATAAGAGACATTGTCACGCCTGAATAAAAAAAGTAAAGAAAAAGCCTGAAAATCCATGTAAGTAATAAATACTGAAATCAAATAAGATAACAAGATGCCAACCTAAGTTTGACAGCAAACTTGTAGCCTTCTGATGGAAATGGAGCATTAGTTAAGGTGCCTGATGGAGTATCAACTATAATCTGATTCAATTTAATCACACTAGCCACGGTCTGCAATTTGAAGTTGGAACTCTGAAAGAAAACTGTTGAAAGTAACTTTATATAAAGCTTGGTGACATTATGGTAGAAAAATCCAAGTACGGTGATTAAAATTTAAAACATAACTGCTTGACAGAAAAATGCATGCAATTATTTACCTTGAGTTCGACCTACAGCAGACGCATGAGCTTCTCCAGTAATTTTATTTAGAGACAAAACACTTTCATTGCTGCAAAACCACTGACCTGGTAGAAGACCATCTTTCCTTGCATGAAAACAAAAAATTTAGTAGATAATGGCTAATGTTAATAACCTTTTTACATGTTAAATAAGTAACAAATAGCCAAATAAATGTAAGTTGAAGTAAATATCTCACCAATCACATAGCTTTCTCTCTGTATGTTGTATAATAAAATCTAATCTTGACATATAGTCCTAACTGATCTTTCGCAACCCTCTCAAGACACAAATTGAAATCAATTTTGTGATACAATTTGTGAAAAAGAAAAAAAAGATTGTTGCAAGCGAATATATATGAAGCGATTTCGAACATAACGTTTACATGCGTTAATTTTACTATACACCCCTATACTTTCTCTTCCAAAGAACATTTTACTGCACTTATATATATTTTTCTCCTGGGAAAAAAAAGCAAGCAATTAATTATCTTTCATATAACCATTACTGATTTTGGAAAGGGATAAGATTATAACGAAATTTGATTTAGTAGTCATTAAGCACAAAATTGTTACCAAAGACATGCCTATACAATGAACAAGCAATACAATAAAGATTAGAATTAAAGTTGGTGTATAATGCACAAATAATGAAATGCAGATCCCTCAAACGAAGCCCAGACACCAGAACAGTCCTCAAATCCAATTGCATGCCAAGCAAGCTTAAAATTAGGATTTACTAATCATTTTTCTGCTTCTTTTAAGATGTTTTTAGTTTTTCTGGTTCAATCAGCTGCTAGTAGGTACTTATGCAAATTTGCTTTTTATTTGAATTTGATCTGTAAATATTCATGACCCTTATTCTATCAAAGGAAATCATGGACATTGCCTAGATTAGATCAGATTTGGAAGATGGACAAAATTGCAATATTCTTTGTATTCAAAATTGTAATTACAAAATGAAAGAATCTCCAATTTAGAAGAGTTGCAATCTAAGAAAATAGAAAAGCAATCAAAGGAGGAGATCATGGTGGATATTTGTATGAATATGTCTTTTATGCAATACACCCTTGAATAGAATTGGGATTTTTTGTATAGGCTATGTTACATCAACACTCTCAGTGTACAATGTACCCTTCATAAAGAGTTCACTATCATGAGCTGGTGCTTGAAGAGGTGACAGGTGAAACGAACTCATGTAGTCCGCTCTCAATACAACAATAAGCATAGAAGAACTATGGTTTATAGGAGGTGGAGGTCAAAAAAATGGTTTTAAAAAAAAAACAGTGGAGTTATAATTGACTCAACTTTTGGGGAATTTAAGAGCTTCAAACTCATACATCATGCAGGTGAATCGAATCACCAACATAAATAAGAGTTCCCTGAAAGTATAGATATGGTAGGGGTGATAACACGAAGTCAACCTGCAAGGTTGATGATGGAGCAAGCAGCAGTAAAAACAATAAAGAAACATATTGTATCTCCATCTCAAGATGACAAGGAACAACATAAACAGAAGAGCGCAATACAGCTCAACAACATGCTTAGGTATTATCTGAAGCTCAAGCTTAAGCCCTGTCTCAGACTAAATCTTTTCCACTTGATTAAGTCATTAAGAATAGAAGCAGCTCAAAACCATCATCAATATTGTTATGTAGGACTACAAGACTACGTGAAAATTGATCCTTGGTTTGTGGAGGAAAAGGCTTATTTTGCAGCTCACAAAAGGTTTGTTGCATTCTCTCGAGTGAAGCTAGTATGTATTGTCTTTGTGTAGATGAGTGAATAAGCAAATTAAAATCAACTAATGGATCAATAAACTTGAGGGGAGCTATTGCACCTATTATAAAGATAATAGGATGCATGATTTCTTACATAATTACAAGAAGACCTGTATCAATGATGACGTCAAATAAATGAAACATAGGCTTCACCATTATCTTCAATTGCATGGTCATTACCGTAGGCATCAAAATAAAAATATGAATAACTTGCATATCTTCATAATCAACATATTTTAACAAATACTGCAACATATCCTCAAAATCAACAAGTCATATTGTGAAACCAATGGTGGAATAATGTCACAGTAGATAAAGAAGGCTTGATAACAAGCAATATGAAAGTTGATCAATTTCAGCCCCTATAAATCTTCAAGAAAAGTGTTGAAATAATTTGGATTTGTGGCTAGCATCTTTTCATCTACAACAACTCAACAACATATGGATAGTAACTTTCCATCTACAACAGTTCAACAATCTATGACCAATAGCTTTTCAGTTACAGCAATCCAACAATCGATTAATAATTTTTCATCTACAAATTCAGCAATAATTCGTAAACATCATCTCATTTTTGTTGTGAAGTAAATTATAGATTTTATATTTGTCTCTCTACTTAAGGGAAAATTCAATAAAATGATGGTTAGACCTGCAATGCTTTATGGTGCAGAATATTGGCCATTAAAAGAGAAGCATAATATTAAGTTAAGTGTTGCAGAGATGAGGATGCTCAGGTGGATGAGTGGCTTTACTCTTAGAGACAGGATACGAAATGAGCATATATATGAAAAGGTTGGTGTAGCTCTAGTGGAAGATAAGATTAGAGAGAGTCTCCTTACATGGTTTGGACACAAAAAACAATGGCCTTGAGATGACCCGGTTAGGTAAGTAGATGTATTAGATTTGACTTATGTTAAGAAACGTACAGGTAGACCTAAAAAAACTTGGTTAGAAAATATTAGAAATGACATTTCTTTATTAGATTTAAATGAGAATTTAACTTTTAATATGGTACAATGGAGAAAAAGGATTCATGTAGCCGACCCCACATAGTGGGATAAAGGCTTAATGTTGTTGTTGTTGTTGTATATATATATACACCACTTAGAGGTGGCCAGATGACAAGATCGTTTTGAACGATTGCCCAAGAGCGTGAAAGGTAGACGTGCTGGAGATATCACAGAAGGGCGCACACAGGCAGGAGATGTTGTTCAAGATCATACACGCACGAGAAATCTAAGAAATTTAGACCATTTATTGATTTATGTGTATGCTTGTACAAAAATCATGCTAATCTTCTCTACATCATTCTAATTAGATGTCTCAGAAGAGACTCAACCCTGGCCTCTTAACAAACACTTAGATAGTCATAAGATCGGGTCCCCAAATATTAAAGTAAACAAAGTCAAGAGAAAGTATATGCAATGATGTTTATCAAATTCACACATATCATATTCAAATTTTGAAAAGGAGGATGGTATATGGGTGAAGCCTTAAAGATAATGAAGAGGATGCCACAAATCAGGTAAAATTAATGATAAAATTGTGAAATAAAAAAGAAACAATAAGATAAAATATCAAAAACTTCAACACCATCATTAAACATCGTTGTTCTAAGATATTTAAGAACATAATAAGAAAAGTAAAAGATTCACGATCATTTACGAGCCTTGGTTAAACAATGTATAGAAAAAATAGTTCAAAATAATTTATCAGAAATATAAAATATTGTCTAAGGTTAAGGGAGAAGGAAGTGCGCACAAATCCCTTCCCAAAGACTGAAGAAGGAAAGGCATACACAACAATAAAAAGAGGATGATAGATACTTGTAACTAACAAAAATAATTCTTGGTTGCCTAATAATTTAGAAGGAAATATGATTACAAGACTCAAAATTTTGAAAAGTTAATATAAATAAAGTTCTAAGATTTTTATGCCTTGATTTTTAGCATATCAAGAAAAGTATTTAAGCTATTTTTAAAAAAATTATATTTTATTCTGATCATTATATATATATATATATATATATATATATATATATATAAGTATACTCACTGATATCAATTTATTTATTACAACAACAATAACAAGCCTTTATCCTAGTATGTGGGGTTGGCTATATGAATCCTTATTTTTCCATTGTCATATTAAGAGTCAAATTCTCATTTAAATCTAATAAAAAAATATCATTTCTAATATTT
Source organism: Dendrobium chrysotoxum (assembly GCA_019925795.1). Classification (NCBI taxonomy): domain Eukaryota; kingdom Viridiplantae; phylum Streptophyta; class Magnoliopsida; order Asparagales; family Orchidaceae; genus Dendrobium; species Dendrobium chrysotoxum. The sequence continues at coordinate 73,756,427 of CM034305.1, read as the reverse complement.
TCTAACCAAGTCTGTTTAAATCTATCTCTGTCTTTCTTAACATAAGTCAAATATAATACATCTACTTTCCTAAGAGGAACATCAGAAGGCCAACGTTTCATCTGACCAAACCATCTAAGGTGACTCTCTAATCTTATCTGTCACTGGTGCTACTCCAACCTTTTCACGTATATACTCATTTCACATTCTATCTCTAAGAGTGAAGCCGCTCATCCACCTAGGGACGACCCATAATCATTAAAAAATCAAGAGAGAATAATAAAAAAAGCTTAATTTAAGGTCTATTGATGATTAGTTAGGCCATACCAATCAAGGAGGTAACAATCTTCAGAAACTATTTTATTTTATGGCCACTCTATGGCCAATTTAAAATTTTCATGTATTTGAAAACTTTAAATTTTATTTTATTTCTCTAAATTTATTTACTTTTGTATTAAAATAAGACATCAATCAAGTTAATAGTGTTTAGTTAGCTGCTAAGGCTTTCAAAGTTATCCAAGTATAGAAAAGTTCTATAAATAAGATATTGTTTTGTACTTTATGATTTAAAGAATCAAAATTATTTTTTCTTATGCAAATTTCACATGAAAAAACTTGGTGGCTGCCCTACTCCTTGGTGAAGCTCAATGCTTTACGTTATGCTGGTAGTGATTTTGGTTCATGATCAAGGAAAATATACCACTATTATGTTAGATTGGATTTGGGAAATTATAATGAACTTAATTAAGATCCCATGATTCAGTCATCTTGAATTATCATAAACCTTGATCTACTTCAAAGAATTGACCCAACTTGAACTAAGAATCTTTGTCAGCAACCATCAGTTATATCATCCAAGGAGACCTTGTAAACCCAAGGTGGATGTTTGACTAAGAGGGCAATTTCGACTCGACCTTAGTCAACGAAAAACTTTATGTCCTATCTGGTGCACTTTATAATTCATTACTCCAGTAGTCATTAGGAAACTTCAAGGCATTGGCCTTGACTGTAATTTAACAGTGTCATTTTGCGGTGATCCATTAGATCAGGACTTGACCATAATCATAATTTAATGATGCCAATTTGCATCAAATCACCTAATCAGAGGGCACATAAAACATACTTAACTGGATGGAAATCATTGAGAATGATTACATATATACACTTGATATGGCATTGATACTTTATGAGTTTAGTGTATCTTAAATTTGTTATCCTTGGTAAACTATTGTGAATGATGAATGGATAGTTGCTCTTATCTTGAAGTGAAATTTACTCATGATTTATTTTCATATTTTGTCATTTTTGGAATTTTTATATCTTTATTGAGATTTTGAGCCCAAAATAATTTACATAAGAAGCTTAAGACATTTTGATAATAAAGGTTTTCTTTGATTGAGATTATCTTTAAATACAATCATTATCAGAGTATCATGCTCTAAGCCTTTGCATTTAAATTTAATAGCTTGATCTTGAGAATGGACCCCTCTGATTACGCCGTATAATAATCACAGTCATCATAGAGGTATCTAATTAATTGCATTGATTGGTTGAACATTCTCAACTATGAAGCTTACTTTTAGAGAATTGGGTTCATATTTTTGTGTCATTTAAGTTCATTTGAATAATCAATGCATTATAGATCTTGTCGAAGCCGCCGATACTTAAGAGGATATGGTATGTCTAAGATTTGAAACTTATGGCCTGTAATATTGGAGAGGTAGCTTAAGAGTTAGTATTTTGAAAAAGAATTTTCTTTATTAAAGGCAGTTAAAGCCTTATGCAAAGGAAAATAAAAATCTCAACGAGATTCACGATCGAGTATTTGATTGTGAGTATATTTAATTTCACTGAGAGTAGGAATTAAGATTATCATGATTTGTTTGGAATTTATTTGTCAAATCTCCCGCTCAAGTCTTATTTACATGTCTTTTAAGGCGTAGAGGATCAAATGTAAAATGACGGACTGACAAACCTACCCCATAGGCAAGGTGATCAATTCGAGAATGTTGTACAACAACTTGATCATTGATCTGAGTTTGAAAGAGAGTTTTATGAATTTTCAAAGTGATTACATGATTTTCAAAAAATTGCACAATTCACGAAACAATAGAATTTTAGTTCAACTTATTTTTAATTTGTGTAATATTTTATAATTTTATGGTTGAAGTTTATCAAAGTATGCACCAGTGAATCTGTATTTGACGGTTAGCTCATCTTTCAAGGACAAAGTTGCCTTGTGATGTGCCAGCATGACTTAGCATTCTCTAGATTTACTTATTTGCATGAACATCTTGTCATTATGATGTACGCAATATTTCATTTTTGAGTTTTAGATATTGCATTCTGTCAACTTGCTTGTCAATGTTGTAGATCCGGTAGTGACTGTAACAAGTTTGATTCTTATTATGCATTTAGAATACCATTTATTTGCTTAAATTTAATTTGCATTTTTATTGAAATAGACCCAATAGTGGAATATTCTTCTGTAAAAGAAGCAACTGTCTTGGCCATTTTCATAGTAAATCTTTATTTCAAAATTCCTAGTCCTGGATTTTCAGTGAAAGGTCATGTTCATGCACTTTAGCAAGCTTTCAAGTCTCCTTTAAGCCTTTTTTGAGTTCCCTCTTGCTCTTGTAATAAGATAAGTATTTCATTAAAAGTGTTCAATATTATTCTTATTTTGGTAATTTGTAGCCTTTCAGTTAATTTTCATACATTTTTTTTGTTGCATTCAAAATTTAGAAGGCCCTTCTCATTTTGTTCTTTTCAAATTCTTTGCAACTTCATTCACTTGAAATTTCAATTGAGCACCGACATCTCCCCCACGCATGCGACATGTGAGAAAGTGCTAGACTTGTCAAAAATGCTAAAAAAAGCATGTAAGGGTGATGTAAACACCACAATCAGATCTTCTACCCAACCACACCAAGAAAGCCATGCATAGGCCTTTGTACCTACACAAAAGTTTGCAACTTTCTTTCTCCGCTAAGTCACGAAAGACGCATAATGGTACCTTTATCACGAAGAAATATGTGTAGGTCCCCTAAACGTGAAAAAGAATGACATGATTTCCCCACCGCATCAAATTAGTGTGCACGAGTACTTATGTCTCATGACGCAGCAAAGCTGCTTTTACATTTATAACTTTGTGTGTAAAGCAATTATTGTTGATGACAATACAAGGTAATGAAATCAAAGTGAGATTTAACACTAACTTTTTCTGTCTGTTTCTTTTCATGGCTCTTTTTTTCTCTTTTTTTGAGAGAAATAGAGAAGGAGATTTAGAGAGGGAGATTTAGAGATGGAGAACGAAAGAAAAGGACCGAGAAATAGAGAGTGTGTTGCTTCTCGCTAAAATTGTGACTATTCGCTGGTTTGTGTGGCAAATTGGTTTATATGTGGTGCTGGTAATCAATGAGAGGAGGTGGTTGGCGAAGAAGAGAAGTGTGAGCAACCAATATTTAGAGTTTAAGGCTTAGGAGGAGAAAAGAGAGCAGCAGGTAAGAGAAATTGGAAGAATAGAATAAGTAGGTGAGGGGCCTAAATAGGTATTTTGATTAAAGATTTTTTTTCTTTCAATTAAAGGCCGAAGGAGCCAAACAAGGGATTTAAGTTAGGATTTGCAGGATTTAAGAGACGAGGGACTCGTGAGAGTGCTTGCAATTAAGGGAATGAGAGAAAAAATAAGAAAGCTTAAGTGATTAAAGAATGAACAAGCGAGCATCAGAAGACGAGAAATTGTGCGGCAATTGTATGAGTGCATATTTATTGATTAGGATTGACAACATTTTGGGGGATGTCATATGGATTTTATTTTTATATAAATTATTTAAATTAAATTAGATAATTTAATTTATAGGATAAAACTAATAAATGTATTGACTCGCCACAAGTTATCATCGTTTGCACATGAAAAACTTACTCCCCTGTCTTGCGAGTATAAGTTTTTTTTTTAATTTTCCTTGTGTCGTGACTCAGACAATATGAGTGTACATTATAAGCATTAGCAATATTTTGGACGTGTTAGCTCAGTTTGTTTTATAAAAAGAGCGACTTTTGAGTACTTTTCATTATGATTAATACATTTCAAACTACTTTTGTACAACACTACATTCATTGTCTACCACATTCATCATTTTTATTGGGTTAATCGTGGTATTGATATTGAGGTCATATATACCTAAACGAGTAATCACTTAAAAATTAGTTACAAAAAAGTAAGCATAATATTAAAATAGCTTTTGCGAATTTCATATCACTTACAAAAGAAAGAAGAAAAATTAGGAGTAGCAATGAGAATAGTTTCAACATTTGCGCTTTTATATGGATAGAAAATTAATGCAAAAAGGACTAACCATCAGCAATTACAGAAAAATTAATAGCATGCCCCACGTTCAGAACCGGATTCTGAGGATACAGCTGCGCACCAACTGATACCTGAAAATGAGGAGAAAAGCACACATCGACGGCATCGAAAGACAGCATATGAAGCAGTTCTTTTTTCATTAAGGCAAACCTCATGATGAATGCAGAATTCAACTAGTTGAAGTAAAATAATAATAATAATAAGTACCAGAATGAAGTCTGCCTTATTTGGATTGTGACTGATCGATATCCTTGCAAGAGCTCTCCCTGGACCCTTCGCCTTCAAGCCAGAGAAATTTTGCAGAAGGATTTTAGAGCAGATTCAACAAAAGAAAAACAGTAATTCTAATTTAACGTGAGATTCCAACAATCATTTAAACGCAGCTCTCGTGATCCCAGAAGGTTTAAATATAAATTTTCATTCCATAAGGGAAGTGAGCAAACCTGCAGAATGATTTTTTCAGCAGACGTTATACTTCCAGCATCAGACATTTGAATAGACAGTACATTTGGGTAATTAATTTCAACATCCAGTGGAACCACACCATTTGCTTCAGCAAATTTGAATCCTAAGCAAACAAAAATATATATAACAATGTTCATAAGTTTTTTAGCAAATAAAACACAAACGAAAGAAAATGTAAAATGCTCATGAAGGAAAATTACCCAACTCATCACAGTAGTCAATTTTCAACTCCAGCCTAGCATTGACACCAAGGTATGCCGAATGGAAAGAATATTCTCCTGCAGATACCCTTACTTGTGCCACCTGAGAAAATAGTAAACATCGTCTTTAAATAAAACTAAAAACACTTAACATATAACACCTTGCCAATTTGGTTAAGTATCTATATGGCACAGATATTTAAAAAACTAAATAACACTAAATACAAGAGTTAAGAAAATATTTTCTAGAAATTTAATTTAGCACCAGCAAAAATGCAGAAAAATCCTTACCAAGAAAAATACTAAAAACCAATAATCATTTCAAAGAGTACAATTATGCACCTGAGCAAGACAAGAAAAGTAAAACCTCATGTGCTTGCCTAAATGTATTTAACCATATGAAGTTGTCACTTTCGTTATCCTAAATGAAGCATAGCATGAACTAGGTACTAATGAAAATAATTATCCGTATTTTTAATATATCATATGAAAAGTCAGGATACCGAAATGAAGAAAATAAGAAGTTCAAATGATAATCATCTAGCTGGGAAACTTTAATCAACATATTTGAAATAGTTTGTAATTGAGTACAACATATAAAACAATATATTATCCTGAAAGACAAAAATATTATTTAGCTATAGACTCAATACAAAAATGAGTTCTGAACTTTTATTTCCCAAATATTTTCTCCAAAATGATATATTTGATTGAGTAATGCTTAATTTATGTGGGGATGCAGATCTCTCATAAAGGCAACCCCCTATGATTAATTATATCCCAAGATTGTTTGGCACTTGAGAAATTTTTTTATTAAAATAGTATTCTAAATTATCTTTTATCAAAATATTGGCTAACTCGATTTTAAGATTGCAATTTAGATGATTTAAATTCAAAAGATGATTGGATTAACTTTGGAATTGATTACAAAAAGAAGCTACAGGAGGAAAAGTGGAGTACTTGATTCTAAAAAAATCAAAGGTAATCAATACTCTCCTATACATATGGAGATTAAATTTATGCTAAAGTTGGCCAATTTTATTTAGAAGATAGAGGTATACATTCCAATAACATAAGATTGAGAAAATATTCAATAAGATGAGGACTTATAATATAACTTAAATGAACATCAATCTCGAATTGTAGATCTAACATGAGAACAAGTTCTAAGATAGTAACTCAAACTTAAATACAACAAATGCACGGGACTTATCATCTTGAAGGGATAACTCATAGGCTATGTTTGTGACACGACGGATAAGCCATGTACATGATTTTCTTAGCACAGTGAAAAAAATTTAACCTATGCATGCCTTTCTTGACCCTACGGGAATATATTACAAGCTGTCAATTAAGTATACGAAGACCCATACATGCCTTACTAATATTATGGAATAAAAGACCACGGACTACGATGTCTTATGACACTAAACATACATGACTTTTTTGACATTGTGCGAAGGACAAGATCTCTAGATGATGCCCCTTATGTGAGAAAGACATCGCTATATTACCGAAATGTATATTATAGAGGACCCAAAGAGAATAAAATAAAACAAATGTGAATTAAAAATAAAACTAAAAGAAAATTTAAAAGTTCAACTCACAAAGTGAGCAATATAAACATTTGAAATGCAACATAAGTTGTAATAAATTTTGATAATATTTGAATTGAAACTTGACTTAAAGGGGATTTGTAATAAACTAAATAGTCTCCAAGAAGCGCAAACAAAACATCACGTTCACTCATAGAACTCTTCTGTATGCTAGGAAAATTTAAGAATGCAATCAATAAATTGGAATTGAGATGAAAATAAACTAAGAGTCTTCCTTATATATAAATGGAAGAATGATTCTCTGAGGGCCCTAGAAAATTCAAATCCAACCATATAAAGATGAAAAGGACGGTGTGAAAAATGTCCTAAGATTCTAATTAGCCTTCTACATCACCGAATCCACAAAAAATGTACGCAATAGATGCATAACCAAATAGAATGCGAGCAATAATAAATTTAAAATACAAAGTCAATGGCATGCTTCCATGACAGTTCTTTCATATGAATAAATATCACGTTAGTCCCTTTACAAATCTCAAACATTTGCACTCATGTGAAGGCTTTTCAAACAAGACTAAATAATCAAACCAATAGCACATATGAGTGCTCTAAATGACACGCACATTAATTGCTTCAAATGAAGTTCGTACACATCTCGTGAACAAGGAATATGCTCAATGAACAAATAGTGCACCAAGTAAAAAAAATTTGAATGAGATGAAATGGAACAATGTTGTATGCCATTGGTCACACAACCATTCTTGATAAAGCATGCGAGGTTTGTCAAATCATCGAAAGAAATTTGGTCTATACATCACCTAAATGTGCAACACAAAATGCATTAAAAACTAGCAAATGATCTACATACTTCATGTGTTTTGTGATGTTTTTTATGCAACTTATGTAAGTGGGTTATTTTAATGTTGAAGGTAAAATTTATAGCATCCGCTTTTAAAATTCCGATAGTGCAAGATTCTATCTAATTGCTGTGGATCACTAAACAATTTCTACTACTTATGCCAATTTAGATCCTATTTAGGTAAACCATTCATCATTGTGTTCATCTTACATTCTTTTTAATATTTCCACATTCAATCTTAGCCTAGCCTTGTAGTTTATTTAATATGAATTGATAAGTTCAATAATAATCATGTAATATTTAACATTTAAAAAGACCTAGCTTACTTGATATTTATCAATTATATTTAATTATTATTATTAATTACTTAATTATAAACATTTATTATTCAGCTAATACAATTCCACAGCTTTTTGTCGCTTCCATCTCCTCAGAACATGTAAAATCACTGTATGCATCTTCTTCTCCAAGGTTTGAAAAATCTTCTCTGTTTCTTATTCTCTCGATTAAGCTTATTCCTTATTTTCTCAGTTATTATTACATAATTATACATATATATTTATAAATATGTATTATTTCCCTAATATAAAATCATAGCTCAACACTTTCAAACTCTTGGTAGCTTCATCTCCACATATGATTTTAATTTACTTCTACATCTATTTGCCTTAGGTTTGGCTCTACCTCATAAAATGTGATGTTTCCTATAGCCAGAACACTTTCAAGGGTTATCCTATTTTGTTTAGAGCTCATGCTTTATAGTTCTTCGGTCATAAGATGTTATATTCCACTATTTTTGAAATAGTTGAAATTGATGTACTGCAGATCTACAAACTACAAGCAGTTCTGGGTGAACAAACTGAGATGTAAGTATTAACAACTAGAGTATGAAAGCCTTGAAAATATATTATCTTTAACCTTCCAACCATTGGAAATACTACCAAATGAATGTGATTCATCATTTATGTTAATTACGATTACTTAATAGGATTTAAATTTTCATGTATTAGTTTAAAATCAAAATCCTAAACTTTGGTTTCTCTTTTTATTTCATCCACCATCTCTCCAACTTCAGAAAGAGATGCCATGCAATTAATTTCATAATTCCTATGATTCAGACTTAAGCATTAGTAAGACTTTGTCTGGAATATTTAAAAAACCTATATCAATGCTTTTTAAGCACAAATTAGTGTTCACTTGCACTCAAGTCTTGCAGTTCAAAGATAGTTTGATTTGGTCTGAAACAATTCATATTTTCTTTTCTGTTCTTTTTTTCATTGCTCGATGAACTTGGTTTTTTATCATCATTTTCTTATGTTTGCTTCTTAGATTTTGCTTACATACAGATCATGTGTGACTGTTACACCTCAACAGAAGAACCAATCCCCACTACAAAAGATATAATGCAGCTAAAATCTTTAGCCATCCTAATGTAATTGTTAAAGAGCCTTGGTAACCTGAATATTTCTTTAAAGTAGTTTAAGTTCCTATTTACCAACTGCCTTATGCAATAATGGTTTGAAATCATTTCTTGTTTACTATCCACACTTTGAGGTATGGATTAAACAGGAGTACGCCTTCCTTCAAAAGGATGTCAGGTGACCACTTCATTGACCAGTAGATAGCTTTCCTGGTCCTCAGGTGATACATTATTAGTATTGTCATGATTCACACTCCACCATTCTATTTTCTATGCATTGAAGCTAGACTCATAAATCTTTTTTAGAATAATTCTAAAAATGGCTTAGAGCTTTTTCTCAAGTAAAATTATTTGTGCTTTGTGTTTGTTTGCTTTCGCTTGCAACTTGTATATCTTGACTGTTTCTATATATTTTTATTTGTAGTTCTTCAATAATTGTGTTACTTTCAATTACTTATCAACTCTGTGAAGTCATGTTGATCCTATTTTTATGCAAATAAATAATTGTGGCTTACGTTGAAGCTAATGCAATTAAATCAACAATTTGTTAGATACTTGTTCTTAAGCTCATTAGAGTGACTTATATAACAGAGGTCATACTACTGCTTAGTAGGTGCAAACAAATCATTTGATCGTGACATTATTGATTCCCATTATAAAGCTTGCTTATATGCTAGGATCAACATCTGTAGCATTAACGCAAAGATGATGCATGGTCAGTTAATTATTTCTTTCTTTTGTTGCTTTTCTCAATTGAAATATATATATATATATATATATATAATCTTTAGTTTTCCTATATATGAAACTGATCAAAGCAATGCTACCTTCGTAGTTGGAATTCAAAGTCGGTCCAGCCATTGGTATCTGTACTGGTGATCAACTATGTATTACTCGATACATTCTAGAGGAATATCATATAAAGCACCCACAAGAACTCCTGTTGTATCTTTCATTATTATAATAAAATTGAATCTTTATATATAAAGCATCCATAAAATAAAATATTATATTTTATTATGCTTTTTTTCTTTAACTTTTACTAATGTGCACTTAGTACACATATAATTATTAATGAGAATGATTTTTATGTATTAATTTAATTATTTCCATTGTCCTAAACTCATCACAAGATCAATTGATCTATGATTTGCCATTTTCGTAGCATGACCCCACAAGTTATACAATATTTATGAGATAAGGTGGTCATAACTTAACTTTATCCATTACCTCGCTTTACAATGATGTATAATTGATACCATTTTTTTTCATTCAAAATATCATAAATTGATTACAATGATAGTGTTGTCAATCATATATTTATCACATAAGTAGGACCTTATAAATAAATTGTAAACGTTTGTTCATTTCCTATCAAACCCAAATAATTTTAATATAATAACCATACAATTACGAGTATACTTTCAAATGTAAGATTATTAAATATTTGCCATTTATCAATTTGAATAGAATTATGAATTCCTTGTTTTTCAAGAGAAGTATTTGTTTGAATTACTCCAATACAACATTACATGTTGAATAATTCTAACCGTCATCACACATTATGCATAATAGCAAATTCAGTAATGGTTCTTTACATTGTAGATGGATATAAAACAAAGTAGGTTGGTACATCCATTATTTCTTCTTTACAGCGAAAGTATTGTTACTTAAAATTCTTTGCTACCCTTTTTTTCTTGGTTTATTATGACAGTAATTGGATGCTAGGGGTGAAGAAATCAAATATTATATTCTTCTAAATCTATCTTTTGTTGTATTATGATTTTTTTCTTTTTCTTCATATTGATTATTAAGAAACCGATTTAATAGTTGGTACTTTAGCCTGTCTTTCTTCGGATATTGTCCTAATGGGCGACTTCAAGGGTGGGGGAGGTTGTCTCAACTGGACCAAGAATTTGCTTCTTCCAACTATATGTAAGTATATCTCTAGTGTCTTAGTGTAGATCACACCTCTTACAATTAAGTTGCATAGTTATACGATCATGATATTCTTTTTTTTTAATGTTGTTCTTTTGTTTTTTTTATTTTTCAACTTGCTTTATCTCGAGTTTACAAAGACAAGAATGTAGTAGAATAGCTTGTTAGGAGAGTAGAGAGGGCTGGCTTCAAAGCCATAGCCGCTATAGTGGATGATAAGTGCATATTGTGTATTGTTTTAGTTATGTTAAATTTAGAAAAATGCATTGTTTTAGTGTTTTTGTACCGGAATTGTGTAGGAAAAAGCAAAACTATAAGTGTTAGACAGCGCCGCAGTGCCGACAATAATAGCGCCGCAGTGCCATATCGATCAATGCCAAAGAGCCGATTTCTACGCGGCAACGCCGACCTTCTATGTTTTCAAGAGCCGCAGAGTCATAGATGTAAGCGCCGCAGCGCATCATAGCACCGTTGCGCCAAAACTCAGTGTCGCATCATTGGGTGTCTCAGGAAAGTTCATGCAAGAGCATCAACCTTCAAACGCCACAGCGCAAGAATGTTGTTAAAAGCACTGCAACGCTCACATTTTATAGTGCTGCGGCGGAACAATTACAACTACTAATAGCCGCACTGACTTAATGAAGAGACGCACCAATTCGGGCTTAACTGCGCCATGTCACCCAACACAACAGCGGAGTCGACACTATAGCTCTGAGGCGCTAGTTCATTTTTTACCACTACAACACTGCCCTATCCAGCACAGCAGCGCTCAAGTCCAATCCTGTACTAACAGTAAATAGATGTCATTTCTATTATTTGTATAGTTTGATTCCCTGAGAGAAAATTTAGTATTTTTCAGTGTATTTTTTTAGTGCCCTCTTAGAGTAAAGTCTAAGGGAGGCTAGCGAAGTACAAGACAATCTCTGGGAGAGTTTAGCATGTGTTTGTATAAACACTTCTGTAAGTGAAGGAAGGAGGGTAGAGAAAACACTTTGATCCGTCCTAGTGATAAATTTCTTACTATTGTATTTTGTTCTTCTATGAAAAAAATGAATATGAGTTTGCTTGTTATTTCTTCTATATCTGGCTAGATCTCTTATTTTAGGCTGATGATGTAAAAGATATATTAAGTAATAATGTAGACTCTTGTTCTTTAATGAAAATAATGATGTTTTTAATATCTCTCGTTCTTCCTTTAATGCATACAATGGTCATGTGTGTTGTTAAAACCTAGTGTGATGTATAGCCTCGATAGAGAAATGCAATAATAATTAGGAATATTGAAATGGAATATTGGAAAGCCTGGACATAGGATGTTTGAATTTTTTAGGTTCTTTGGAGATAGTAAAACTGTAGGAAGACTAATAATCTTTTTTTTCACTCTTACAAACTCAATAGAGATCCAGAGATACACATGCTCTAATCCACATTTACAATTAAGAGTATCATTAGGAAAAATATGTTATTTACATGCATTACTACAAAATATTTTTATTAAAATTGTATCAAATATTTTTACTTATTTCATTCAGTGGTAGGAACTCAAAAACATCATTTTTTTTATTTCAATAGGATAAATTCATGCAATTAGAGTAAGCAGTAGTAGTCTTATTGCAATATAACATATCACTTCCTTGTGGGTCCAACACTCTACTCTATCACTTTATTACTTGATCCGACACGTATAATTGCGTAGATTAGTGGGCGGTTATAAATTTATATCAAAAAAAACCTAAGCATATTTCAGATTCATCGAGTTTCACATTATCTCACATTAACGTATTACATCGTACGCCCCACATCAGTGGACACTCCTAGACTTGGTCGAAGAGAAGCTAACATCAAGAACAGGTTTGTACTTGATTTGCAAATAGCTTGTGATGTTATATAGATAGCTTTTCTTCTCTAATCTAAATTCAGCTCAATAGATTAAACTTTTGTGGGTTTTCCTACCGATGACTTGTTGAATAAAGCACATTGTAATGACAATGATTCATCAAAAGAATTAAATATCACATTCATCTCAAATATTGGACTCAAATGATGAAAATAATTGGACACATGTACTCCTCATACTTGCAAAAAATAAAAATGATTCTCTTCTTTGCAAGGCTTTCATATTCCTTTTAACCTGCGATAGTGTCTAACACATTGTCATACAGGTTTATATTGCCTTCATACTTCCTCAAGAGCTTTGATGGTTGTACCTAGGCAAAATGAATACGGTATGCGATTCTTATAAGAAATCAAACAAAAATGTATTTGTAAATAATTTTTTTTCTAATACTCAAGTTTTACCCAGGCTAAGGATTCTGGTTTAGCATCAAATGTTGATGGTCAAATTGATTGATCTCTGAGCTAGAGGGTATTTTATCTAATGTTCTCAATTATTTGCCTTCCATGAAAAATATTCAAATTATTTTTCATCAGTTTGTCATCAACTATATTAGTTGATCTTCATTTTACAACTTAATCATAAAGCATTTCATCCCTATTAGTAACTTGTAGTTTAACTTATGAAAATAATCTTACTACCATTTCCTTTAGATGTGAACTTAATTCTATTGAATTATGGTAAAGAGATAAATGACAGCTTCATCATAGAGAGCTCTGCCGAGAGATAAAATTATGTGCATTGATTTTTTCTTTGAATTACGAAAAATCATTTAGTAGTATCCATTACTAGCCCAAAACCTATTTTATATATTTTCACGAATTTCTGTGGATAAAATTTGTTGTTAAGAACATTTTTGTTAAACTTTTCTAGGATATCAGATGGTTGCAACCAATCACTACCCTGCCTATTCTTGTTAAAGGAGTCATTACTGCAAAAGGTAGTAAGAGTATCTCTATTCTATGATGGTTTTGTTGCATTTGTGATCAGGTATCCCATGATAATTCTGTTGAGGGATACCTGATAATTTTGTTGTTGGCTACTGCGAGGGAGAAGGCTTTGTACGTTTGATGTCCACAACCCACATTCAGCTCGAGCTTAACTCGCAGCAGTGTAACGAGCTCATCAAGCCGCTCGATTTCGCGCCGGGTTTTTGTTTTCCTGCCAGGTTTTTGGTTTCCCGCCCGATTTTTATTTTTAAAATCCCGCCCAGCTTTGAAGGTTGCCTCTTTGGGAAAGAGCCACCCGGTTTTTGTTTTTCCTCCTCTAATATAATTAATGCTACAGCTTTTGGATACATCATTCAAATTTTATATAATTTTTTTTTAAAGTTTCACTGTTTAGTAATAATTAAAGCTGCTGCATTTATTAGCTTTGATATTTGAAAAAAAATTTATTAAGTATGCGGCTATAGAAGACTTGAACTTAATTTTTTTAAAACTTTTAAATGTAATAAAAAATATTAATAATTAAAAAAAAATTCAAACAGTAATTCGAGCCGGCTCGTGAGCTCACGAGCTGAGCCTCATCAAGCTCGAACTCGAGCTCATTTACTATACGAGCTCGAGTTCGATCTCGAGCTTGACTCGTGAGCTCGTGAGCTCGGCTTGCGAGCCCATAAACGAGTCGAGCTCAAGCAAGCTCGGCTCAATTACACCCCAAGCTCTTTTGTATCTTTCATTCATCACCTATCAACACCATTTGCCTCAACCAAATCACAAGATTTAGTTAGCCCAATAACATTTTGTAGGTCATCCTTCTCCTCCACTCCTTCAAGCTCGAGATACTTATCAGTGAAAATAATCACTATTTTAAACCAATTTTGTTATAATAAAGTATTTTTTAATGCATTATTGTTCTTGAACCACAAGTTTAATATATAATTCAATGAAGGAACAACTGGTTTTTAATTGAACACAATATTTATTATTTATGCTTTTTAATAATATTTTTTACTTTTAATTCACATGCAGTTAGTGCACTTGCAATAAAACTAGTGTATATATACATATCATTTGAATGCATTTATAGTCCCTTTTTATTTGACTTCACTGCTTTAAAATAAGAAACCAACGCTTCTTAATTCCCAAAACAGCATACACTATCCATCAACTAACACTCCACTCTAACTCTCCTCATAAAAGTATTGTCTGCCACCTTTTAAACAATGTCATTCATTACATTTACATTTAATCATATAAAATATGCCACTTCTCATTTCCCCTTATGCAAACAACTCCATTACCCAATGTGCAGCTCACTCCAACCACACTAGCCCATGCCTTCTCCCATTCTCGCCCATCTCATCGGCCGCCTTATCTCGTTAACACCATATCCTGCTACACAGAAATCTAATATAGTAAATAAAAAATACAAATAAAATCCCTATGGATGCACGAGCTCCACCCCTATCTCCCTTTTTCTTCAAACACACACACCAGCTCCCCCTATTTAGTCCCAAGCTGACCACCAACCACTCTCCACTCATTGCACTCCTCAGCCAACCGACCCTCCAACCACCAATCACACTTACTAGCTCCAAATCAACTAGCCCAATTCCTCTCATGCAGCGAATATCCCCTTCTCCTCCCTAATTCACACCTACTTCTAGTCAAAACCATCCATCGACCAACCTTCCTCTTCCCACTGAAAACATCAACCGGCTCTACTCCGCCATCACCCTCCCACCCTCTATCCCACTCTCTAAGAAATGAGAAAATAGAAAATTAGGGGGAAAAAAGAAACAAAAAATAATTCTAGTTTTCACCCTCGTCGCAATCTTGTTGAGTCATCGCTTGCCTCACAAGGAATAATTAAAAAATATAAAATTAAGTATTTGTGTGCATTATTTCAATGCGGCGAAGAAATTTGTGAAGTACACATGCACATTGTTCCAACACGGGGGAAATTCATGAAATAAGTAGACGTGTGCAATGTTCCAATGCAATGGCAAAATCCTATGTTTTTGCTTGTGCATATGACAGACATATGAGTGATTTTTTTAAGTATGGAAAGATAAACCCTCAACTATAGTGGCTGATGACACCAACCATGAATATCTTTTTAGCATGACGAGAAGGCCAAACACTCCAAATGTAGACAAAGCCCACAAAATAAGAATGAGTGTTGTACTAAAATAAACTTACATGAGATTTGTAACGAATGAATCACCTCGTCCACAAGAGCGAAAAAAACCTCCTTATTGCACTCAAAACTATATCGAACAACGTTGAACAAATGAAAAGGTCAAATGAATTTAAGAATGACAAAGTGAGCTAATGTTCATTCCTCACATAAATGAGAAACAATACCCAGTGAGACCAACCACACTTTACAACCACAAAGAAAAAAGGCATTACATCATAATGTATTCAAAAGATCACTACTCACATTCAACGCCAACGGATCCACAACACATACACACAAGCGAATAGAAGGTATAAGGATATGTTTTAAAAATTTGAAATAAAAAAGCTGATGGATCCACAGCATATACACGCAAGTGAATAGAAGGTATAAGGCAATGTTTTTAAATTTTGAAATAAAAACTTTGCGCGCATTTCAATGATAAGCGCCTATGCAAACAACCAAATTCGAAGATTTTTTATATCTCGCACGCATAAAAATTGTGATTATAAAATTTAAACAAACCACCTTGAGAAGCATACCACAGCATCAAGAAGAATAGCACTTCCTTGAAGAGCATGCAACTGCTCCGAAAAGTGCAAAACCATTTCAAAAATTAAAAACAAATGGTGTAAATAAAGAATATTCAAAAGGCGTGCAAATATATTATGTAAAAGCACTAAAATACGTACAAGTATATTATGTACACATAAAAAAATGTGCACGCATTTAAAGGAAAAGTCAAAATTCTCCGCATACGCTCCAATAAATGTGCTAAAGCTCAAATATAAAGCTTAAGAATATTACGAAGGGTTAAAAGCAAGTTAAACTAAAATCCCCATTTCAAATTGAAATCCTTGCTTGTGCTCCAACAAATACATCAAACCCTTAAATGTTAGGTTTAAGAATTTTACACTGGATAAAAATAAAAAATAACTCATATCAGAACTAATCCTCTATAAGAAAGTTAACAAAATCTACATGGTCGAAAAAAAATAAAATAAAATATCCAAATATCCTAATAATAGTCATATTAAGGAATCTCAACCAATTGAGACTCTATCTATAAAAATGCACCTAAATTTTCAAAGTAAATTATTGTAGGGTTTGAATTTCTACAAAAAAATATACAAATCTAATTAAAAAAATAATATTCAAGTGAAATCTACCATCCTAATATTAAAAATCAAAATCCATCCACCTTTGCTACCATTTAACAAGGGTAATAAATTCAAGAATAACTTCAACTCATAAAAAGTTAATATCTTATAGAGCATATTACTACAATTCATTCTCAAATAATTTCTCACTAGTAAAAACGTGGCATGTGTGCTCTAACCAATAACTTTGCAACTAAATGGCATTATAGGTAAACACTTATGACTGAGACCTTCTGGCCAAATAATTTTATGGTGAAATTGCATCAATAAATTAGAATAATGGCCAAAGTTTGTATGTTCCTTAGCAAAAAAAAATACTAGAGTAATGAATCATAAGGTGCACTTGATAGAGCACAAAACTGCCTGTTAGCTAAAGTCGACTTGAATTTATTAGTCTAGAAAAATTTCCACTCAAATCTACAAGGCACCCTCTAAAGAAACAACTCATGGATGCCACAAGAATCATTTAGTCAGGCCGGATCAACTATCTCATTTAACTAATTCGAATAGGAATCATGACAACCTAATACAATGAAATCATAGGATCTTGATCAGATTCATCAGCATTATACCCACCATCAGCTTTACACATAAGAAGACAAATTTCAAATCTCAATATCAAATTTGATATTACTATATGTTAGGTGGTTAATGTCTATCTAATTATTAGTCTTAATAAAAAAATTTCTCTCATTTGTAGAAGGGAAAATTAATCCTAAGAGCTTATACCTATGGGAAATCTAAAATCATATCTTAACGTCCTCACAAAATCAAAATAAAATCTTTGAGTGGTATCTTATCTTAAATCTAATATTTCTTATGAAAGTTTGACCCAGAAATCTATCCTTTAAAATTCTCCCAGCGAGAGGTTAGGTGCAAAATTTTGGAGCCCATAGTCATAACCTACATTTTGATAAAAATAAAATGCAACTTTTATTGAGTTAAACAAGTGCATAACCACATGATTCGGATCAAATGGCTAGGATTTTATATAAGTGATGGGATAGGTTCAGTATGAATATAAATTTCATGAATAGGGGGATATCAAATCTAATTTTGAAATCTAATGCTTCAAAATATAAATTTCATGAATAAGGGATATCAACTCTAATTTTAAAATCTAATGCTTCAATCGTCTTCTTCCTTAGATTCTTAAATGAGAAATATCCATGTAAAATCAATAGATTTCTATAGATTAGGGTACAAAACAGCGAGGTTGTGAGTTGAAAAATGTCAACAAAGGTGATTTAAATGGGGTTTATGCATACGCAACCACAAAGGTTCATAGACTTTGAGCTATCTAAGTTAAAGAAAGTATCTAATCAAAGCTATCATCCAATAACAAAATATCACTAACGCCTTTTAGTAGAGATGAAAACAACTGAGAAGGGGAATGTCACTTGTAAGCACTCGAAATATTCTAGATGTCTACACACCACCAACTCACTAGAGTTGACAAATGAGGAAGAAGAAGAGGTCTCGGTGGATTGACCCAACTAATGTTGAGATAAACTCCTTATTCAACAAGAAGAAGATCCTCTTCAATTTTGGAAGACGCCATGGATAAAAAGGAAGCTAGGGTTTCCTTTGAGCTTCAGCTTACAAGCTGCCAACTTCTCTAATTTTAATCGACTTCTTTGCCACTGCTCTGTCCTCTCTCAAGAGAAGAAATGAAGAGCTTCCTCTAAAACTCTCTCTTCTTTGCATGTTTCTCATTGAATGAAAAAAAAAATGAAATGCCTCCCTCTCAATTTTTTTTCTTTTCCTGGCTTCAAAATGAGGGTTCATGTTGAAAGAGCAGATGATTGTGGGAGAGGAAGTACTATGGCAGCCTTCTACTACTCTCTTAGTACCCTTAGCAAATGGATGCTAATAACTGGAATTGGAAAAGCATTAGAGGATTAAAACTAGTATTTGGAAGCTAGATTTAGGTTAAAATTGAACCGGGTGACCCAATTGGAATCAACTTGGGTTCAATCTAGGCAGATTCAACTAAATGAAGTAACCAATCAAGCCAAATTGAGTTGATTGATTCAATTTAGCAAAATTGAGTTAGTACGATCAGAAATTGATTGATTTGTCTAAATTAGGTTCAATATGACTCAAATTAAAGAATTTAAGATCAAATCGAGCAAATTAATTTAATTGAACCAATTGATTTAATCTAGTCGAATTGAGTTGGATCAAGTTGAAAATTGAGTCAAATTTAAATCGATTAGTTCAAATTAACTATTTATTGTTAGTGAGAAAAATGTTTGTTTGATACTTTGCTTGCTCAAGAAATTTTCATGATTTTTTTGCATTTGTTTTGTTAGATTGTTTGCATCGAATCTAGACAACAAAATAAAAATAGTATTGCCTATTCATTATCTTAGTATATATAATGTCATTGCACATTAGATTTGTGATAAAAACTCTTGACCCTAAGATGTCTTGCATCATAAACTTCTTAGTGTAACACAATGACTATTGAAACTCAACTTATCAAGCCAACACCAAGGCAATAAATATGCTTTTCTTCTTAGTGCAATTTAGCAATAAATATTGCTAAAATAAACAAGAATCCATGGCCAACCCATTTCTACCTATAGTTACTTAATAATATGCAGACAGGAGATTTCTATCCACATCAATCCATCAATATGTGGACAGTAACTTTTCATCGAGATCAATCAGTGGACAACAGCACTGCATTTCTGCTTCGTAATTAATTACGAATTTCATAACTAAAGATTGATTTTCAGATTTATTTCTTAGTTATTTTCTACATCTCATCTTGTTTTTCATATAAAATAGGGGAATAAAATTCAATCATATAATCTCTCATTTTCTAATAGCCGCTCTTGTCATTCAAATCTTCAAAATTTACATCCCTCTCTCCCTCTCCCTCGCTCGTGACATACTCTCCTTACCTAACTCTATGTTGTCTGTACCACCACCCCCCCCCCCCCCCGTCTTCGGTTTTCCTTCCATTCTATTTTCAAGCATCTCTAACCAGGTGGGGAGATCAAGCAAGTGGACAAACTGGAACCTCGTATGACCTACTTAATTCTTTTAGCAAGCAGGTCATGTTCAGGTCGCCATGTCTCAAGAAGTAATAATTAAAAGCTCAATGCATAACTGTAAAAGAATACAAGATATAAGAAAAACAGCTAATGATTGAAGAACAGGCAGAATAACAGATAATTCCAAAATATGTGAAGGATAATGTACCTTGTGTTGCTAAAATGATACTTCACGTCAATGGTGAAAGAACAAAATTATTTGTGACTATGGGCAAGCAACTAACCTGGGCAACTCGTACACATGATGCAATTTCCGTCCTTTGAGTAGTTAGGTCTTTTCCCTGTATGCAAGCTAAATCATTGCTGTTCCTAGTTCTGATTTTACCACCATGGATAGAAATAGAGTCGTGCTTGCTTTCGCATGTCCTCAATACAGAATAAACGACCCCTTTCCTGTGACTATGCACATCTAACCCATGAGAGTCTGTCAAACTTGGCAGAAGATCTGAAGTTGTATAGGATGGGGGGAGAACCCATGTTACTGGCATGCCAAGTGCGAGGGGAGGATCAGGCACCACTGTCAATGTCTTGGAAGCAGTGTAATGTACAGTTTGAGTGGTGCCGGATAACAGGAAGTCACAAGAAAATGAAACAGAAACTTCTGCTCTTCCAGAAGATCTATTTGAAAATAAACAATAAGTTATTGAACAACAAATGCTGATTATTATTAAAGTACAAGGTAAATCATGCAGTGCAAGTCCTTACCATAAGGTTCTTGAATATAGACACAAAATTCAAATTGAAATACCATAAAGTATAATCACCATGCAATTCGCAACAATAACGTCCGTGGGCAAAATTGTAAGATCTTCAAAACATGTTCATTGTCATTGAGACAACCAAAATGAACAAGGAAAATGACTGACTTGCATACCGTAAAATGCCCACAGGATCTTTCTTTCAATCTAACTAATGAACTCTTGCTGATTGCTATGCCTTAGTTTCAAATTCACAGTCGTCTAAATAATGACATATTGGAGAAAATTTAAAAGAAATGAACAGCTACTGTAAGAACCGGGCCTGGCCAATTCAATTGAACCGGCCTATTACTGCAGCAAAGAGCAGAACTGCGAGCAGAACAACAACTCGAGCAGGCTGCGTGCGTGCATCACATGGACGGGTCGGATCGCATGAACGGGCGAAGAAACATGTACGAGAGTGAAAAATAGCGACTCCTCACACGAGACAACTTCGTTTTGCTATGTCCAGTTAAGACAAACGAACGAAGGGAGCCGAAAGAAACCGATCGAGAGGAAGAACAACGAGAAGGAAGGTAGGTTTTCCAATTCCATTCAGTTTGTGCAAATTTTTTCTGTGATTTAATCCTACGAAAGGATCAATTATCTTAAGTGAAGGCAGAGAAAGGAATGGAGAGAAAGAGAATAAAATAAGGAAAGAAGAAAATTTTTTGGAAAGGACAAAACGACTTACTATTTCTGACAACAGAGGAAATAGTAAGTGATTTAAATTATTATGTTACATTCAAAATTATTATTTTGAATTTCTCTAATTGACAAAATAATAGGTGATTGTCAAATAAGAAGAAAGAATCTAACGGGTGAAAGTCTCATTTCACAAAGGAAGAAGTAAAGATTTGATTGGTTGAGGTAATTAAATTTAATTTATAATATTTAATTTGCAACTACATTAGATTATTAGTAGATGTTGTAATCATAATTATGATTTAGCAAATAAGAACTACTTCATGTTTGATAGTTATATAGATGATTATCGACACCTTTGAAGTTATTATTAAAGACGTCAAATCAATTTAGGTGCTGTTTGGTTGCCAGAAAAGAAAATGCAGTGTAAAGTAAATGCAATATAAAGTAAATGTAATGTATTCCGAGTACTTTGAGATTGTTTGGTTGTCTGTAAAGTAAACGCAGGAGAAATGTTTCCCTTGTTTGGTTAGGTATATCCAGAGTAAAGTAAAGTGATATATTTGTAATAATTTTTTTTGGCATTCTAACTAGTGTATTTATAAAAATAGTTTATTTACAATAATTAGTATTATTTGATTTTATAAAGGTGCTGTTTGGTTGCCGGAAAAAAAATGCAGTGTAAAGTAAATGCAATGTAAAGTAAATGTAGTGAATTTTGAATACTTTGAGATTGTTTGGTTGTCTGTAAAGTAAACGCAGGAAAACTATTTCCCTTGTTTGGTTAGGTATATCCAGAGTAAAGTAAAGCGGTATATTTGTAATAATTTTTTTTGGCATTATAACTAGTGTATTTATAAAAACAGTTTATTTATAATAATTAGTATTATTTGATTTTATAAAATAAAACTAGTGTATTTATTTATTGCACTATCTTATTATAAATTTTTTTGAGATTATAAGATATAATATTCTACTGTGTATAAATTTAGCCGACGGTGGTGGCCGGCGATGGCGGAGGTGGTGGTCGACAGTGGCGATCAAAGGTGGTGGTCGACGGTGGTGGCCATAGGTGGTTGCTGGTGGTGGCGGAGGTGGTGGCCGGCAGTGGCGGTCAAAGGTGGTGGTCGACGGTGGCCAGAGGTGGTTGTCGGTGGTGGCCGACGGTGGTGGCCGGCAGTGGTGGTCAAAGGTGGTGGTCGACGGTGGCCAGAGGTGGTTGCCGGTGGTGGCGATCAAAGGTGATGGTCGACGGTGGCCAGAGGTGGTTGCCGGTGGTGGCGGAGGTGGTGGCCGACGGTGGTGGCCGGCGGTGGTGGTCAAAGGTGGTTGCCGGTGGTGGCGAAGGTGGTGGCCGGCAGTCGGAGGTGACCGACAAAGGGTTGCAATGCCCTTGAGTTTGCAATGTATTTAGAAGTCGCCCAAATCGGAGGAATTCTAAATGCACCAAAAATGAACTAGAACAGAATACACTGCATTTGTTTTACTTTACGTTGAATTTACTTTTCATCCAATCAAACACCAAAATTCTCAAAACCCCTGCATTTGGAATACTTTACACTCTAAATGCAGCAAACCAAACAGCCCCTTAATGTTATTGTGACAATATTTACTTTATAAAACTAGTTAGCACTGATTAATGCAATTTAAAATTATTTGAAACAGTGGAAGATTAGATTAACCTAGTGTATAAAGGTGAAGTGCTGAAGCCAATAAGGAACATATCTCAAAAAGGAATTTGAGGTAAAATTACATTAAGTAAACATTTATGTGAAATTAATAAAAGTTAGAGATAATAATATTTTATGTAATTGTGTGCGTAATTTTAGGTTGCATTAAGAAAGGCTATCTTAAGGATGAACTAATTTAAAGGAATTGAAGCACGAGAATCATTAAAGTGGGTAATTACAGTTGTTTTACAACAATTATATTCTTTTATTTCTCATGTCAGTTTTAAATACCATATATTGTTTATTTAATTATTCTGCATAAATGTTTATTATGCCCAAAAATGGAGTAACAAATAAAGTATAATGCAATATATATAGGCATGTGTAAAATGTAAATATATATTGATTAAAAACATGTTAAGAAATAAAATGAAAAAAATAATTAATAATATGTAAATGAAGTATAAATGAAAAAGAAAGAGTGTATGCATGTAAATTACAGTAGTTCACCCCCTTATGGTGCTGGTTGGGGATGCAACATACCCATACATGTTAAATGGAAATGAAAAATTTAAATTAATGTACCTTTATTGGTACATTTAGACGGTGCTCATGCACTAATTGAAATGAAAAATGAATAAATGTCAAATGAAAACAAACGAATGAAATAGAAAAAGAAATGAATTAATTGGAAAGGTTAACTACAAGGGTATACTGCATATAAAATGTTATATATGTTTAATGGTATAAAAGACAAACGAACGAAGGATCGGAAGGAGTGGAGGACGCGCAAGTTTTTTTTTCTTCTCCGAATTTTTCCTTTTATCGTTTTGAATTGTCGATAGTTGGTTATGGCTCTGAAGAGGTGCATCGTTTGGCGAGGTGGGGCCGGATTGAAAGGCAACGAAGAGATGTTTCTCTTTGATTTTTTTTTCTTCCATTTTTTAAGTCAACAAATACAATATTTGTGATACAACACCATGAATTATTTGCAAATAAACAAAACAAAGCCATTTTCAGCTAAAAAAGGACCTTTTCTCCTTCCATTTTAGTCATGAGATCATAACTTTATGAATCCAAAATAGTGAGCATTCGACAGCTTAGTAGAGGCTACTTATTTATCCAGGCTTATCACTAGAGAACATGATTGCCAGAACCTATTCCATTTTGGCAAATGACAAAAAAATAGATAAAGTATCAGATAATTCAATCATCTTGAGCTCTCTCTGTTGTCATGCAATATTAGTTATGTTCTAGAGATAATTCAAACCAGGAAAGATTACTAATAAAAACTACCCATGAGTTATGTTCCAAAATTGCACAAGAAAGTGTTGTAGGATTGCACTACAAATGAGATAGTAAAATTAAATAAAGCAAGTTGACAGTAAGTAGCATTTACTAGCATCAAGAAGACTTGTAAAAGCACAAAAAGAGTAAATACCGTCCAAACAATTCCTTGATAAATCCAACATCACTATCATTGAAATTACAGAAAGTGGACCATCCATCCGCACACTGTAATTGCAATTTCTCGACAACTGATGTCAAGGATCCAGCTTCTTTGCGTTGCACAGTCTATATAAGAATAAAAATTGCATAAACTTGCCAACAGGTTCATAAAAAAGGGAACATCAAAGACGGACACAAAGATTCACCTTTTCATTGTCCACCGTCCATTCATAGTTGTTGCATACCTCATAGAAAGAAAATAAGCTTCCCTGTCGATAACAAAAACTTGCACCATATAATGCAACTTCCACCACACCAAAAATGATAAACAACATATAAACAAAAGACGAAAGCATTTTAGAGACATACCTGAAGAAACGAGGGAAAAATTGGCATTTTGCAACCAATACATAGTTGGTCACTCTGCGAACTCAAAATCATTATTGAGGGGACCCCGACTTCAACTCTACTATATGCTTCACAAATTAAGTCTCCTGTTTGTCCATAAACTGCAGCACGGACAGTCTAAAATTGCAAACAGCAAAAAATTCTACATAAATACTGAGCCTTTAAAAAGCTGAAAGACAACTACTACAACAACAATATTAAGCCTTTATCCCATTAGGTGGGGTCGGCTACATGAATCCTTTTTCTCCATTGTATTCTGTTAAAAACACGAAAGACAACTATATAATAAAAAATTCATAAATGTTAGATTTACGGTAAGACATAAGATAAATTCTACAATATGTAAAACGCTAGAGAAAAACGGAGGCAAAACATGAGAAAGTGAAAAATAAATAAATAATAAAATATTAAAAAAATACACGTACCCATGAAAAATATTCATATAAGAAACGCACGAAATTGTTCATTGAGCATAGAGCGTCAAACCACAATTCCCATCCTCATACTATTTCAGTTAGATCAAATTCCTACAACAAGGCCTAAAAATAAAAAGAAGCTGAAACAACTTACAGCATTCCCAATGGAGATAGCAGAAAGTTTTCCAGAAGATGCCTGAACTACTGCAGTCGCTTCATCCATGCTTGCATACTCCATAAATCCTCCAGTGATTGGACCACCTTTGGCTGTGAGCTAACCGAAGGAAACAAAAACAGCAATGTGATGAATAAATAAAGTATGAATTAGTTTCAAGCACACATATGAGGAAGCATTTAAGTGGAGAAAATAGCACTATGAGAATTAAAATAAAAAAAATGCTTTATCTTAAGTGATTTTGAATGAGCAAACTCAGCCTATTCTAATTTATCTAGCACTTCGTGCAAACGATAGTATTATTTTGACTTGAATGAATAGCACCATAAAATGATCAGGTCACTTAATGAAGAATCAACTGCCAGTTCTGATGCCAAAAAGGTAAATAAAGTGGTTGATTTTCTGACGCAGCCTAAAAGCCTACTTAGAAAGCTGGATCAAGGACACATAGTTGTAGTTGTGTAATTAAGATAAAAAAGCAGTTTAAAAAAACAAAAGAATAACTGATGTTCTTACCAAATAAGAAGAACCAGGCGTAAGATAAATATAATCAGGATGCAATTGCAATGGTTTGTAAACTTCAACCTTAACACTTTGACTTAATCTTTCATGTCCAGACCGTTGTCTCGCACGGACCTAAAAATTTCATGAAAAACTAGTCATGCATTCTGAGAATTGACTGCAGTATTTTCAATATTGAGCTTAAAAATAATAATAATAGCCAGATTAAACAAACTTACATAAATACTTGTAATTCCCACAGCTGCAGCTCTAACTGAAAAATTAGAGCAAACCATTACAATGCTTGAAGAATTATTCTTTCCAATAACCTCAACTATTCCATCCTCCAGATGGACATGAATATTCATATATGCGAACTTCAGAAAAGGAAGAGTATTTATAAGCATATAAAGTTGCAGTAAAAACAAGAAATTATGATCAATGGTCCAATAAAAAATAACTAAAAAGCTTGCAATAGACAAAAGATGCTTTCATAGAACTGTTATGCATTCTAATATTAAGAATAAGCTTAGCTTAAAGAGCATGAACAAAACAATAAATAAATCTTTTTGTGGACAGACTTGTCAAAGAATTAAGTTGAGATAAGATTTGTGCTGAAATACAAAAGTTCATCCTGGGCTACGACCTAAAGCTTGAAAGGAGGTTGGTTAATAATTTTTAACAAGAGTATTATGGTTAGGTCTCTAAATTCAAGTACGTTATTTGGGATCCAAGCTTGATTCATGTTGTCAAGCAAAAGGGAATACATAAGAGAGTGCATCACAAACTAATAATTAGAAGAAATTTTATTTTAATCTAATCATAATGCAGTTCGAATACGTCATATATCCAAAGCCTGCTTAACTAAGATAATCATAGACATTCACACGAATTTAGGATAATTGGTTATCTCAAATATAACCTAACTACAAAATATTTTAATAGACCGGGATAAATTTCTTAGTCGATAAATAGGCCATTTGTATAGATGATAAAGTGGTTGTTGTGACACTTTGGAGTTAGTTTATTATTTCATAGAGCCTAAATCTTATATCCTAGGCCATGTTAGAATCTATTTTTTATTTTCTTTCAGGACTCTTGTGTTATTGGGACATTGAGTCAGGTGAAGTATTTTGGGCCTTTATGTTGTTACGTCTTGTGTTGTGGAAATTGTGTGATGTTAATATTTCATGATGCTGGTTGTATAAGCAAGAGCATGGAGATAGCCTAGCCATTTTATGCATTAGCCTAGTCAAATTACCCCCATTTAGCCCTTTTGATCAACAATTGACCACCATCACCTTAGCCTCCACATCATCATTTAGACTTGTCACCGTACTTTTGATTTGTCATGTTAAAATCCTACATAGCTTGGTCACCCTCTCTCCCTCATCTCTCCTTGCATTATTCAAGATCCTTCATAATGACATAGAATTGAATGGTCTCCTTGGAACCTTGTTGAAACCTTTGGAAACCAACATTAACACTTCAAAACCTCTCCTCTATTACTCCTCCACACCTTCCCCATAACATTAATATCCCTCTCCTATCTTATTTAGCTTTTAGGGCTACCTTTTACTGGTCTATAAATAGTGGTATATGTTGTCACGATCCGATCCAGAGGCTCGAATTAAAGAGGGAACAAACAGTCGGACGGCTATTTAAAATTTCATTTGTTAAAACTATTTCCAATACACTAAAAAGCCACTAAACCTCAAGTCTATTAAAGTAAAATGCTATAAATATCTTTCTCTTGAAGCATTGCACCTACGATAAACATTCTCTCATTTCCCACTCATTTAAATTATTTGAATAATATCAATATACATGTCACGACCTGGCCCAGATACTCAATTTAACGAGGCGGGAACTAAAAATCGGACGGCATGATCAAATCATTATAGTTCATAACCAATGTAACATACAATTTACTCAATTTTACTGAAGAGCCACTAACACAATTTTCTCAAATACTTAACATTTGCATAAATCATACTTTACATGTTTTCAATGTTGCGTCGTCTTCTATAGACGAACTCCTCCCTTTCTGCCATTTCTAATCTCTGAAGACTTATTTGAAACATTTAAATTTGTGGTTTGAGTTCTCAGTGGATAATCATTTTCAATTATAAACAATAAAATAGATTTTTCGATATAATGCATACTGCTTTCTCTCTTAATGTCAATACACATACATCTTTCATGCATTATAAACATTAATCTTACACAAGTCCTTTTCTTGGTATTCAATCAATTTTAACATGTCTTTTAATACATTACTATTAATAAATTTAACATTCAATTCCTTTCAATATCCATTTCCCCATTTCTATTTATACAGGAGCACCGTCTAAATGTACCAATTAAGGTACAACCATTTTCATTTTCTTTTTCTTTTTCTTTTCTTCTTTTCCTTTTTAACATGCATGGGTATATTGCTTCCCCAGTCAGTACCATACGGAGGTGAACTCCTGTAATTTGCAATACATTTTACTTGTTATATTTACATCTATTTTATTTCCATACATATATAACTTTTACTTTTCCTTTTCTTTTCTATTTTCCATTTCATCCTTATTGATACATTTGCATATCGCATATCTTACATGTACATATCTATAAATATTACTTTTCACTTTCATAAAACTTTCAAACATTTATAACGGATGAATTTGTTCAAAAGACTATAAAATCATGAGATGATTATACCTTCAACATTTGTAATACACAATTAATCAATTATTTAGAAGATTGTAAG
The DNA here is from genome assembly GCA_019925795.1 of Dendrobium chrysotoxum. NCBI lineage: Eukaryota > Viridiplantae > Streptophyta > Magnoliopsida > Asparagales > Orchidaceae > Dendrobium > Dendrobium chrysotoxum. Next base: position 73,727,637 of record CM034305.1, on the reverse strand, counting down.
CATAAATAAAAATCATGAAACAACATAATTTACCCACTTTGATCTTTCAAATCTTCGATCCTTGTCTCAACCTAAAGAGAGATACAATAAAGAAAGTTTACATAAAATTAACTTTCATCAAATCTCTCAATAACATCTATCTAATTGATTCTTATCTCAGCCTCAAATTTTTATTCTTGTTGAATTCCTTGAAGAACCCAACTTCTACAACTTGATCTCTTCCTTTCTAAAATTCCTAAATCCACACAATATAATTTTCAGGAAATATAATTAAATAACAAAATTTAAATAAAATTATACAATAAAGAATTTACTTACAAAAGAGAATTTTCTCAAACTTTCTAAATCAATCTTCCTCTCCCAAAATTCTTTCTCTTTGCTTTCAATCCCTTCTTTTTTCCTTTAAAAAAGTATCATTCGCTTTAAATGAAAAAATCGACGAAATTTATAAGAAAAAGGGAAAGAAAAATTCAACAAAACTTCTTCTCTCTTTCCCTCGATCATTCCTTTCGTTCGTTGAAACTTCTTCCAAATTTATCACTCCTTTAACAGTAGGAATGAAGAGGAGTTATTGATTCTTATCCTCAATCACGATGGATTACTAAAAATGGCGAATCAAAATCTCTGAAAACCTCCTCTGCGTGCGGTCCGTTCCGCCCAGTGTCCGCTTCGCCCTCTATTTCGCAAATAGAAGGGGCGGGTGGTTACGGGATGCTTTTAATAAGTGTTGGCCGGTTTAGTTTAACCGGCCAAACTGAACCCAAACTGGTTCGTTACAATACATTCAAAATATGGAGTTAGTTATAATAAAAATCAATGAAAACATCATATTTCTAAATTACAATAATATAAGACCCTTGAAATAATATGCATATTTGTTGTAAACTATAAAACAATTTTATTTAATAACCTTAAAATTTGAAAATGGTCATAAATCATATCATATGCATATATCTTATCATGTCATAGCCTTTCTTATAATTATTACAACCATCACAAGAGACACCGTTTAAATAGTACTGATGAAGGTACTTCCTTTTCTATAAACTTTTCAAAATCATTTTCCATTTCACATCCGTGAGTACATTGTATCCCTAACCAGTATCATAAAAAGATGAGCTCCATCATTCAATCATGCACATGCAAGCATTTCTACTTAATAACTTTATTTGCATGCTCTATATCATTTCACATAATATCAATATAAGACTTGTACAAATCATATGAATTTATATCATCAAGCTCAATATGATCAATTGAATTAAACAAGCATAACACATAAGTAATTCGCAATAATAAAAAACTAATAAATGCATTTAGCGAAAGCTATTCCATCAAGATAATATAGGAATATGATACTAACCTTGAGTTTCACTTTTACTTCTTACTCCAATGTCATTATATTTAACACATATATAAAAACATTCTTATTTTCAAAATAGCTCGCAAACTCTCTAGCTCAAAATTTAAATTTTATCTTTTAAATAAAATATATTAATTAATATCAAATAAGTTTTCTAATTAAATATCATATATTATTGAATTTCAATGCCTTCTCTTTACTAAAATTTAATGCAATATTTATAAGCTAATAGTATTTTAAATTTATAATGATAAAATAAACTTTTATTGTTTAACAAATATATATACTTATTCTCTACTCTTATAAATCTATGTTATATAATTAATTTATTATTTATAAAATCTCATATAAATACATTGAATTTATATAATAAAATAGCCTTAAAATCTCATTGTCATTATGTTCAATTAAATAATATTACATAAAATTTAATTGCAAAATATATGTAATAAATTTTCTTAATAACATTTCCCAAAATCTAATTAATTTATTATAGATTTTATCTATAATTCAATAAATTTTAGATAATAATAATAATAATTTAATAATGTAATTACATAAACTTAAGTTTTATCTTAATATGATAAGAATTATAATTAGTCACTATCGAGTTTTTAATTAAAAATCTAAATATTCTTTTGTATCTCATAATTAAATAATTTATTCTTTATTCTCAACAAAATCTAAATTTTTAAAAAATAAAAACTCATAATAATCAACTCTTAAATGTTCTAAAGTAACCTTTCTTTCTGATGTCGGCCGATCCCTAGCTTCAGAACACTCCTTACCCCCTGCTATCTCTTTCTCCCCCATCTCACCCTGTCACCCTCTCATCTCTAATTTATAGTGACGAAGCCCAATGACTCCAAATGATGGAGCCGAACCGAGCTCCTCGTCTTCCTCACGAGAAAGAACCAACAACCTCATCATCCCCTTCATCTCCCTCGACTTCCAAGTGATAGAATGAACTATTTCATTCCCTTCATATTCTTCATTCGTACATGCCTCCAAGTAAAGAAACTGATGCGCCTCAAACAGCAGAGCAGCTCGTTCATCTTCCTAGCGACTCAAAATCGACACAGTGGGTCAACTGCCACGACAAACCCTTCATTTTTTGTTATGGGGTGGAACAAGCAATCGACAGTGTTGCTTCGTCTTCCCACACGAGGACAATCGGGAATAACATCTTCATCTTCGTTGACTCCGCGCGGCAGAATCAACGAATTCCTTTGACTCCTTTGTCTTCTTCCTCCTCTTCATCTTCTTGTGACCAAGGTAACAAAACCAACTTACGTTGGTTTAGGCTCTTACATATGTCTTCACATTTTATCATGTTATTGTTATGTTAATGGGAGATTAGTTCTTGAGTCCTTCCGCTCTTCTTTGCTTGCTTTTCACCGCAAGTGAAGCTCTACATAAGTGTGAATGTCTCACCACATCGCTTAGAGAAATTCTAAGGAATGAAAACCTTGCAAAAATGGATTGTTCATAGAAGTTAACTTCAACTTATCCATGCTCTACCACTGATTACTTTAAATACATCAGATATTAGATAATCCATAGCTTTCATTTCATCTAAGCTTTCATAAAGTTAGCCATCTATGACATTTAATTTAAAAAGAACATCTTCTCACCCTCATTATGTTTTTATCATCATATTTATGCTCAATAGTAGTTATGTGTTTATCATCATTCCCTCATAAGAAATTAAAAATTTGTTCGTGTAATCATCATATTTACGCATTCAAATTTAGTTTACATTCATTCTATAGTCATTTACACACATCCTACATTAGTTTTAAATTATTTTACAATGCTTTACCTTCATAAGACTTTTTGTACAATAATTTAATGAAACATAAAAGATCATAAGAAGATGGAAATGACAGAGATATTATGTTGAGACCAAAGATGGAAATAATTACAGTAATGACACATACTAATTGTTTTCATGCTAAAGCATGCAACCTCTCAATCGATGACCCCATGAACTTATGAGACTTTATGTGTGATTTATTATTTATTTGAAGATAACTCATTTCATTGATAGTTACATGTTTTATAGGTTAAGTAATTAAAGATCAACCTACGAGATGATTACCTTGAGCCCTAGGCCTATTTGCAGCAATTACTACTCAAAGAAATGCACAATCTGGTGATCTCAACACATTTAAAGATTCAAAGTAAAGGTATCATCCAAGTGCATTAGTCTAGTTTGGGTATTTAGAAATTATTGAAAGTAAATTTATAGAGTAGGATTTAGCTAATGAGTTAATGATGATGAATAAATTAAACTGAATTAAATTTTACTTATGATTATCCAAAATATATTTATAATTTTACAAACATTGATTCAAGATTTTTGATAATTTACTTGACTTTATTTGTTATTTAATTGATTTATAACCAATTAAACAATTATATGTAAATTCATTTATTAATCATATATTTAGTGATTAAGTTCTTTAAGGCTTTTACATGACCTGGATAATCATATATTCATTTATTAAATATATATTAATCATAAATTCATATATTTACATTTTATTTATGTATATATATGTATGTATGTATGTATGTGTGTGTGTATATATATTATCATATCTTAATTATGTACAAATACTATAATTATGTTAACAAATTAAGTTATATAAATTTTATTTTTATAATGATAATAATTTCAAAAATAATTAGTGTTTTATACCCTAATCCTCCTCCAAATTCCTAAAGGCAACAAAACAATTTTGCTCCAAAAGATGAAACCTTTTGTAAGAAGTGTGTGTGTGTGTGTGTGAATACATATATGTCATTTATTTTTAGTTTATTATCATTATAACAACTTACACTAATTTAATTCGATTTCAATTAATAGCATATGTATCCTCATTCGTAAATCCTTATCGCTCAAACATGTCGACTTCATATCATAGTCTTGCAAGCGGGAGATGTTTTAATTCATTATCATGCAATAACCCAAATAATATGAATGTCTATTTTTGTTGTTTCTGGACGAGACGAAACAACAATGATCGAGAGATTTTAATTTGGCCAAGTTATTTCAAAATAATTTTGACCCACAATGCATCCATCTTTTTTCCATTTTGACCATGATTGATCGGATCAATTTTTGGAATAGTTGTTGAGGTCAATAAAAGGAAGACACTAAGGGTTTCAATATAGAAATAATCATGAAAAGCCAAATCAAATTCAATTGAGAATTTTGAGTTCAAATTAACTCATATAAGATTCAGACTAGATTTGTGATAGCTTAAGTTGTCCAAAAAAAATTTGGGCCAACACCTGCCAGCTAAAATTAATGATTTCAACAATTTTATTTCTCTTTCTTTTATTTTTTCAATAAAAACTCATATAAATTCTATATGTTTTCTAGTTGTAACATCCAAATCGAGTAATTATACCCATTTCGGTCGGGTTGACACTAGCGCATCATTACTTGAGTGTTTACTGTGGTACGTCAAGTTGAGCTCAAGTGCGATTTTGTTTACATAGTTTTAAATAGGTCGAGTTCGAGTTAATTATATTCAAATTGGAAATTTTTCGATAGGGTGCGTACCCCACCAGTTAAACATAATTTACACCCCAAAAATACATTATAAAAAAAGGCCAAGAGAGTATCTACATAGTCAGTAAGATTTGCCTATGTGCATGATCGTATAGGGAAATCTATGATATCACTAGTCCAATGAAAATTTAAAAAATGCCATATTTGACTACTCCAGCATTCTCTCTTCTAACTATTAACTCTTCAATATTTTTCTTATCTTTTTCTTCTTTTGTTCTGCATATTACATATCCCTCTCTATCATTGATCTCGCTTGTCTATTCTCTATCTCTCCACTATTATTTTGATTGCATTTCTTCAAAAACTCGAGAAAAACTCTAATAGAAGAATGATCCAAAATGTCATTCAACAAAATTTATATGCATAGTTTTAGCAAGTAATATTATACAAGAAACCTATCCAATACTATATTTCCCTATAACACACCAACCATTGCTCATGAGTCACATCTGTTAAGCCCATAATTGATCCTTGTCGCTAGAAAAGCCAAGCACCAGCTTAACGACTTAGTCATCACTCATCTACACAACTCATCCAACAATTGAGGCCTTCATTAATGGCCTTATCCCATCGCCGACACAGGGGCCACCATTACTCACCTCCGACCACAATTGGCTCCCAGGCCATCCTACTCACCTCTGCCCCTTTCTGAGCTGAAGGACTTGCTTAAAAATTGATGCTATTTTGAAACCCTTGGAGTAACCATCAGCCAGTATAGCTACCACTATCGAAACCCTCAATTATTGCCTCCATAATTTTTTCATTGCTCCTTGCTCCTTCTGATCCAAGCACCCCAAAGAAAAATATCTTCTATCTTGCTAAAGCTTTGTCCCTCATTAGGACATTTTCCTCCTCAATACATATTTTCCATTGACAACTCTGGGAACCTGAGATCTACCAAAGCAGCATATTTTCTTCTCATTGCTTACTTCACTCAAGCCTTGATCTTTTTAAATAGCTTAACATAGGTGGTGGAGGGAAGCAAATTTAGGAAAAATAATTGATGCAGAACCTAGGAAACTAAGTAACTATAAGAGATTTTTGATGTGATTGAATCCAAGAATTTCATTTTTGATAACAAATATATGATGAGACAAAGTGTAAAGAATCAGGATAATGATAAGAAAACTATTATCTACATCACTAAACATTGATTAAGATGTTATATTTTGATGAAAGTATAATTAGGAATTTCCCTAGGGGTAAGTACACCACAAAACCTGATGGGACTTGATCATCTCTATAGGGGTAGAAGGGCCATGAAAGACATGTTTCCATCATGATTAAAGTATTCATTCATCCTTGATTAACAACAAAGTGGGCATCAACTCCATTAGCAGTTCGAGTAGTTGAATTCTTGGATGGTAAACTCACTTTAATTCTTGTCAGCATTTCGATTGCATTCCAGAGCGATTAATATCTTGGTTGATAGAATGCAGTTAGAAGCTGAACAAATTAGCCCTTCCTGGCATGCATAGATAGGGCGATGACACACAAACGTCATAGTATGGTCGACCAAGATGTTAATTTTCCACCTAAAAGTACCATTGAATCATAAATATTTAATTTATAACCAAGCATGGAGCAGATGTAATTCAGGCATAATTAAATATCTTTCTTGTCCTCTTATTTTATTCCGTACTAATTATCATATACCTAGCATTCCAAATACGGCTGTAAACAGGCCATAGGAAGGTTCATTAGGGTGCAAGCTCGAATAGTTACTGGGCAGCAGGCTAAGGACTAAAGCTTACAATTCAGTTGCTAAAGTTTGAAAAAAAAAAGTTTTTTTTTAAACTGATCATAAATAAAAAAAAAGAGCAATTGAAGAGTACCATCAATAAAAACATCATTAAAAGCAATTCGGAAGAAAATCCTTTTACCTGGGAGGACTCAAAGATATATCCATCATTGGTTCCTGCTACAACTTCAAAAGTTCTAATAGTCCCTTCCTACCAAAGATGAGGTACTTCAAATAAGTGATGCAGAAATATTTACCCACAAAAAAGATTTAAAGTACCATGAGGCTGATCTCTTCTTCAGAAGCAATCTTAATCCACTCCACATTTGCAACTTTGACCTGTAAAACTTGTGTAAAACGTAGGATACCGAAAGAATAATTGTTTACAGAACAAAGAAAATACAGATTAGGGTGATTAAAAAGGTGAAAAGCAGCTTATCACTTACAGAGAATAATTATTTACTAGTGCGCTGAACAAAACGGAACTAACTCCACATATATCTGTCCAAAGAATCTTCAACAACGATCCACAATTTACACTCAAAAGATAAGGCTAAGAAATGAAGTGAATTTCAAACTATACCGTTATCAAACATGCAAAGTGTTTGTATTTAGGGTCCCTGCTAGTCTTTGGCTTTTATTATTATATTTTTATTTTTGTTGGAGTTTCTATGCACATACCTAAGAAGTTCCATGATGAAATTTTATTGGAAATTTTTATTTAGTGCCCTTTTAGGGTCCCTACTAGTCTTTGGCTACCTCATTTGAATTGCTTGCTAATCCTAATGGTTCCTCACTGTTTCAAAGAAGCTTACCTGCTATCCCATGGTTCTCCCGTACTAAGTCCAATGCCCTGTTCTGCAGCTTTACCTGCTATTTTCTGTTAAAACGGCTGCATTTCTTACATTTCTGAATTTGGTTACCTATAAAACTAATTGTTTGCTGAAATAATTTTTTATTTGGATTCTCAATTCCCTTTTCTTCCAACTTATTAAGTTCCATGATGAAGTAAAAGAATTGAAGAATTCCAGAAGAAACATCCACTTGTGCAACTGAAAGCTTGCTTCTCTCGTGAATTCTTACCTGTCTTCTTTTTTATTCCTTTGATCTTCCTTCTTATGCTTTTGTTATTAATTTAAAGTAAGATGAGCATGAAAATCACACTTGCGTGAGTTTCTGGATCCTTATGCTGCAACCTAATCTCAATTAAAATACCATAGCTCTTTCATCTGCATTAATTTCTATCATATTTTTAATTTGTCTCAGCATGATGATTAGTTATTTAGGATTAATAATTTAATAGTTTATTTCCTACAAAGTTTGCATGTTTGTTGCATTGTTTTTCCACATCACAGTTTAGATCTTCAATAAAAACCCTAAGGCATATTGCATCAAAAAATCAGTATTGAAACTGATATTAGATGTTAAATATATGTCATATTGTCAACTAAAAATTGACCTTAATATCAAGGTCACTTAACAGATAAACTTTTAGAAATTTTAAAAATACAACTAACTAAGCTAATGAATAAAAAAGATAAAAAATGGAAGAAATAAATCAAGCTAGGGAATGAATTGAAATTTCGAAAACTGCTCATTTTCAACTAATGAACAACAACATGAAGTTAATCCTACAAAAGAACAGGTCGATCAAAATGTTAATTCGGATAGACGTTGGGAAAATAACATGGTCTCAAAACAATAGACCTTATAAAGTATATGAAAAAGAATTACGATAGTAGTAAAAGTCTGATGTATGATTTGGATGATAAACAAAAAAAAAGTAAAAGTTCCATTATTTGATGGTAGGATAGATTTTTAAGGTCTTTTTTATTCAGTGATATATATATGAATAATTGTTTTGAATTGCTAGCTAAGTTTGGTGAGCATCAATTAAGAATTGTTTAAGTTGAAATTAATTCACCTAGCTTAAATGGATTGGATAAGCATCAAATATAAAGGAAAGTCTTCGTAGAGAACCCACAACATAGATCAAAAAACACAAGTAAAGAAAAACATATCACATTGTCATATCATATAATCATCATTTGCTTCTTAATTTTAAAGCTTTAAAAAAAGAAACAAAGACTATAACTAAAAATATAAATAAATTTAAGGGCTAATATTGAATATAAAAATAAAGTTAAAGAATCACGGACGCAAAATAGCAAAGGATCTCAAAACAACAATATGTAGGTTCAAATCTAATTTAAGTTCGGAATTTAAAGAGATATGACACCCCATATTATTTCATCAATTTTACATGCTTTAAAACTTGTATTCGATTTTCAAAGAATATTGAAATTTCTAAAGGAAAAGTACATGACTTTGTCAAATCATGATCGATTGCTTAATGAAATTAAATATGAGAATCACGAAAAAATACTACCACTAATAACATAACTAAATGTAAGGAATTATTGATGTATTCTAAAATAACGGGAGAACTTAAACAATGCTTTCTAGGTTTACCTAATATAAAAAGAGAGATGACACCACATCACATTCCCTGACTAAAGCATGCTTCCTAGCTTATATTTGATATTGAGTTAATGCTTAAATTACACATATCTAAGAGAGCTACTGCATATACTAAACTTCCATCTTTTCATCAAAATAAACAAACCTATTGCACAAAATGGATTTAAAAGTTGTTAAACCACTATAAATAAATAAAACAAAGCAAAGGTCCATTGTCAAAGCAGGTGCTTCTAAAATTTTCACTAAAACACTTTCATGAGACTAATCATCTTGTAAATGAATGTCCAAGTAGAAATTACATATTAAGGTAGAAGAAGAAGACAATGAAATTAATGAGGGTGCATGGTGTTTGTAAATTTGTTAAAGAGATCAATCATTATGAGGGTGCTTCAATTGAAATTTTTAAAATATTATGATGTACAACATTTCTACACCTAAAACTGAATCTAATTCTATTATAAATATGAGAGTTAAATGAATATTGTGGCTAAATAGATAATTGATCACTAAAATTTTAAGCTAAAACCACACCCACATCCAGATAAAATAGCTTTGAAAAAAAAAATTATGACAAAAATGTTTGTTGCTCAATCAACTTGCCATACATAGTAATAAATTTTTGCTTGATGTTTTGATTATGATTGTAACACGTCACTTTGGGTCAGTCATGGTTGAATGACTAAGGAGGATCTCTTGATGGAGATTCACATTTCAGATGGTGGAAAATAGAGATCAAGGTATCAGAAGTCAACATGTGAACACAAATCATCCATCAAGGCCTGGCTACCAAGATCAAATAGAAAGAAATTTGAAACATTCAATGGCAATCCAGAAGACAATAGGATTAGAATGAGTTTTGAATATTTAATTTTTTCAATAAAATTTCAATTTGAACTTTAAAGGAAAAACAGTAGTTTGATATAGACTTTATTTCCTTCTATAGTGAAATTAGTATACGCATAATCTAAATTATATCCTATTGTATTTTACTCATAACTAGGCATGAATTCTACAACAAAAGGCAACAAAAATTCCATCAAACCTTTTCTAACTTTGTATTCATCTCCTCTCTCATATTGATGTCCGCCGTACCTAGAGTTCCAAAAATCCTCCTCACTTAGAGTTCCAAAAATCCTCCTCACGCTTAAATTGATCATCAATCAACTTTGCCCTATGTGTGTTCTTATTGCTAATCATGGCGCTATGCTTTTTCTAGGTGGATAGCAACACCATAAGGTAGCATGTATGCTTAGATGTCATCTTCATCCTTGATACCCAAGATAGCATCATTGTGATCCTGATCTAGTTCATTGCCTATATATCTCTATTCATCAACTACTAACCAACGACATGCCGCCTCGCTTCGTCTAACTCAATATCATCCATTGGGGTCCTCATCATCATCTCCATTGCATTCCCTTAAGGTTCCGTCTCTTGTTGTGGCTATTCCTTCATTGTCATTTGGTCATCTGACCTTTGTTCCTCCAGCAGCTACTCCTGCAACTTCAATACCTCCATTTGCTACTGAAATTCCTTGTTCATTAATAGAAGTTGTAGGCAGATGAAGGCTTCCAATTCATCTTCCAATGTAACACAAAATTTTTTGAAAAGGTGAAAGTAAGAAAACCCTAAATTTTTTACAAATTTTTCGCACCTCATAAAAATAATTAAAATTATCTTTATAAAATTCTATATTTTATTCTAAAAATTTTAATATTTTTATAAAATTCTATTAAAGTATCTTTAAGTAAATAAACAATTTAATAACTAAATTAATTAATCCTAAAGTTTATTTAATAATATTGTTGCTAGAATTAATGTATTGCTCGTGAAAACTAATATGCTATTCATTAATTTTCCAAATTTCACTAAAAGCTACATGCATGGGCTGATTTGGCTAATAAATGGTCATGATGTTATTAAAGATATGAAGTATAATTAATTAACTAATTAATTAATTATATATAATATGAATTAGCAAGCTATGAGGTATATTTCATTGCCCCATTTTCCTTTCCCGTAATAGCAAACCGAGAGTAAATGAAGGCGTAGATAGCAAGTAGGCCAAAGGGCTAGCGAAGGAAGGAGAAGAAGGAAGCTAGGGCTTTGAAATAAAATCAAATTTTCCATGAATTCCTTGTTCATATCAACTTTGAGTCGAAGTAGTAAGCTTTGAGATCTATGTAAGGTGAAGTTAATTTGAGGTAAAAAGGTTATTTTGAGGCTAATATGATTTAAATTGTGTTGGAAGTTAGGGATATGATTTTAATATTTGAAAAAGATTTTTTAGATTGTTTACAAAAGAAAGAAGTTTCAAGGTGATTGTAATGAGGAATTTATCATGTAGTCGATTGTCACTTGGGTAAAATACCCAATTTCTGATTCAAGAAGAAAATTTGCAAGCCATTCTAACCTTGAGGTGCATTTATTTAATTAATAGATGATTAGAGAACCTCAAAAAGAATTTCTAAAACCATTTCAAGCCATTATAACCTCACATTGTAGGCATACCAATAATCCTAAGATGTTGGCTTCAAAAATGGCTACCTTTGTTGCAGTAAACCATTTTTTTCGAAAATGGGTCATTTCATTCCACAAAATAAAGTTATTGAAATGCATCACAACACAAAATTATATTTTAATAAAATGATTATATTACATAGCTTATAATTACGTAATTGATAAAAAAAAGTGAAATTTATGAGTTATTTTTGGAAAACTTCATGAAAATAAATGAGAATTAAATTGATTTTTTTCACATCCACAAATTGATGACAAACTAAGGTTGATTGTTATGATGTTGACCAAAAAGAATGCACCAAATTGGGATTTCATTTTACCTATGAAAAATCCTAAAATGCATTCTTTAGAATGCAAAAAAAAAATCACATTGTACAGTGAAGTAGGCCCGAAATGCTTTAAAATGTGAACATCAAAACGTTCACAACATGAAGGGTATGATTCTTGATGTGAAGCGTACGCTTTGTGATGCCCTTTCAAGCATGGAAAGCTTATGCTTCGATTGTTCTTCAATTTTGTTAGCCTAATTAATCTTTTAATACTATTCAAAAGGAGAGAAAGGAATTAAATAGTCAAAAGTTAAAATAAACCTAAATCACTTCTAATCTTTCCCGAGTTCCCCCTTTTGCAGCTTCAATATAAAATTTCATAAGGCTTCATCTCATTTTTACCTCATTATCTCTTCTATCATATTTTGTCATTTACCTCACCCTATCTACAATCTCTTTCCCCCCAATAACCTTACACATCATCACTTTTTTTCCTTTGGATTATTTATCTTATTCTCTTCCCTATTCATCCAAATGCAATCCATATTTTTATTGGTCCCCTCTATTTTATTAGTGAACCATACCATAATAAAATGTTTTTAATTTTAACTTACCATCATGCATACTTTATTTGTACCTTAAGTTTTTTTTTCGATATTTGTACCTTAAGTTTATTTTAAGTTTGCTCAATGATACTTTGATAGGAATCCGATCTCCTCACAGCAAAAATAGCAATAACAAAGAGAAAATGCAACAGAAATTAGCGAGAAAGATTTTTATTTCGACAAAACAAACTAAGATACAAGTTGATCTACAATTCGAGAGGTAGATAGACTCTCCACAAACCCTAGGTGACGCTATGAACGACTCCAAGGAAAACTACAATAAAACACAATTCACATAATGAAAATAAAGCAACCCAATTAACCTAATATAAACCTTCCTAATTTTCTCCAAAATTTGAATTCAAATCAGCCCTCTTCCCTAAATAAACCTCTCATAATTCCCTCCCAAAGTTTGAATTCAAATCAACCCTCTTTACCTAAATAAACCTTTCTGAATTCCCTCCCAAATCTGAATTTAGATCAGCCCTCTTTCCCTAAAAAAAATTTCCTAATTCCCTCCCAATTTTAGTTTTCTATGGTAAGTAATTAAAGTGGAATTAATCTCATTTGCTCTTCTTGCTCGCAGCCAACCCTAGTGGGCCCACTGGCTCAACCGGTCTATCTTACTTTTTATTATAATAATATGATTTCAAGATAAATAGTTATTACATAACTAACTTCATGCTAATTTAGTTATATTTTGATGTGAAATATTAATGAGTCTGATTGAACATCATAAAAACTTAATTTTAGTTAAGTATGAAATTATTTCTTTCATTTTATACCATCAAAAAATATGTTAATAATCTTAAATATATAAATTTAAGCTGATGCCTCATTTTACATAGTATCAAGTGCTTCTGCTTTTTATAATATTGTTAATAGCTGATATTGCATAATATTCATTTACCAGTAAGAAACATAAGCATGAATACATTTGAAATAGTCACATAGGATCTCAACCTAAAAAATTTGTAAATCTTATCAAACTTCAATTGATTTAGACCTAGAGAACTTGCACAATCACTTGCAAAACATATATATATATATATATATATATATATATATATATATATATATCATGAAGATATTCGCAAGTTTTCCTTTTTTTTTTTTGAAGATATTTGCAAGTATGATCACAAAGCATGTGAAATTTAGGCTTCATTTGGGATGGCTTTCTTACTGCTTCTTAAAGCAACTTTCTAGTACAAAAATTTTACTAGAAAGCTGCTTTAAGAAGCAGTAAGAAAGCCATCCCAAACATAGCCTTTAACTAGATGATAAAATAATGATCATTTAATATTGCGAGGTTTACTAAATAAGCCTTAAAATAAAATAAATGCTAGAAAGGCAATCATATAAAATTATGGAACACATTAGGGAAAATGCATATATGTGGGAAATTTTGAAAAATTCTAATATTGGTTTTAGTTTTCAACTATCTAGTTTGATTTTATGTCATGAATCATACCAAAGCTTTGGATTCTTGGGAATTCACATCCAACACTTTATCATATAATTCTACATAACTTACTTCAAAAGAGATCTTAGAAAATTAAATTATATTAACTACTAATGGTGGATATAAAAACATCTTCTGCATTAACGTGATAGACATGCATATAATTATTCATGGATTACTTTGCAGGAAGCTCAAAAGTAATGCAAAATTTTACTAGATGAATATCACATGCTTAATTCATCAAAGTATAATTTTACAAGCAAGATGATTTGATACAAATCGCAAAACTTATATCATAAAAAACATAAGTTGTGTATTAAAGCGAGCAAATTTGAAATTCTAATCTTTTGTGCATTTTAATTTTGATTTTATTTAAGAAATTCTTTGATTTTATAGAGTACAGGTTTTTGTTTACTTTTTATTCACAGAACAAGTTATGTTCTTTGATATTCTGAACTTCTACATGGTCTGCTCCGATTCGTTGTTGGGTTGGTTCAGCTCTTTTGGCTCCAATATTTTCAAGTCGGATTTGAAAGTCTTTGCTCCTATTTCTTTTACTCTGTCCCTGCTAGCATCTGTTGGTTGCATACCTGCTACTATTTAGTTGATGTGAATTTTGGTGTTAACCTGCATGATTTACAAACTTCTACTTCTATTCTACCATTACCAGCAATTCAAAGATCATTCATTATTTTCCCTACCTTTTTTCTTTGAAATTGCCTAAATATAGACACCGACATTCATGTTAGGAGACCAGTAAGACTTGATCATTATATTTGTTTGTTATGATTTCATTTAGAGGATTTTAGCGTTGTTAAGGATATGATGATGATTGCAGATCTTATCTCAGATGTTTAGAAAGAAGTCTAATGATTACAAATAAGGATCCATGAGACATGTAAAAGAACAAGTTTCAATATAAACTTACTTTGAGTATTACGTTTCCACTTTCCAGTCTCCAGTGTCAGTTATATGTAAATCTTCAGTGCATGATTTTATAGGATCTTTATGGTAAAAACAAGTTGAAAATTACAGGCTATCAAAGGACAAGTTTTTCTTAGAGGCAAAGCGTTAGGAATTCTAAATCAAAGGTTTAGGTTATTAGATGTAGTTTGGATCAGTGATTACTCACAATACAAAAGCATGAATGACCCATTATCTCTCTAAAGTTATTGGAGAATAATTAATAAGCTTAATTTAGGGTCCATACCGATCAAGGAAGTAAAAATATTTAAAAATTGCTTAATTTCAGTACCATTTTACCTGTCTTATTTGGCTAATTCGATTTTCATGTTTATTTTATTTTATTTCTCTTTTTTTTATATTAGAAAAGTTATCTGTCTAAGTAAAATATTTTATTCACTCATAAGGTTTTTTGAAGTTATCAAGGCTTAGAAAATGCATATAAATATAACCTTGCTTTATACTTTTTGATTCAGTGAACACATTATTTTTGTTTGTGCAAATTTTGTATGAAAATGCTTAGTGGCTACTCTACTATTCGGTGAAGCTTAACGGCTAATTTCCTAGGGCTTTGATGAGTTTTTAGTTATATGTTCTCACCTTTACAGGTGTGAAAATAGAATTACCATTTTGATTATTTATTTCCTTCTTCCTGTCCCATTCTATAATTTTAGCTATTGTTTTTTCTGTGTATGTAAATTTGGTGAAAGCACATACAATATGAATTTTCAAATTGTTGTGTTATGATTAGCGAGTGATTTTGCATGATCCAAAATTTCTACAAAATAACTGATTGAGTAAATTTACATATTTATTATCGTTACAACAGTGAATTTTTAAACTAATGATATATAAACTATGAATCTTGATTTGGTATGCATGAACTTGTGCATTACATCATAAAGTTAAATTAGAAAACCCTAAATCCTAAGATATTATGCATCACCAGATATACCATTGGATTCAATCTACCAACATCAGAGGGCTTTAAGCTATTCCATCTCCTTTCAATGTTAAAAACCTCCTTTTTATGAGCCATTGTAGCACAAGCTAAGGGTACTACTGTCAACAATGAACCTCTATTATGCTTTAAGGAGAAAAAATATGAATAATACAGCACACTAGAATGATCAGAAGCACGATAATAATTGATTTAATGGATTTGAAATTTTTTTCGTTATTGTTTTGTTTTTTTATCCTTAAATTTCCTTATCGCTTTTACATGAACGTTTTTGTCATTGCATTGAACTTTTGAGGCTTGTTTGGAAAAGTTAGTTAGCAAAAGTTATATTTTGATTAGGTTAATATGATTTGGCTCAAGTCAAATCATATATACATACATAAGTCAAAGAGATTGCGAAATCATATTAATATTTACAGGAAACAAAACTATCATTTCATTTATTTCAGCTAAAGATGTGAACCAACAGGGTTTAGAGAAAGAAAGCTTCTAATTCTGTTAAGTAAAATTAGAAGATACGAGCTACTTGAAGATTCAAAAAGAAAATAAAAGATTAAAGAGAGAATAAAAAGTGATTACTAATAACTGGCCAAAACTACATAATTATAAGTTGAGGATCACAGTCATGGGACTCACCAAAGAAAAAGCAACCACTGGAGGAGAAAGTCCAATGTCACGAATGGTCAAAAGAGCAGTCCCCAGTCCATTAGGACTGACTATTAGGTGAGAGCATTTGGTATTTTCTGAAGGCTGAGCAATGTGTGCCACATGTGTGTCATTTGTAACAGCATCTAGAAAGCAAGTCCCTCCAGAAATAGACAGATTTGCCTTCGAACCAAGAGATAGAAGAAAAAAAAAAATTAAACTTCTACCATGATAAATAAATAAGAAAAAAAAGCAAAACAAAATTGCTAACCAATTAAAGAAAAAAACTTAGGCATGCAGGCATGCTATTATGAATGTTGTTTTACTTGAAGATCTCCACAAATCACAAGTTTGTGACAAAATATTATTTTAGTAGCCTACAAGCAAGAACTTTACATTGAAATGGTCAAACAGATAACAAAATAAACATTGAAGATCCTTTTCATCTATAAAAATAACGACGACAAGTAATGCAATAACCATGCATATATGGAAAGAAGACTAAAAACAAAAAACCTTGGTAGCCAAAAAAGACAATTATTTGCATTAGCTTTAACGTAAATCCTATAAAACAGATTATGGATTCGGAACAACCCTTCATTTTTTTTCTAAAGGAATCGACAAGCACAGATTTAATAGTTCATCACAAAATAATGAAATGAGCAAATGCACATAAAATTAGGGGACAATCTCTAATGTGACAACAGAAATCTTTGAAAAATAAAATCCTTAAATAAACCATAATAACTGACTGATATTGAATCAATAAATGCTCGTTCTTTAGATGTGAACTTTGTTGGGAAAGGAACCGGCGAGTATATTTTTTATTTCTCATTATCCATGGTCATCTTTTTATGTCATAATAATCTTTAAGCTCTCATGGTAATCAAAAATCTAGTAAACTGGTATCCTCAATGTTTAGATGGTACACAAATGAGGCTTATAGGAAGAGGATAAACAATGGAATAGACAACTTAAGGGAGTAATATGACAATTTTAATACAAAACCTTAAAAGTACTAAATTGGAAATTTCGATACCCCGTTAGCAATGGTTAGGTTCCCTATGTTGTGATATTAAGTTCAACAGTTCAGATCACCGAAGTAACCTCTCCAGGAGGCAAGGGTAAAGCTGCGGGCTTCTACCCTTCTCATTCACCATTTAGGCCAAGAAGCTTCAACACTAGGTGCGCCCTCTTTAGAGACTTCAAAATTCAGATAAAGTAGCAATCATTTAGTAATATAACAATGATTTTTGATGAATTAATATATATCTAAGAAAAAGCAGATTAGATTTGGGTGGCAATAATCACAAAAACAACAACAAATACAACATCAAGTATTTATCCCACTACGTGGGATCGGCTACATGAATCCTATTTCTGCATTGTGTCCTGTTAAGAGTCAAATTCTCATTTAAATCTAATAAAAAAAAGGTCATTTCTAATATTTTCTAACCAATTCTTTTTAGATCTACCTCAACCTTTCGTAACATAAGTCAAATCTAATAAATTTACTATCCTAACCGAGTCATTGGAAGGCCGCCATTTTATGAACAATTTTTTGGAAACATTAAATTATAACAGAGTAGGCAACAATCACAAAAATGGGGAAAATGCTGAAAGGTGTAAGATCAGTAGGGGATTCATTGTTTCAGTGATGCTAAAGCTGGAATCAAAGCAAAATATGATACTTTGAAAGCAATAAACATAGAGCACTTATCATCAATATGAATTTCAAAAGGAAGAAAACGAGAAATTATGTTCATCCTATTCACCGGATTATTATGGATGATAGATTCTTAGAACAAAATAACACCAATAGCCATCTTTTTACTAGATTAAAAAAAAACATACCTTTGCTTCGGGATCAAAAACTATTAAGAGAAACTCTGGAAATACTCTCAAGGAAGGCACCAACTGTCAAATTTACAGCATTTTCAATGGAAAAACACAACAAAGAAGAATAATAGCAAGAGAAACCGAAAAAGGTGACATAACATTACCAAGGAAAGCTTATATCATTTCATTTAACATACCTGTAACTGTAGAGCATCCGTAAGAATACCAGTTGCACTTTCAAACCGCAAATATTCTTTTCCCAAGGGATGGCTAACCATGGTTTTAGAGAAGCCAATAACACTAGCACGAACAGTGCACTAAATTGCAATAACATGAAAAATGAGAATATAGTTTCAAAAAGTTTCTGCACTGTAACGCAAGCATTGATTTTTGAAACTATAATGCAAGCATTGAATTTTAAGGAAACTTAATAGGTATGCAGAGAAAAAAAAACCATTTTTTTTCTAAAATACTAAGCTTTAAGAATACTTTCTTTATAACAAGCTCAGATGTAGACTTTCACTATGTCAACAACCAAATGCCGAATTTATATCCTCAAGTACTCATCAACTTGCAAATTTTGTTCAGACATATGGGCTCATTCACTAATGTCAAATGACAAGGTTAATAATGAACTAAAACCCAAGAAAAATCCAATAGAAGAATGTGACTATACTGTACCTGAAACTTTTAGGTCATAATGCTTAAGAAGAGGTGATGTTTACTTTGCAAAATGCAGAAATACAATGAATCCAAAAAACATTTATTAAATTAATTCATTCAGTCTATGTAAGAATAAACCAAAGTCCAACTCAAGAAAAAAATGTGATGATGAGCACAAGCGGAAGTTAAGATTTTAGCAGACTTTGAATTCCTTTATTTTTAATGAGGGGAGAATCTAGTGTAGAGGAAGAGCTGGAGAGGAAAATGACAATAATTGAAGGGAATTGATTATGTTTCATTTCAGCATTTATCAAGTATTTATAAGATCCTAAGAGGGCTTATAATAGGAAATATAAAAAATCAGGGCTTAAATTTTAACTGTACTATTAATTACATCAGCATAACAAACATGGATTGTTGAGGTGGCATCCATAATCATAGATCAATGACATGGCAATGGACTATACAAGAAAAGGGGAGAGAATTGCTGGCAGGTTGGCAGAACATTGCCACAGGTGAGAGAAGGCAAAGCAGCTGGCATGGGCTAGCTGGGGATGGACAACCTGCGAGCAGCTGGCTAGAGGGGTCATAGCGTGATGCTTGGAGAATTTCCAAGGAGCATTTGGCTGCTTTTTAGGAATGATTTGAAGACTGATTTCAACAGTACAGAGGAAGTTCAAGGGAACAAAGAGATTAAGAATACCAAAATATTAAATGTGGCAATGGGAAAAAGGTAGGAGCAAGAAAAAATTAAAACAAAAAGTGAACTCCAAAACTTACAGACATAAGGATTGAGGGACGACCAAAAAAAAATGGAAGAAATGCTAATTTTCTTTATTAGATAATCAAACCATCCATTAATTACATATCAAGGCCTACTATTGATAATAATTTCCATATCAATGGGCATTCTAAACCTAATAACATTAACAATATAACAAGCATGTCTAAAATGAAAAATGGTCATATTACAAATGACAATTAACAAAATGACAAAGAAGAACCGTGATATAAACATAAGATAATAATAACTAACCATGTCGCTAAAGATAATAACATTGATAAAAGAACATAGATTGACTAATTAAATATGATAAAAACAACAAAAACAAGGAACCAAGGGTGATAATTGAAATTAGGCATCTTGCATCATATCATAACGTAATTCTTATTATGAAGCATAAATATCTAAAGTATAAGAAAATGGAAATCATTTGTAACCTTATACAGAAATGGAGATGAACATGACAAAATGATGAATACAACAAAAATGATGGCACAAATTAAGCTAACTATAGAGAAGAAGGAAAATTAGTTTTCGATGAATTTAAACTAAATATAGTAAAATAACATTAATGTTGAATGTTTAAAGTAAGGGTTCAATACAAACCAGTCCAGAAATTTTGTTAAGAACTAGAAACCTCTCCCAATTGTTATTCATTGATCTCTTGCAACTCTCATTGTCCCTCCAATAAGCCAGATCCTTACAACCAATAAGTTCCCAACTCAAGCATAAAGACGATGAATTTGCAAAAACTTTTTTTGTAATATGTAGACCAACAGCAGCTATGCGTATGGTACATCCATAGGCCACTGTGATGGGAGAAGAACGAACTTGACCGGGACCATGGTCAGCATTTGCAGCATTCTCTATAACATCGAGAGTATTTGCTGTTTTGAAAAATAAAAACAGTTTGGAATTGAAATTTAAAATGAATACAAATTGTAAAATTCGTCGCCAAACAAATTAACTTTGGTAAGAATGCTCTATGATGATTTTTCTTTAATAACTAGAGTATATAGTCTACACACCAAGGATGCAAGACAATAAAAGGCATTATATCCCATACCAGGTTCATTAGCAACAAGTGCGATAGAGGAAGGAAAGATACACATAACAGACAATTCCAAGTTTGCTATAGTTGCCACAGGATGGTTAACTCCAACAAGGTTTCCCCGTGAAAAGAGAAGTTTCTGTTCAGCGAAGGCAAAATATCAGAAAGGAGCAAGTCTACTTTTAAAATTAGCACGTCAGTAAAGATAAATAGGAAATCTCTTGATACTTAGAAGGTGCATACAAACTGCCCCACGGACAGGCATAGAGCTGTGTACAATCTTCTCCCATTGCAGAGCGTCTGCTGCACCTGAACACCATCTGTTACTGGTAGATCTTGTTCACCAGTAACTTCAACACTTTCAACATACTCAACATTTAGATCCCATCTTTCAGGTCCTCCACATAAATGGACATCCATAGCAGAGCCAGGGGCAAGATACAACTCATCCAAAGCTGTAGAGTATGAATGTTTGATTCCATTATTTATTTCAGGCACATCAATCCAGTAGCCTCCAAATCTATTTCCATTTCCTGCCTGGTAAGCAACAAGTGGAGAATATGCAGCTATAGGAAAAGCTGTTTTTAAAATTAAAGGCCCATCCATGAAATGGAAAGGAGAATGTAAGTCAATCGATAAAGTTGCATGTAGCACGGCCCGGCCAGTACCATAAGCAAATAAACAAGTCCATGCACAAGGCTGAACGTAGGATTGCTTGGAAATCTCTGTGAGATGGAGCATGTCGGCTTCACATATCTTCTCAGTTGTGTTCAGAGCTCTGAAAGTTTCACTTTCAGAAAAAACATTCCACTTCATGAAAGAGTTGAAAGCATCACATTGATAAAAGTAGTTACCTAAGGTTATACAAATTAAATTGCCAATTAAACTTTATTAAAAAGTATTGAAATCATAAATACATTAAATTACAAACTATGCACCCTCAGATGTCTTTAAGCTCACAGCAGCTTTGAGTTCAGTTCCAACTGCCACCTCTACAGGGTAGATTGGAAGAACAACCATCGCAGAAGGTAAAGTAACTTCCAAAACAACCTATGCCAAATAAGAGTTGCCAATTATTAGTCAAGAAGCAAGATGCGCAACTCAATATGTTTGAAATTACAAGTTTTTCATACCAGCCATTGCATAATTAAAAAATGGACCAACTAAAATCTTCAAAATCAGCCAAAAGAACATCAACGAAAGATATTTAACATAACAGAGAAAAGTTGGAAAAGAATTTTCAGACCTTAGACAAAGCATGCATGATGTAAGCAAAAAAATTAGGAGGCCCCTAATTTTTTTGCTAGAAAAAACATATGCTCACTAGGAAAGAAAAATACCCAAAAGAGACAAGATACATCTAAAGAAAATATAACTTTTATAAAGATGACTCTTACAAACTTTGACACTTACAAAAACAAACAAAAGACACACCTAAAGGAGCCCTTCTTTGCTTTGAGATGAAAGATACAGGTGAGGTGGAACTTGCGTAGAGAAGAAAAGGATAAGAAGTCCGAGAAGAAAGAGGAGAAGCTCGCAAGATTTCCTAGAAAGAGAGAAGAAGAAGAAGAATGGAACAAGCTCGCAAGCTTTTCCAGACAAACCCTCAGATTTTTCCTTTCCAAAAATTACATTTTTCAACTTTTTTCTCCTCACAAAACATCTCTAATTTATAGACCAAAGATAGACCAAAGATAGAAGCCAAACAGCCATACACCTACAACCAAAGCCAATCAGCATTGGGGAAATGAAAGGCCAACAGCCACATTAAGAAGCAAAGAAAAACAGCACAGGAACCCACAACACAAGCCACGGATCACCCAGCCAGGGGAGCAACCCGAGAAGCAGCATAGGGAAAACAGCAAGGCAACCACGGGAACCCAGCCAGCAGCCACGGGAGAGGAACCGAGGAGGCAAACACAGGAAACAAGAGCAGGAAACCATGGGAAACTAGCCAGCATAGGAACCCGAAAAGCCCACATAGAAAAATGAAAAAGCAGCCACATTAACTCCCCAAGAAGAAACCAATGAGGCACACAAGTTCCACTCCCCTAAACCTTTTGGAATTAAATACATACCTTTATGTATTAATGAGTCTCCATCAATAATGAGCTACAACCCCAAGTAGGACAACTTAAGTAAGCTCAAACCCAAACAGCCCAAGCCAAACCGAGAGCAGCCCATGACCAAACTGACAGCAGCAACAGCCCAAACAACAAGAAATTTTTGTGATGTGGAGACCCCCCCTTGCCTACATCAATGCATTGCCTAACCCATTAGTGACAACTGGCATCACAAAACAAAGAATGCACTACTTAAACTCCATCACTTAAAATAGCTTACATATACAGTTAAAAAATACTAACATACTCAAATTTATTAGCAATAAGTAAACTATATATATATATATATATATATATATATATATATATATATATATATAAAATTATGCTGCTTCGGTCCCACAGAATAACAGTATTGTGGGAATATTATAACATGGTGAATAACTAAAATGCCTCAACTGATTTATGGCATCCAACAGGCTCTATTAATATGGCCAGCAATTACAGTGAAAACTGCAAAATTAACTGGGACTGAGTCATCAGCAAGTTCACCAACTTTTCTTAGCGGATATCTATCAAAAGTTCCAAATTATAGCTATTCCAATGCTAATTTTGATCTGGAATTAGGCATCAGCTATGTTACCATCTGATTGGGTACGTTCTAATACCAAATGGAATTAATAGGATAGCAAAGACTCTATGTGGACATTATGGTTTCTTGAGTTTCCGAATGAAAGATGCTTTCATGTATGCAGGCAAATTAAGATTTCAATAAGTGTACAAGAACTACTGTTCCTTGCCAAAGAACCATGTAAGAACTTAAAAAAATAGAAAATAGAGAGGGAAATAGAATCTTTACTTTGCAAGAATACTCCCCAAGTTCTAACTAGGTATCCTTGTGTTCCCTCTTGCTTCCTGTGGCTGAGAAAGGTGTAGGCAAAGAATTGCATGCAAAAAGGAGAGAGCGAGAGAGCGAAGAGAGAGAGAGAGAGAGAGAGAGAGAGAGAGTCATGAATTCAAGCAAAGAATGATGTGAGCCATCAAATTTTCGTTCAATTTCATGCCTCTCCTTAGAATCACAAAATAGAGAGAGAATGTAAGTTTTTCTTGAGAAGCAAGATAAAATCCAACAGGAGAAAGAAGGGCCAGCTGATGAGGACATCAGTCAGAGATTTCGACACGTGTACCGTCGACGAGTACAACGATCGACGGCTACGATTCAGAGCCTTTACCTTTGATGTATTTCATGTTATATGTATTTTATTTTATGTTTTCCTAGTTTACCCTTCATAGGTATTGAGTCTCTTTGTAGCCCCGAGGGCATTAGTGTCTTTTTCTTTTCTTTAGTTTTGAGACCTATATATTGGTCCCTATGCTTTGTAATGAAGGATGATGAATTATGAATGAATTCTCTTTTTCGTTGTTTGATCTCTTTGTGAGTTCTTGAGGGTGAGAGTAGTACCCGTCAACCTTTGGTGGATTCCAAGGTTCGCGGTTCTTCATTGTTCTTCTCCATCAAATCCACCACCCTCCTTCCTTTGCTCTACCCGCCGTCCTCACCATCTCTTTCTCCCCTTCCAACCAAGCCTACCACCTCCCTTAGCCTCAAGCCGCCACCACACCCACCTTGGCCCTCCCCGCCGCCGGCCGCCCACAACCTACTGCCGGCCTCCACCCAGCCGCCACCCCTTTCCCCCACCTGGCCTCCTTCCCACATCCCACCGCCGGCCTCCCCCTCCCATGGCTCTCACATTTGAAATTCAAATTTCAACTACCCATTAATCCTTTCCTAAATTAGTTCTTAGCCAATTAGGAAAGCTCTCAATTGAAAGTCAATTGAATAATTGATTTCAAATTCTTTCCTAAAGGTAGGAATTAAATTAGGAAACCTCCAAATTTAATTAAATCTAAAATCAAATCCGATTTGATTAAAATCCCTCCTAATTTCCTTGGGGCCCACCTAATTAAAACAAATCCCCCTCCCTTCTCTCGCTATTTGGTCGGCCCCTTAGTGGGTTCCTTTCCCTCCCAATTTAATCCCAATTCCCCCACTAAATCACCCCGTAATCTTCTCCTAATTGTCGCCCCTAGCCCTCTTTGGATTAACTTGAATTTTCAAATTAATTCCCTCCAAAACACTTAAATCTGAAATTAAATTCAGATTTATTGAATTCCCCCCAAATTCCTCCTAACCCTAGCCGCCCCCTTTCATCCCTACTCCCCAAGCCGCCCACCCCTCCCCCTCTCCTCTCACTTCACGATGTATGGCGGATCTCGAATGGGACTATGGATTTGTGCTTGACGATCGAGATCAAATCAACATCCTCCAATCGCCTTTCTTTGACGTGGGCTTTGACTTCGACGATTCCGTGGAAGATTACATCGATCGTATCCAATACACCCTAGTTGGCGTGATCGACGAACAAAGATCAAAGGGACGTTGGATCATCATCGGCCGACCACCTTACTCCACAACTCCGGCTACCTCTCCGGTGACTACTACCCTACGCATCACTTGTCTTCTAGTGGCTTCACTAAGTGTGCTTGCAACTTTCATCCGCTAACCTCCCCTTTCAAGAGATTGAGAGAGGGATCTCAGGGTGAATTATCTAGATCTTAAACTTTGTGCTTTTGTTACATTTGCTATTTGCATTACCTACTAGTTATTGGTTGTTATTTTGAAAGTCCTACTAATCTCAAACCGTAACCAATTGCTATTACTTAATCTTTCATGCCATATTCTTAAACTTTCACTTGAGCAAACAAAGGTTTATAGATAGCCAAGCAAAGTTCACCACTTCTATTAATATCTTAATTACAATTCTTGTTTCATTGCATTTAGTTTCACATCACCAGCAAGACTAGAATAGGTAAGAGAAATTTTGTTATTAACCATACATAAAATACATCCTATTGATGTCCTAATTAAAAATTAGAACCCTTAGTAAATCAAAAAAAAAATCTAACCTAAATCCCAAACCACGCTTACCCAAATAAGAATGATTATCAAAAACCCTAACAAATAATTCAAATACCATATTAAATAATCTTAAATAATCCCTAAATCATGCATGGCCAACAAAGGGATAATCCATTGAATTTTGAATGCAATTTTAATGCTAGAAGCATATCTTAAATTTTTAAAAATTTTAGAAACTTCTAATTTTGAAGTTTCTATAAAATCTATAATTCCATCAACCTAAAGATAAACCAAACCATAATTGGCTTGATACAAAAATAATTTTAACCAGAATTCAATTTATCAAGGCTAACCTCAATTTTAGTTAGCATGGGTAACACTAATAGTTCTGCATGGCTAAATCCTATAATAAGTTAGCATGACAAACCCTGATAGATTTGCATGATTCAGCCAACCCAATTGGATTGAATTGCAATGTTTGTTACTCTTCCCACTTACCATGCTACTGCTTTATCCCAAAAAGCCAATATGAACCTAATCACGTTGCTCATCTCGCTTGTGCACAAGGGGCGCTCGCCTCACAAGCGACATGTTTCTTCAGTTAGGCCTCACCTATTGTCTCTTATGCTTGTGGTGTTGCTCAATTAGGGATCGCCTCATGCCCATGTGCAGGGTTTTGTTGTTGCCTCTGCTACTCTCCCACATTTGCCTCTACTACTCTCACACAAGTAGATCCCCATCACCACCTCTTATTTTGGGCTTCGTTGAAGCTCCTCTTCCTACTTCCTCCCCTTATGAAATAGAGCTTCCAATTGCCCACCTATCTCATTCATTTGCAAAATTTGTTCTTGAATTGATTGTTTTTAGTTTACATTATTTTTCATCTAATCATTTTACATTATATTTTCATCAAGTTACAAAAGCACTTTCAATAAAAGCAGCCATCCACATACGAAGGTAAACCTGCACCCATCTTCACTGATGAAGATCAGTCTATTTCTAACCCACCTTTCTTTTGTTTGCTTAAGGGAAAATTCCTTTTAAATTGACCCAATCTAGAAATATTTTGCAAAATCATATCTGATTTATATTTGGTAGGTGATTACTCTGTTTGACTCATCAACCCTCATCATGTGATCCTAAGACTATTGATGAGGACATCGACATGTGTACCGTCGACGGAGCCGTAGATCGACGGCTACGATTCAGAGTCTTTATTTTTATTTTTATTTTCATGTCAGTTTTCCTAGTTTACCCTTGTGGAGAAATGATGATTAATGAAATTTCATATTTTTGCTTCTAGATCTCTTAGTGAGTTCTTGAGAGAAGAAACCCTAGGTGGGTGAAAGCAATACCTATCAACCTTTGGAGGATTCCAAGGTTCGCGGTTCTTTGATCTCTTTTCTTTCTTTGTTTCTACATCAAAATCCTCCCCTATCTCCTCCACCCGCCGCCCTCCCCAATCTCCTTTTCCCCCTCCCTTTTCTTTTCCCTAAACCGCCCCTACCCCCAACCCACCGGCCTCCTTGGGCCACCCAAGCCGCCGGCCATCACCTCCCCAACCGCCGGCCTCCACCACCACCTTCCCCTCCTATCCACACGCCTAGCCGCCGGCCTCTCCCATGGGTTCATAAGTTTGAAATTCAAATTTCAAAACCCCTTGCTCTCTTTCCTAAAATAGGATTTGGTAATTAGGAAAGTTTCCTAATGAGAATTCAATTGATTAATTGGATTTTCAAATACTTTCCTATTGCTTAAATCTAAGATAGGAAACCTTCCAATTTAATTAAATCTGAAATCAAATCACATTTAATTAAAATCTTTATTAATTTCCATGGGGCCCACTTACTAAACCTAAAACTCCCTCTCTCCCTCCCTCTTTGGCCGGCCCCCCTAATCCTCCCATTAATTTAATTAGATCCCTTAAATCAAGGATCTAATTAATGCAATTTCCTCCCCAACTCCCCTCTCCCCCCCCCAATGCCGCCGGCCCCATTAATGGGCTCTCCCCATTGATTCCTATTGAGGCCCCTAATCCCACATTAATTTGAATTCAATTTTCAAATTAATTCCCTCCAAATCCACTTAAATCTGAATTAATTTCATATTTCTAATTTTCCTTAATCCAACCCTCCACCTAGCCGCCCCACCCGCCCTCTTCCTCTCCCTACCGAGATCCCATCCATCCCCCTCCTCTCTCCCTACTTCCCCCCTACCGGCGGCCACCAAGGAACACCACTAAAACAATTCTCAGCTCATGAATGGTGGACCCCGATGTTGATTTCGGCTTCGCTTATGACGAATATGGGCAAGTAGACATTCTACATTCACCATTCTTTGATCTGGGATTTAGCTTCGACTACACCGTGGAAGAATATGTGGATCGCATCCTCTACACATTGGCGGACGCTGTCGATGAACAGCTTCCATCTGATCCTTGGCAAATCATCAAACGATACACCCCTCCTCCTCCTCCACCGCCGGCCACCTTCTCCAGGATCAAGGCCATTGGTGTTGCTACTGTCATCGTGGCATCGTTCAGTATTCTGAAAGCCTCTCTTCGTTAAAGCGTTACAAGAAGTGTCATTGGCTCCCCTTTCCTAGTGGTAATCTCATTCTTCGTATAGTTTTTGTCTCTCTCCGCTAAAAGCCTAAGAGTGAAAAGTGAGGAGGTGCTCAAGGTGAACTTCTTATTATTAAGCGTTTAGTTTTGTTATGAGCATGTAACATTGCTATTATCTTTGGATTTTGTTTGAACTGTTTAGTTAATCTCAAGGGCTCTTCTTTGCCTAAGCAAGTTAACTACTTTAAATTCCTAAACCTATCTTTATTGCAAGCAAAAACTTTCTATTGGCATGCTTGATCAATTTTATTCTAATTTCTCAAGTAACTCCTTGTTTGTTTCACATCAACTATCTTCAAACGTAAACTATAACAGACTGTTCTCTCAATGCTCATACTATATTAGTGATTATTCAATGTGTATGCTAATGTGGTCCCCCCACTTTACCTGATCTGCCTTCAATTACTCTTATTTGAATCGTATTTCCTCAACTTCAACTTCATTACTTCAAACAATCCACTTTATAATCCTTGGATTCAATGTAGAAAATATTTGCAAGTGAATGTTGCTACTGCCCATTTTCCTAAACCTTCTTTGGATAGAGTTTTGATGGAATTAGTTGTTACTTCTCATTGAGGTGCAAACTGGCACCTTGTCTTCTAGATATTGGCTGAGGTCAAATTTAAAAGCATCCCAACATATTGTTCTTCATGCAATTTTTTTGGACATAAATTCTAAAATTGTTTCGAAAAGCTAATCCAACGTTAAGCAAATCTAACTATTAGGCTCAAGAGGTACAACCAAATGTTCAAATTTGACCTTCTACTCTTTGGCGGATGATACTACTTCATCAGATCAGATTTGCGCTCACAATTTGGAACCAATTTTAAACTCATTTTCAACTAGAGATGATTATGCCTTGCCCTCTTGTCATACAAAGATGGAAATTTCATCATTGAATGGCATTATCATTGAAATTGAACCTCCTGTTATTGGAACACTTTAGCTTCCTCCATTTTGTAAATTCAACGATGGTGATTCTCAACAGCCTAATGATTCAAATGTGAGCATTTAAAACACCGATACTCCAGTTGAAATGACCTTCCAAATCTTCTTTTATAAGACAGGGCAAGAATCAAAAACATATCTATCAACAATACCCCGTTTTCACAAGTCTCCAAGCAAGATGGCCCAAATGACTTTTTCCATTCTAGCTTTCAAGGTCCATTAAATGCTCAATCCTTGGTCATCATGTTATCCTTTATATATATATATATATATATATATATATATATATCTTTTTCTTTGGCAATTCTTCATAATTGTTCTTGTTGTATTCATATCATTTACTTATTATAGTATTATGCTTTAAACAAAAACTCAATTAAATTGAATCAAATCTAGAAAGCCTACTAAATTATGTCTCTCCTCCCCTTTTAAGTAATGTGCACCTACAAATCAAGTATGAGGAGGAAACCTACTTTCCACTTTGAACACATCTCCTTGTAATCAAATAGGCTTTTCCCTTCCTCTTGGCAGCGTAGAGCCTTTTTTTGGGTTGACTAACAACCCGTGCATCAGTTATTTTAAAATGGTTAGAATACTATGGCATAATCTTCTTCTAGTCTTAACCAAATGTTAGAATGGTGGTGATGGTGCTGATTTCATCATAAGGAGTGTTATGGATCCTTTCAATTACTCTTCAAACTTTTTGTTTGATTGGAATCTCCGCATCATCTAATAGTGAATCCATAAATTTGCAGACTATAAACCCTTTTTACAACATATTTTTGTTGTGCCCTGAATTATACAGCATCATTATCACATATAGAAAGGCTATCCAAAAGTATATAGCACACATTCAAATTTACAATCCCAAAGTAAAAGACACATATAACCTCATCCCTATTTGTCACTGGTGCAAAATAGCGCGCGTTATGGCGCGCATGGCGCGGCGCAATGCACCTACAAAGCTATCTATATGGGGCGGCGCAAAAGGTTCAAAATGGTACGCGCTATTTATTTAGGTATTTTTTTAATATAATTATAAATATTTTTTAATATTTATATATTTTTAATTTCTAAAATAATATAATAATTAATTTAAAAATTATTTGATATGATTAAAATAGTTTAGTTAGATTTTATTAGACTTTGTTCAGATTTGCTACCCTAACCCTCACAAATGAAGGCTGCTGGATCCCGAACACTTTGACACTCACGAAGGAAGCGAGTTCGAGTGTTCTGCTACTACACGAGCCCTTCGTCCGTCTGATTCCACTGCCCTCTCCTTCGTCTGATTTCGCTCATTCATTCGTTTGATTCTTCCTTCACGTAGTTCTACAGTTGTTAGATCCTTCGTCCGTTTGACTCGGCCGCAGTTTAGGGTTCTCGTCTGTCTGATTCCGCTGCCCTCCTTCGTCTGTCTGCTTCTTCCAACCTCTCCTTTGTCGCTAGTCACGACTCACAACACCTCTTCATCGTCTCCTTCGACGAGTGCTTCACATTGAAGTCATTGTCACGACCCCACCCGGGGAATCGAATTAACGAGGCGGGAACAGACGGTCGAACGGTAGATCAAATTTCAACTAATCTAAAACTGTCTCAAAACTGAAAGAGCCGCTAAAACCTCAAAATTTAAAACAAAATTTCATAAATACCTTTCATTTGGAGCATTTCGCCTATGGTATATGTTTTCGTTTTTCTACTCATTTTAGCTAATGGTGTTATACCTTAAAATAATTTCCAATAGGAAGAGTGAGTCAAAACAGAACTCAGTGAGTAAATCATGTTTCTAAAATTACAGTAATCCAAGGCATTGGGAATAATATGCATGATCATTTTATAACATAAAATAAATTTTAATCATTTCATATCAAAACGTGCATACATCATATCTGTCAAATATATCGTATCTTTATCCTTTCTTAATAATACAACTGTCTTAGGAGCCACCGTCTAATTTAGTATCAATGAAAGGACTCCTTTTCTTTTTTCATTTCCATAATATTTTTCATTAACGTGCACAGGTACATTGCGTCCTCAGCCAGTACCATAAGGGGGTGAGCTCCCTCAATCCACATGCACATACAATCACATATTTCTAGTCATTTCATTAGTATTACTTTCCTTTACTTTATGCTTTATGCAATAATGCAAAGTAAATCATTTAATATGCGAGAGATAAATCATTTGTAATGCAGTTAGAAGAAACAATAAGGTAAATAACTTGCAATAATAATTAAATGCAATTAGAAGCAATACAATTACCGTAACATAGAAACATGCCTACTCACCTTGATTAGGATTGCTTGGTCTTAATGTCCTTGGTCTGACTTCAATAAAATGACATCTATAATAATAAATAATTTCAAATGATTATTTTAACTTATAAATCTTATAATATCTCTCAAATTAGTTATTAAAAATACTTAATATTTCTTATTATTATTTTTATTATTCAATAGAATTTATTCTCTCCTTTATTATTTAAATATAGAAAATCATAATTTAATTAATTTCTAAAATAAATTTTATATATTTAATAATTTCTCCATTTAAGTAACTAATAAAATATACTCTCATTTTCTATATAAATTATTGTTAACTCTTAAATATGTTGTTATTCTAAATCTAATTTATATCATAATTTAATTTATTACAACCTCATATATTCTTCTAAAAATAAATTTTCACTTAAAATAAATTTTAATTATCCTTTATTAAAACTCTAATAACATTATACATATATACATTTTAAAATATTAATTTATTATTTTTTTAATAATATTAAAAAGAACAAATCTTACTTATCGCTCGATCTCCTCCGCCTACCTTGCTCGCTCGATCTCCCCAAATACAACATTTTTTCTCTAATTTTTATCACTAATGATTTTTAATGAAAAACTCATAATTTAATCATTATTATTCTCTAATTGATATTTTAGATTTTCCATTAAAATTATAGATATATTTTCTTATTTTAATATATATAGTTATGACTCAATATTTAATGAATCAATTTATATCTCATATCGTTTTCTTATCTAATTATGAAATTAATATTGATTAAATAATAACTTAAATTAAATAATAAATAATTTCTTTAATAATTTTCTTATAATTATCTTTTATTAAATTTATAATAATATATTAAGTTTATATTTAAAATATTAATTTTATAATTTATTATCTAAATTTAACAAATACAAATAAAGAAATTCACTTACCTTCTTCACGCTTGCTTGCCATAGCCCTTCGCCCGCTCTCTCCCTCTCTCAATCGTTCGCCTGATTCGACGCACAAGTTCTCTCGCTCGCTCTCTCTCTCTCTTACTCCTCCCTTTCATCTCTAATTTATAGGGACGAAGCCAGTGACACCCTTTTCCATTCGGCCTCTTCGACTCCAATCGACGGAAGCAAGCTCTTCGTCTTCTCATGGAAACGAAACGACAAACCCCCCTTGGCTTCTGCGGCATTTACTTCGGCCTCCTCTTCGTCTTCCTTCCAGGTACGGTCGGGTATTAGAGTCACGAAGGAGGTTCACTATAAGGAAACAATCTCCAATATGCTTCTTATTCCTTTCGTATCTTCTAAGCCATCATTGCTAGATCAACAATCTTTTTTCTTGCCAAATGTCAACAGTATCATAAGTATTTGAAGTAGTTCAGGTGTTGTTTACTTGAACTTATACATGACTGTAGTTGCCTTTCATTATTATGATAGTTATCTTTAAGTTTAATGATATTTCATTTTAATGCCTTTTTTGTAATTATTTTTTATTTTGCACCGTGTTCAAAATGGCGGGTGCCGCGCCGTGCGCTATACGTCATGGCTCTACAGGGAACTTTGTGCCATGGGATGCCATTCACCGTTTACAAGTATAACCTCATCTATCTCATAGCCATTATAGCAAAGAACTTGTCATCTCCTTAGACCCACTTCTCTATGTTAGATATTGGTTCTTATTTGACATGTTATTTCTAATTTTAGTTTAAGTCTTTGTTTTAAGTTTTTTACCTTTTTGCCAATATGGGTTGTTTTAGTATGAATAGGGGTGCCTTGTCTTGATTCATATACAACAACAATAACAAGCCTTTGTCCCACTACGTGGGGTCGGCAACATGAATCCTTTTTCTCCATTGTGTCCGGTTCAAAGTCAAATTCTCGTTTAAATCTAATAGAGAAAGATCATTTCTAATATTTTCTAACCAAGTCTTTTTAGGGCTACCTCTACCTTTCTTAACATAAGTCAAATCTAATACCTCTACTTTCCTAACTGGGTCATCGGAAGGCCGCCGTTTTATGTGACCAAACCATCTAAGGCGACTCTCTCTAATCTTATCCTCCACTGGAGCTACTCCAACCTTTTCACGTATATGCTCATTTCGTATCCTGTCTCTAAGAGTAAATCCACTCATCCACCTAAGCATCCTCATCTCCGCAACACATAACTTAGTATTGTGCTTCTCTTTTAATGGCCAACATTCTGCACCATAAAGCATTGCAGGTCTCACCACCATCTTATAGAATTTTCCCTTAAGTTTAAGGGGGACTTTTCTATCACACAACAAGCCCGATGCATTCCTCCACTTCAACCATCCAACTTGAATTCTACTGATAACATCCCTATCTATTTCACCATCACTCTGAACAATAGATCCAAGATATCTAAAACGTGTACTCTTATTAATGACTTGATCGCCCAAAGTCACAATCCCCTCACTAGGTCTATTACTGCTAAAATTACACTCCATATATTCAGTTTTAGATCTACTCAAGCGAAAACCTTTAGACTCTAAGGTTGATCTCCAGACTTCAAGTTTACCTTCAACTCCCTCTTTAGTCTTGTCAACAAGAAGAATATCATCAGCAAAAAGCATACACCAGGGTACATCCTCTTGTAAATGTCTAGTGAGAACATCCATGACTAACGCGAAAAGATATGGGCTTAAAGCTGATCCTTGATGTAATCCAACCGAAATAGGGAAATACTTGGTCAAACCACCTTGTGTTTGAACACAAGTAGTAGCTCCTTCATACATATCTTTAATGATTTGAATCTAAGCATTATTAACTCCTTTCTTTTCAAGAACTTCTCTTGGAACTTTATCATATGCTTTCTCTAAATCAATAAATATCATATGTAGATCCTCCTTATTCTCCCTATATTTCTCCATCAAACCTCTCAATAAATGTATGGCTTCCATAGTAGACCTACCAGGCATGAATCCAAATTGATTTTGAGAAACATTAGTATCACGCCGCAGCCTACGCTCCATAACTCGCTCCCATAGTTTTAAAGTGTGACACATTAACTTAATTCCTCTATAATTCGCACAATCTTGTGCATCACCTTTATTCTTATAAATAGGAATCAATACACTCATTCTCCACGCATCTAGCATCTTTTTAGTCTTCAAAATATTATTAAAAAGTTTAGTTAGCCAAGAAATTCCTTCATCTCCTAAGCATTTCCACATCTCTATTGGGATATCATCAGGTCCAACAGCTTTTCCACACTTCATTTTCTTTAAAGCCTCTCTAACTTCGGTTTTACTAATACGCCGATAAAAACAGAAATCTTTATTTTCATTTAGGATGCTAAGGTCACTAAAGTCAATTGTATTCCTACAATCTTCATTAAAAAGTTTATCAAAATATCTCATCCACCTTTGTTGAATATCATCTTCTAAGAAAAGTACTTTTTGATCTTCATCCTTAATACACTTCACTTGAATTAAATCCTTACTACTCCTATCTCTTTGTTTGGCTAGCTTATACATATATCTTTCTCCCTCCTTAGTATCTAATCTATTATATAAATCATTAAAAGCTAAGATCTTTGCATCACATATTGCTTTCTTAGAATCCTTACATGCCTCTTTATATCTTTCCCAATTATCAGAATTTTTACATCTAAACCAATTTTTATAACAAATCTTCTTATTTTTTATCTTTTCTTGCACAATTGGATTCCACCACCAGCTATTTTTACTATTAGGGGCTTTTCCCTTTGATGCTCCAAACACATCTTTAGCAATATTTTTAATATCACTAGCCACTTTTTCCCACATAACATTAGCATCCTCATGCACAAATAAAATCTTAGAATCTAAAATCTTACTCTCAAAAATATTTTTATTACTATTCTTTAAATGCCCCCATCTAATCCTAGAAAATCGCTTTACTTTATTTTTTATTTTCTGTCCTTTCATCTTAAAGTCTAAAACTAATAAACGATGTTGGGTACATAAACTTTCACTCGGAATAACTTTACAATCTTTGCAATCTAAACGATCTACTTTTCTTATAAGAAAATAATTAATCTGAGTTTTACTATAACCATTCTTATAAGTGATGAGATGCTCATCTCTTTTCTTAAATAAGGTATTAGCAATTAAAAAATCATAAGCTAAAGAAAAATCTAGTATGGTCTTACCACCTTCATTAGTCATTCCAAACCCATATCCACCATGAATGCTTTTAAAATCATTTACCTTTCTACCAACATGTCCATTTAAATCTCCTCCAATAAAATTTTTTCTTCGAAAGGTATCTTTTGAATTAATTCTTCTAAATCTTCCCAAAATTTTAATTTTGAACACATATCCAAACCTACTTGAGGAGCATAAGCACTTATAATATTAATAATCTTAGCATCAACAACAATCTTTAAAGCCATAATTCTATCTCCAATTCTATTAATATTTATAACATTATCCTTCAAACTCTTATCTATAATCACGCCTACACCATTTCTAGTACGACTCTTACCTGAATACCAAACTTTAAATCCTAAACTATCAATCTCCTTAGCCTTCTCTCCAACCCATTTAGTTTCCTGAATGCACAAAATATTTATCTTCCTATGAATCATAATATCTATTAATTCCATTAATCTTCCTGTAAGGGAACCTATATTCCAAGTTCCTATCCTAATATTAGTATCATGGACTAGCTTCTTTGCCCACATCCGTCCTTGATGTGGGAACCCTTGCCTATTTAACACTGCACCCGGGCGCCGATGCAGCGGCCCTTGCACACTTTTCACTGTATTCAGGCCATACAGTGCGTCGCTTCCAGGGAACGCCCTAGCATTAACACAATTTATTAAAGGATTCATGTCATGGTTATTCGACAAGTTTTACGCTGGCTGTCGACTACCTAACGCAACCCTCCACTTTTCTCATCCAGGACTTGGGACCTGGCAACGACAGTCTTGATTCATATGAATGAATAAAATTCATCTCTCTTTTTCTTCCAAAATCTGTGAGCTCTTCTCTCTCCCTCACTCTATTCTTCCCTCTTCTTGCTCTTGATAGAAGCAGCTAACAAGCTGGTTCTTGAAGCAGACAGAGGAGAAGAAGACCCCGAAGAGCTGTAGGCTCTGGATCTAGCAGTGAATAAGCTGCTGCGGTGGAGAACAGCCAGAGAGCTCTCTCTCGGTTCAGGCAGGTGGTGATGCTTGGTCCAGGCCAAAAAGAGGGCAAAGCTGCGGTTGATTGCAGCTGAGAAGGGGACTGCTGGAGAAAAGAAGGTGTAGTTGCTGAGAAAGAAAAGGAATTCAAGGCCCCTTCCTTCAGGTTTCCAACAAGTGGTATCAGAGCTTGACCAAGAAAGATTAAGAGGAAGGAGGAAAGTATTTCTTGAATTCAAAAAGTGGAAATTCCAGCCAAGAGGTGGAGTTTCTTGGCTATTTTTCTGTGGACAGCAGGTTGCCTTGCGGACAGCAAGTGGACGTTTTTTTGGCTGTTTTTCTGCACAAAAGCAGGAGAAGAAGGTGGCCAGCAGTGGAAGTTTTCTTGGCTGTTTTTCTGCACAAAAGCAGGAGAAGAAGGTGGCCCGTGGTGGAAGCTTTCTTGGCTATTTTTCTAGACAGCAGTAGGAGGAGAAAGTTGCTGGCGGTGGAAACTTTCTTGGCTGTTTTTCTGGACAGCAATAGGAGAAGAAGGTGACCAACAGTGGAAGCTTTCTTAGCTGTTTTTCTGGACAGCAGCAGGAGAAGAAGGTGGCCAACAGTGGAAGCTTTCTTGGCTGTTTTTCTGGACAGCAAGAGGAGACTGTGGCCGGCGGTGAAGCAGTATTTCTTTGGCTATTTTGTGGACAGCAACTGCTCTGAATGGCTGGCAGCAACATTCTTTAACGAAGATGTCCATGGTTAAGCTTGAAATTGAGAAATTCATAAGTCTCAATGATTTTAGCCTATGGAGGTTGAAGATGAAGGCTCTTCTAATCCATCAAGATCTTGATACAGCCCTATCGGAGGAAGGAATCTTAAGGATAGAAAAAAGATTGCGTAGGGATGTGCTTAATAATGCACATAGTGCAATCCTTTTATGCCTAGGAGATGAAGTTCTAAGTGAGGTTGTTGATGAAGGAACGACTGTAGATATTTGGGAAAAATTGGGATCTCTATATCTCAAAAGCTGTCTAGCCTCCAATAGGGTTTACCTTAAGAAGAAGTTTTACACCTTGCAAATGGATGATTCCAAGCCCTTGAATAAGCACTTGGATGAATTCAACCGGATTATCTTAGATTTGAAAAGTATAGGAGTGAAGATTGAAAATGAAGATCAAACAATCATTCTACTAAGCTCTCATTACCTTCTATGTTTGAGCATTTTATGGACACCTTGTTGTAAGGGAAGGACACACTTGCTATGGCGGAAGTCAAGGCTACACTCAACTCAAAGAAGATTCAAAAGGGGTTGAGGTGAAGCATGAAGGGGCAGTTGATGCCCTTGCCGTGAGAGGTAGACCCAAGAAGAGGGAGTCCAAAGCTAAGAACTATGTTAGATCCAAGTCTAAAGGCAAGGTGAAGTGCTTCTTTTGTCACAAGGAATGCCACTTCAAAAGGCAATGCCCGGATTTGAAGAACAAACATCAAGATAAATAAAGGAGTAGCGGAGATGCCTCATGTATGGAGGAAGAGTATAAAAGTTTAGATGCCCTGTTAACCTCAAGGAGTGGATACTTAATTCTGGGTGCTCTTACCACATGTGTCCAAACCGTGGGTGGTTTGAAGAGTTAGAAGAGAAAAGCAATTAGGTGTTCATAGGGAACAACAAATCATGCAAGATCCAAGGGAGAAGAAGCTCGAGGAGATTGGAGAGGATTCTCAAGCATTTTGTTGAAGCTCTATGATGGATTGGACAGGATTCTCAAGCAAGTAAGATATGTACTTGAACATAAAAGAAATCTAATTTCTTTGGGAGAATTTGATAAAAATAGCTACTCATTTAAGTGTGATGGAGGAAGTCCCAAGGTGTGCAAGGTTCACTTGTTATACTCAAAGGTGTGAGAATGAATGGTGTATACACATTGCAAGGAAAAACACTGACTGGTGGACAAGCTAACTTGAATGGAGGAGTTGCACATGCAAGGAGCATTTGGGAGCTTGAAGCTCGGGGAGATTGACTTTTGTGAGCACTGTATAGTTGGCAAAGCAAGGAGTCTGAAATTCTCAAATGCAAGGCATGATTCCAAGGGAGTTTTGGATTATGTACAGGTTCATTTGTGGGGGCCAACCAAGCATGAGTCTCATGGAGGAGCAAGGTATTTTCTTTCTCTAGTTGATGATTATTCTAGAAAGCTTTGGGTTTTCTTTTTAAAGGGCAAGAATGAAGCCTTGGATAAGTTCAAGGAATGGAAGGCACTTGTGGAGAATCAAGTAGGGAAGAAGGTTAAAAAGCTTAGAATTGATAATGAATTAGAGTTTTGCTCCAATGAGTTCAAGGAGTCTTGCAAGGTGCATGGAATAGCAAGACCCCTAACTGTGAGACACACTCCTCAATAGAATGGGTTGGCTGAAAGCTTCAATAGGACCATTCTAGAGTGGGTAAAGTGTATGTTGGACAATGCAAGGCTTCTTAAGTTATTTTGGGCAGAGGCAGTTAGCACGGCTGCATTCCTCATCAATAGGTATCCTTCAAATGCAATTTACTTCAAAACTCCTCAAGAGATGTGGAGTGGAAGGCTAGCATGTTACAAGGAGTTGAGGGTGATTGGATGTATAGCATATACACACATCAAGCAAGAAAAGCTAGAACTAAGGGCTATCAAATGCATTTTCATAAGCTATCCTAAAAATGTGAAGGGCTATAGACTTTGGTGCATGGAACCAGGACATCCTAGGTGCATAATCAGCAAGGATGTCATTTTTAATGAGCATGAGATGTTTGATCTTATTCCTAAAAGGGTTCAACAGGTTCCTATGGATGAAACAAAAGTTCCTACAGCTGTTGGAAGGTGTCCAAGGGCTGGTTCAAGTTCAGGACAGCAACGTCATATAGAATTAGAAGTATTGGACAGCAATCATGGAGGCATTATTGCTGCTGAAAATGAAGAAATCGAGCAGGAATCCATTGAGGATTTGCAAAGGAGGAGTTATGGGCTGGCTAGGGACAAACCTCAGCATATAATCAAGGCTCCTCAAAGGAATGGATTTGCTGAGGTGATTTCTTATGCTCTCTTAGCAGATTATGCAATGTGATGAACCTACCTCATACAAGGAGGCAATGAGATGTGAGGAGAGAAATGAATGGCAACTTGCTATGGAAGAGGAGATGGCCTCTTTAAAGAAGAATCACACTTGGGACTTGGTGGAGAAGCCAAGGGAGAAGACGCTAGTCACTTGTAGGTGGCAATTCAAAAAAAAGGAAGGGGTTGGCTTTGAAGATAATCCTAGGTACAAGGCTAGGCTCGTAGCAAGGGGGTTCACTCAACAAAAAGGGGTGGACTATGAAGAAATCTTCTCACCAGTTTTAAGGCAATCATCAATTCGTGTGCTCCTTTCTTTGGTTGTCCAAATGGACATGCATCTTGAGATATTGGATGTCAAAACTGCATTCTTACATGGAGAATTGGAGGAGACTATCTATATGGAACAATCGGAAGGGTTTGCTGAAATTGGGAAGAAAAACTTGGTTTGCTTGCTAAGGCGTTCCTTATATGGATTGAAGCAATCTCCAAGGATGTGGTATAAAAGGTTTGACACCTTCATGCATAATGTTGGCTTCAAAAGGAGTAGACATGATGCTTGTGTTCACTTGAAGGCAAAGGAAGTAAGTAGTGCCATTTATTTACTTCTTTATATTGATGATATGTTGTAGGCTAGCTCAAGCATGAAGGAGATTCAAAGGATGAAGGAATTGCTCAATGATGAATTTAATATGAAGGATATTGGAGCTGCTAGAAAGATCTTTGGTATGGAAATTGAGAGGAAGAATGGGAGTCAAGAGTTAGTGTTATCTCAAGGCTCCTACATTGATAGTGTGGTGAAAACATACAATATGGAATTGTCAAAATCTATTTCAACTTCTTTTGCATCTCATTTAAGCTTTGCAAGGATCAAAGTCCCATGGAGGAAGAAGAAAAGGCATACATGAGCACGGTTCCTTATCAGAATGCCGCGAGAAGCATCATATATGTTATGGTTTATTATAGGTTGGATTTGGCTTATCCTCTTAGTGTCATTTCAAAGTTTTTGGCTGATCTAGAGAAGTCTCATTAGGAGGCAGCAAAGTAGGTGCTTAGGTATCTCAAGGGAGCCAAAGATTTGGGTTTGAAGTTTACAAAATCAAAATTGAATGAAGATGTCCTCTTTGGATATGTTGATTCAAATTTTGCAAGATGTAATGACACTAGAAGATCTCTCACCAGTTACATATTCAAGGTATATGGGAATACCGTGAGTTGGAAGTGAAAGCTACAACCTTTTGTGGCCTTATCTACTACTGAAGCTGAGTACATGGCTGCAGCCGATGCAGTGAAGGAAGCTATTTGGCTCAAAGGCTTGTTGACAGAGTTGGTCCATCCTATTTCAAAACCGGTGAAGATTCTTTGTGACAATCAAAGTGCTGTGTTCTTATCTAAGAACCCCATGTCTCATGAAAAGACTAAACACATTGACATCAAGTTTCACTTTCTCAAAGAAACTGTGCCAAATTGTGTGGTGGAGGTTGTGAAGGTATCTATAAAAGATAATGCATCTGATGTGTTGACCAAAGTCATTCCAAATCATAAGTTTCAGCATTGCTTAAACTTGTTAAAGATGGTAAGGGAGAAATTCTAACATTGATTGTTTATCATATTTCAAATCAAAAGCCAAGGCGGAGATTGTTAGATGTTGGTTTTTATTTGACATGTCATTTCCATTTTTAGTTTAAGTCTTTGTTTTAGGTTTTTTACATTTTTGCCCCTATGAGTTGTCTTATTATAAGTAGTGGTGCCTTGTATTGATTCATATGAATGAATAAAATTCAGTTTTCTTTTTCTTCCAAAATCTGTGAGCTCTTCTCTCTCCCTCTCTCCCTCTATTCTTCCCTCTTCTTCCTATTGGTAGAAGCAGCTATACAGCTGCTGGTTCTTGAAGCAGGCAGAGGAGAAGAAGACCCAAGAGAACTGTAGGCTCTCGGTCCAGCAGGGAATAACTTGCTGTGGTGGATAACAGCCAGAGAGCTTCTCTCTCTCGGTTCAGGCAGGTGGTGACTCTTGGTCCAGCCCAAGAAGAGGGCAAAGCTGCGTTGAATTGCAGCTGAGAAGGGGACTGCTGGAGAAAAGAAGGCGTAGTTGCTGAGAAAGAAAAGGAATTCAAGGCCCCTTCCTTCAGGTTTCCAACACTCTACATGAAGTTTCCAACAGCTCTTGACCAGATGTAATAACTATATTCAGTAATTGCAAAACGGTTTGTCATCCTTTTTCACATCTACATATGAATCTTTAGTGTTCTCCTTATTTTTGGAAGACTGACCTTTCTAACTGATTTTAAAAGATTGACTATTTTCTTTAAAAGCAAGTCTTTGTACTTCAAGAATATCAATAATTGAAAAGCATAGGTTCAATGTGTAGGATTTCTAATAATGTAAGGGAAGAAGGAAAAGAGAGAGAAGAGAGATAGAGGGGAACAAGACAGAGAAACATAACTTTAATATTTCATTAAATCAAATCGTTCAATTTTTCAACCTAGCCCTAGGATCCTTTATAATGAAAGGAGCTTTTGTTACAAGAAAAAAAAGAAACAAAAAAAATGGTGAATAATAAACCCTAATAAAATAATAATAAGGTAAGAACTAAACCTAATGAAACAAAATCCAAATATTCTCTAATAATAAATCATTAAATAAAGCAGGTAAATTATTAAAATATGCTCATCCTCGATATCAAACATCAATGCTCATCCAGAAGGTCAGGGAAGATAAGCAGAAGCTCATCATGAGTCTCCCATAACTCATTTGATGGTAGATGACCTCTCAATCGTACAAACTAACGCCACCCATTCAAAGAGCACAATATAAAAAATTGATATTGGGGTTGGGGCCACTGGTAAAACTAGACTGGTGTTGCTGACAAAGAACATAAAATCCCTTTGTAAAGATACTTTTTGGAAAGTTTAAAGGCTATGTATGTTATCAAATCAACAATATTGAATGTTTTAGCAATATACATATATTAACAGGCAAATCAATAATATATGTATTTGGACTAAACTTTACAAGTAATATAGAGATTCGAACAAGAAGTTTCTTAAAATGTCCTACATTGAAACATTTAGAGTGAATACAACAACAACAATAACATCAAGCCTTTATCCCACTACGTGGGATTGACTACATGAATCTTTTTCTCCATTGTGTCCAGTTAAGAGTCAAATTCGCATTTAAATCTAATAAAGGTTGTTTCTAATATTTTCTAACCAAATCTTTTTAGGTCTTCCTCAACCTTTCTTAACATAAGCCAAATCTAATACATCTACTCTCATAATCAGGTCATCGAAAGGTCGCCGTTTTATGTGACCAAACCATCTAAGGCGACTCTCCCTAATCGTATTTGCCACTAAAGCTACTCCAACCTTTTCACAAATATGCTTGTTTCGCATCCTGTCTCTAAAAGTAAATCCACTCATCCACCTGAGCATCACATCTCTGCAACATTTTGTGCCATGAAGCATTGTAGGTCTCACCACCATCTTATAGAGTTTTCCCTTAAGTTTGAGGGGTACTTTTCTATCACACAATAAGCCCAATGCATTCCTCCACTTCAACCATCCAACTTGAATTCTATTAATTATATCCCCATATATTTCACCATCACTCTGAACAATAGACCCAAGATATCTAAAATGTAGACTCTTATTAATGACTTGAACGCCCAAAGTCACAATTCCCCCACTAAATCTATTACTACTAAAATTACACTCCATGTATTCATTTTTAGATCTACTCAAACGAAAACCTTTAGACTCTAAAATTGACCTCCATAATTCAAGTTTAACCTCAACTCTCTCTCTAGTCTTATCAACAAGATGAATATCATCAGCAAAAAGCATACACCAGGGAACATGCTCATGCAAATGTCTAGTCATAACATCCATGATAAAGCAAAAAGATATGGGCTTAAGGCTGATCCTTGATGTAATCCGACTGAAATAAGAAAATACTTGGTCAAATCACCTTATGTTTGAACACAAGTGACAGCTCCAGCATATATATCCTTAATGACTTGAATATAAGCCTTATTAACCCCTTTCTTTTCTAGAACTCTCCATAGCACTTCTCTTGGAATTTATCATAAGTTTTCTCTAAATTAATAAATATCATATGTAGATCCTCCATATTTTCTCTCTAATTCTCCATCAAACCTTTCAATAAATGTACAGCTTCCATAGTAGACCTACCCGGCATGAATCCAAATTGATTTTGA
This sequence comes from Dendrobium chrysotoxum, assembly GCA_019925795.1. Lineage (NCBI taxonomy): Eukaryota > Viridiplantae > Streptophyta > Magnoliopsida > Asparagales > Orchidaceae > Dendrobium > Dendrobium chrysotoxum. The sequence continues at coordinate 73,683,460 of CM034305.1, read as the reverse complement.
GAAACATTAGTATCACATAGTAAACAATGCTCCATCTCTCCCATAGTTTTAAAGTATGAAAAATTAACTTAATTCCTCTGTAATTCACACAGTCTTGTGCATCACATGTATTCTTAAAAATAAGAATTAACACACTAATTCTCCACTCATCTGGCATCTTTTGTCTTCAAAATAATATTAACAAAGTTTAATAAGCTAAGAAACTCATTCATCTCTTAAGCATTTCCACACCTTTATTGAAACATCATCAAGTCCAATAACTTTTCCACACTTCATTTTCTTTGAAGCCTCTCTAACTTTGATTTTACTAATACGACAATTGATGTAAGCAAAAATTAGGACAAACCCCTAATTTTTGCAAATAAAAACAAAGACTTACAAGGTAATAAAAAAGATACTCAAAATACCCAAAATGACACTTTTTATAGAATAAAGACTCTTACAAACTTTGACACAAACAAACTTATGAAATAAAAATCCTAAACTTGCATTCCATTTGCTTTTAGAAGAAGGATACAGGTGGGGAGGACACTTGCGTAGAGAAGAAGGGGTTAGAAGCCGAGAAGAAGGGAGGAGAAGCTCGCAAGCTTTCCTAGAGAAGAGGAGAAGGAGAATGGAACAAGCTCGCAAGCTTTTCCAAGAAACCCGCAGGCATACAATTTCCAAAAATCACATTATCACTCTCTCTCTTTTTCCTTACAAAACACCCCAAATATATAGCCAAGAGAGAGGAAACCCAACAGCCAAAGTACCTCCAAATAGACCAATGAAAAGAGGGGAAAAGGAATGCCAAAAGTCTCCAACAGCAGCCATAAAAGTTCAGCACAGGAAACAGGACAAAAGCCCACAGCAAACCAGCCAGCTGGGAAGGAACCGAAGGGGCAAACCAGCAACCAAGGCAGAAGGCCACGGAACCAACCAGCTGGGAAGGAACCGAAGGGGCAAACCAGCAACCAAGGCAGCAGGCACAAGAAGCCCAGCAAACCTTTTGGGAAACAGAAGTAAAACCACCAAAACCGAAGAGGTAAGAGGAGAAACCGAGGAAGCAGCAAGGGGAAACCAACCAGCAGCCATGGGAAGAGCAAACAGCCACCAAAACCGAGAGGGAAGGGAGAAACCGAGGAGACACAAGGGAAGGGAAAGAGACACAAGCCACTCCATAAATACATACCTTTATGCATTTATGAGCTTCTACTTCATGCATTTAGGAATTAATGAGCTCACCCAAACCATAACTCCAACATCAGCTCAAAACCGAGAGCCACAAAGCCCCAAAATTATTAACTTGTGTTGACCCCCCCTTTGCCTACATCAACAATAAAATAAAAATCTTTATTTTCATTTCGAGTACTAAAATCAATCGTATTCTCACAATCTTCATTGAAAAGTTTAGCAAAATATGTCATCCAAACTTGTTGAATATCCTCTTCTAATAAAAGCACTTTTGATCTTCATCATTAATGCAATTCACTCGAACAAAATGCTTACTATTCCTATCTCTTTGTTTGGCTAACTTACGCATATATCTTTCGCACTCCTTAGTATCTAATCTATTATATAAATCATTAAAAACTAAAATCTTTGCATCGCATATTGCTATCTTAGACTCCTTACGGGTCTCTTTATATCTTTTCCCAATTATCAAAAATTTTTACATCTAAACAAAATTTTATAACAAAGCTTCTTATTTTTTTATTTTTTTCTTGCACATTTTTATTCCACCACCAACTATTTTTATTATTAAGAGCTTTTCTCTTTCCAAGCACATCCTTTGCAACATTCTTAATATCACTAATTTTTTTTCCAGATAATATTAACTTCTCATGCACAAACAAAATCTTAATATCTAAAATCTTACTCTGAAAAATATTTTTATTAATATTCTTAAAATGTCCAGTCTAATCCTAAAATAATGTTTTACTTTATTTTTTATATTTTTTGCATCTTCATATTAAAGTACAAAACTAATAAGTGATGTTGGGTACATAAACTTTCACTCGAAATTACTATACAATCTTTGCAATATAAACGATCTATTTTTCTTATAAAAAAATAATCAATGTGAGTTTTATTATATACATTCTTATAAGTAATGAGATGCTCATCCCTTTTCTTAAATAAGGTCTTAACAATTACAAAATTATAAGTTATAACAAAATCTAATATGATCTAACCACCTTCACTAGTCGCTTCAAACCCATAACCACCATAAATGATTTTAAAATCATTTACCTCTCTACCAACATGTCCATTTAAATCTCCACCACTAAAAGCATATAGAGTGAATATGACCTAACAAATAATTACCTTTATTATATTCTCATAATTTCTTATAAGCATCCTACATCGTTTTATAACTTTTATTTGGCAAAACAATCTGTGATTTAATATTAGAATGTAATTCATGCACATGCTGAACAATCGATGCAACAGAATTAGAATAGGCATACATGGATAATAGCAAGAGACCCATAAGGTTCTTAGGTTGTTATGCATGCACCATCTCAAAGAGTGATTTTTTAGTGGTAGTAATGTTGTATGAAAATTCAATCATAGAAAAATAATAAATCCTAATTTGCTAACTTATTACAAATAAGACAACAAAGCGATTTTTCAATACTCCTAATCACAACTTATGTTCGCATGTTGATCAAGGTTGACAGGCAAATGAAACAAACAAATTTTACATCTTATCAGATACAACATAAGTAGAGAGAACATTTAGGTGTACATTTCATTAAAGAATGAGTCCACATGAGAAGCATCAATAGTCTTAGAAAAAGAAATAAAATGTGCTATGTTAAAAATTTTAGCGACTAAAACTAATATGGATTCCTATCCCACAAGAAGTTCAGCATAAACCTAAAATCATTTAGCAAGTATGGCATTGGCTTATTATTCTAGAGGCATCTTTCCTACGTAGAGGCTAATAGAATATTCAATCAAACAAATTTTCTTATCACATCAGATGTGATAGGCTAATCCTCTTCCATGTAACTTCTAAATAATAAATTTTTCGAAGCATGAGGAATGCATATTTTTTATCCTTTCAAGAGAAATACATCATACAATGCATAATCTAATAGTATAAGCATTATTAACTCCTTTCTTTTCAAGAACTCTCCATAGCACTTCTCTTGGAACTTTATCATATGCTATCTCTAAGAAAACTAAGAGAAAGGAGGTAAAAAAATGTTCTGAATGAACAATTCTGGTTAGTGTGTCATATGCAATAACAACAACAATGCCACTGATTTAATTGTTAAGTATAGTTGATGCAAAGAAGAATCCTACAGTGGACCTTATATATAATGTAATGGATGAAGCGAAGGAGATGATTACACATAGCTTAGGAGGATTTGAGGCAAACTATAGGCAAACATGGGATATTATCGACGATAAGTTGGAGCTACAGCATCATCACCATTTACATGTTGCAGGTTACTATCTGAATCCTTAGTTTCAATATATAAAGCATAAATCAGAAAATACTGAGATAAAATTAGGACTTTACCATTCCATGTATAGGGTTATTGTTGACGCATTCAAAAGTGCAAACGATGATTGGCTTATTTCTTTCAATTTTACTTATTTCTTCATGCTTCAATTGAGTGATGGATTCAATTTGGTGATGGCATTTTAAAGCTATAGCATTTGTTGTTAAGATTTTGGGGCGTACATGATCTTCATCCATATATGAACGCAATTGGAGCATGCAGAATAAAATTCACACAAAAAGGAGAAATCTTCTAACAACGTAAGGATGAATTCATTAGGGTACATCATATACAATAAGAAATTTAAAAACAAAAAATTTGAAGAAAAAAAAAAGGTTTGAAGGTGACGAGGATCCATTAATATGTGATGCATGTCATCGGATGATGAATGGTTTGTCGATAACGAAGTTGAGGTTACATTATTTGATTTATAAGAAGAAGATATGAACATTGATTTCTTTGAAAGGGATGGATATAGAGTATGTGCATTTAATAAAAACCAACAAGAAAAGTTACAAAAAAGAAATGGTATAAAAAAATTTTAAATTATTTAAAGTTTCTTAAATGTTGATTAATATTCTCATCTTTTGGTTGATTACTAATATCAAAAGAGAAAACAAAAATGAGTGAGATTGAAGATGAAGAATATTGAAGACCTTGAACTCCACAGATGATGAGGCAAGGGAAAAAGCTATTCACTATGATGTCAACTCTAATGAAGATCACTTAAGTGAAGACAACATTGATGATTTTGGTTTGTTTTTATACAGCTAATTTGATTTTTAGAAGTTTAACGTTGAGAATGAAACTAGAAATGAAGTATCTAATTTTGTGATAAACATATTTAATGTTTAACTTCGACTTAATATATTATGTTACTTTTACTTAATTCTTATATCTTATGTTACTTTGTCATATTGATGCTTGTATTGCAATCCAATTTTGTGGAATTCGTTACTTGTTATTTTGCGTTTGCGTGATGTCATTTTATAATATATTATTTAATTATAATGCTAATAATTCACTTCTAACCTTTATTATAACTTTGCATAATTATTAGATTATGAGGCTTACGCCTCGCCTCATGGACAAGAAATACCAACTACGTAATTTAAGTCTAGGTTAGGGTAGACCACCAATCACGGAGTACCTAAATACCATTGAAGATTTAGTCTGGAGGACCGACAATGTTGATAACGATTGACTGTTAGCCAGTTAATTTGTCGGTGCCTTAAGGTAAATATAAGAAATGAAGTCAATATATTTGATCCTTAGACCTTAGAAGAAGCTATTCATTATACCTTTTTCATAGAAAGTAAAAGTTGAAGAAGCTTTCCACTATGCCTTTTTAATGGAAAGCAAACGAAGTCTACCTCCCTAAAGTCAAAAGTCAACCCCTCTACTTCCACCAAAACGCCTATTACTAGGCTCATCCTGCCCGCTCAAGAAACCCAAGTTGCTCGAATTCCTACTAATGGGAGTTCTAAGCCCATCATCTATTTTAAATGTCATAAAAAGAGACATGCAACACTAGCACTAGGCCCATATACTATTAATAGAAGAAACCAATATTCCTGAAGATGTGTTGAAATAACACGACGTTGTTATCAATGCCAAGTGCATGTCATGGTTTTGTATCAGCCGCCAAATGTTTCGCATATAACAAAAGCTCCTTGGCATTTTGAAAGCTGGGGAATTGATATTGTTGGACATATTGATCATCCACCTTCTAAAAGTCATAACTTTATTCTAGCTGCAACTAATTATTTCTCAAAGCGGGCTAAAGTTATACCACTGAGAGAAGTCAAAATTACCCATTTACTACAATTTCTCAAAGGACCATATCATATATCAATTTGGTTTTCCACATCAAATCATATCCAATAATGATTCGACTTTTAAAGTACAAAAATTAATTAATTTGTTAACAAACATAACATCGATTGGAGGTATAGTACAATATACTAATCTCAAGCTAATGGATTGACGGAAGCATTCAACAAGACATTAGTTCAGTTGTCAAAAAAAATCTTAGATGAAAACAAACTTCAGCGGCATGAAAATTTGGTTGAAGCATTGAGGGCCAATTAGACCAAATATAGAACTCCAATGCAGTCCACTCTGTTTGTTTGTCAACGAAGCGGAGATTGTTCTCCCTTTAGATGTATAACTCCTGTCTCTCAGAATTACAATTAACAATGAAATTACAAATGAACAAAATGTTCAATTGAGGTTGGAGGAACTCGATGGTTTAGATGAGAACCATTTGCAAGCTCAACAGAACCTCGAATTATACAGAACCCGTATGGCTCAAGCTCATGACAATTTGTCTGTCCTAGAACTTTCAGAGTCGATGATTAGTCCTAGTTAGGGGTGTAAACAAGTAGAACAAAGCTCGAGTCACCCCTAGCTTGAGCTTGATTAATTAATCGAATTTGAGCTCGAGCTCAAGCTTTATTTATAGGAATTTGAGCCGGCTCGTTTAGCACAAAAAAAGTAAAAATGATTATGATTCGAGCAATTATTATAATAAAATGATTAAAAGAATGAGAAAGTCGAAAAAAATAATAAACTTAATCTAATAAAATGAGTTATATTTTTAAACATTTTTAACAACTTTGCACTTAAAATTATAAATGTTAATATATTTTAAGTGCATTTTATATTAATATTTTTAGACGAGTCGACTCATGAGCTCACGAGACGAGTCAGGGCTATCTCAAGCTTGGCTCGTTAGCTGATCGAGCTCGGCTCACGAGCCAATTATCAAGTCGAGCCTGAGTTGGCTCACGAGTCGACTTGACTCACTTACACCCCTAGTCCTAGTTCTTCGTAGACTGATTCTGGCTCATTGTAAAATAGGTGGCAAATTTGAGCCTACTTGGGAGGCCCCCTTTGTGATATCAAGATGAGTCTTACCAACTAATTGACTATAATGGTAAATGTCTTATGTTGTCTATCAAGGGACATTTACCTTAAAAAATGTTATAAATGATTATTCAAATTTCAAATTCTATCAATGAATTAATGTTTCTTCTAAATAAAAATGTTTTTTTCATCTGGTTGTTGACTGGGTCCGGATTACCAAAACATTAGTCTAAAATTCCAAATGAATCATCTTCCACCAAAAAAAAGTTGCTCGTCTTACCAAATACTAAGTGTAGACATGCCCAAATAGGATTCTTCTTAGCAATTTGTAGGCCTAGGGGTAAAATCCAAACCTTCTAAGGTCTCTCCTAGCTCAATATTTTAAATTTAATTCTACTTAAACTGAACATCAATAGATCTATTCAAATTTAGACTGTTAGTAGTTGCAAGAAAATACTTTAGTCTTGCCAAATTTTAAGATTTATCTAACCAAATTAGATGATCTTATTTCAAATATCATTAAGGTTTAAATAGTAGCCAAAATACTCTTAACCTTAGCCTCTTTTGAGTTTTGTCTTTCCTAAATGAGATGAAATATATTTCTAATTGGTTGCCAAAATGTCTTTTAGAACTCTTCAATAGGTAGCAAATGCCTTTAAACTTCTAGAAGAAACCAAATATCTCTAAACCTTTCTCAATTGATAGCAAAATATCCTTGAATCTTTGTAGGTGATAGCCAAAATACCCATGATATTTTAGGAGATAGGAAAATGTCGATAAGACCTTTTTAAAGACATCAAATGTTCATAATCCCTTCTCTAACGATAGTCAAATATCCTTGAAATCTTATAGGTAGTATACAAAATACCTATAATTATTACGAGATAGAAAGATATCCCTAAGCTCTTTTAGTAGTCCAATTACTTCTAATCAAACCAAAATCTTCCTAGAGAAATTAGGTGTCCCTAGAAACCTATTTAGGAGTTGTCAAAATGCTTCTAAATCTCTCTTTCAAGAGTTTATCAAAACTTTTCTTCTTAAGGTGATGGAAAAATATATCCTTATCTTTGTAGATCTTGTCTAATTCAAATCTAGGTTTTCATAGATCTCTCTTTCTCTTCCAGATCATATCCTATTTAGTTTGGAGGATCTTATTTCATCACTATCAGTCAACACCAATATGTGTGGCGTATTTTTATACATTCATCACACCTATTGTGGGTCCTTTTGTTAACATAATTTTTGTTTCGATTCGACTCGAATCAAGTTGAATCAATTGGCTAGGCCCGATTGAGTTCGATCAACCCAAATTAAATAAAATTGGCCCATATCAACACAAATCGATCCAAATCAAACTCAATTCAAGCCAAATCGATTCAATTTAAACCCAATTGACCTGTCAAATCAAGAAACTCAATCAGACAACTTTGATTACCTTAAATCTGGTGAGCTCTATCATTCCTGCCAAATCTTACAGTTTAGGGGATCTTCGCAGCTCGAAACAAACATCTAAAGAGGACGAGAGCCTGCAGGGGTCATCTCTCTTCATTCGAGCAAAACTCATTTGTCTTCGAGAGAGCAAGTGAGAGGGAATCAAGGGCTTCCTACGTGTTTCCTACTTGTGTGCGTTCAAAGCAGTGGGGCGAGAGAGAGGAGTGGAGGTGCGTTTCTTCCAAATTGAGAGTTAGATGGGGTGAACAAGCTCATCTTGTGCGACCTAGGCTAGAGACGAGAGTGAGAGCAAGAGATGAGCAAGGGATCCCTGTTACTTGCGTCCGCTCGTCCCTAATCCTATGGCATCCAGAGAGGAGAAAGGGGGCCTCTAACCTCGTGCATGTCTGGAGCGGATCGAGCAAGTGAGCGACTTCTAGTTCGATTGCTGAAGACAGAGGCATGCGGTTGCTTTGACTCCAGAAGCAAGGTACGAGAGCTCCTCTCGTGCGTGTTACCTGTGGACTAACCAGAGTGTAAATCCTATGGCTAGAAGGCTTTCTGTTGCTTCCTACTTCAACCAAAGAGAAACTACTAAGGGAGTCTGCAAGCTGTTGTTGTTCACTTTCTCTTCCAATATCAAGGGGTAATGAGCTATTGTACTTCCTTATTTCATTAGTCAACTGAAGGCAAGAAGTTTCTTCCTCCTTGAATACCAACTTCGGCGAGCTCATGACAACGGAGGCGACATCCAAAGTGGCTTGGTCAACAACAAGCTTGCATTTTTAGTCACCTTTACCTCTTCAAGGTAAAGTTGCTAAGGCCGGAACAGTCATATTTTCTTCGGCGAGGTATATCTACTAAACAAAGCAAAACCTAAGTCAATCAGCCCTTTGGAGTGTGGTTGATGCTCCCGAACCTTTAGGTCCTTAGAAACCGCCGCTTCACATTTTTCTAAACCCAAAAATCACTCTCCGCTATCCTCTCCACAAAACGGTGGAAATCTGACAGTTTCCACTTGTTTGCTCTCATGTAAGAGCCCGAGGAAGATAGTGATGCGCATAGGTTCGTTGGGCTTGTGTTCAAAATCCCCCAAATGCATGAATTAGCATTCATATTGGACCTCATCTGTCACCTAGAATAAAACCTAAGCTTTGTAGCTATTAGACTCAAATTTGGTGGCCATACGCTTGACTAAACTACGCAAACTTAAAGAAGATGCATGTCGTAGGCCTCTTGCTAGATTCATCACTATCCAAAATTTGTAAGATTCATGAATTTGTTCATCTAATTCTAGGTGCTTGTGAGACTAGTTTGTGGTATTCTCTAGGCCCTCAAAGGCCCATAAGTCATACCTCATCTTGCCTTGGATTTATTTGAACCTTTTCATGAGATTTTAAAATTAAAATGACACAAGCGAATCTATAAATATGGGAACGTGCACATGATGAAGCTTATAAACTTTTTCATGAATTTTGCAAATGTTTAAAGGTAAATTTAATCAATTTAGAAAGCCCAGAACTATTGTGAGACTCCTCTTTGACATCATAAGGTCTATGTTGTAAGTTCCCCAAGGGTATGATTGACTGTTTATTGAGTGTGCATTAAAAATGCAAGCTTTTTTTTAGGTTTATTCAATTGTTTTTGCTTGGGGATCGCTTGGACTTATTGTGCAATAAGCTCTTAGGATAAAATTAAGATTTTTTACCAATAAAAATGTAAAAAATTTAAAATCAAGCATAGAATGATTTTTCTAAATCAAAATAGCATGGCTTGCTCGAATAAGCCAGATTTTCAAAAAATAAAATTAAAATGATCATGCAAAGACCAAATGTGTCACATGTAGAAGCCCTCACATAAGGACCAAATAATAAAAATACCTGCATTGTGAATCATAATTTGCATACTCATATGGTCAGGCATCTTAGTTTAAATGGCCAAACTATAAATCAAATTTCCTAAATCAAAATATTCTTTCCTATCTTGCATATGCATTGAGGTTGGATTTCATGGTTTAAAAAGTGTTTAGGTGGGTTAGCTGGCAATCTTTTCCAGGCAGGATTATAAGTCCAGAGTCGGAGTAAGTTAGCTCCACGTGGGATTCTAAGTTCATAAGTCCCTTGCATTTCCCTAAATATAGGTCGGAGTTACTACCTATAGGTGACTCTCACCTTAGATCTAGGGTCCAAAACCAACTTTTCTTTTCAGTTACATCATAAGCCCTCACCTTTATGGGCATTTTCTTCAACCAGTGTTGTTGGAATATAAACCCCAACTTTCTAAATTAAATTAATCAACTTTCACAAAATCAAATCATGCAAATTTGTTAGCCACTATTTTGTTGAAACAACGTAAACTACTACTTTAGTCAAAAGTGTTTCTAGATGATAAATGCTTAAGATATGATTAACCATAGGGGCTTGCTACTATGGGGAACTTGTACCCTAGAATAAAATAAATCCTACTCGATCCAATAAATTGAGTAGGGTAAAATCTCTAATAAAATAGAAAAAAATGCAAATTTTGTTATTAAGCTCATAATGAAATAATATTTTTTATCTTTGGAAGTAATATGATATTTTATATGTCGTGCTTGATCACAAAATATTCTCGATCATAGATGGAATGAATGCTATAAATGACATCTCCACTCACATATTAACTATAGCTAATCTAAAATTTTAACCTCACCATAAGCCCTTTGATGTAAACAACGTAACCATACCTCTTTTTGTTATTACTAGCATCTTCTTTCCCTTAAGATAGAAAGTTATGAGGACCATGTATAGTATTATATCCTTCCCATGGACATTACACAATATTCTCAAAGATACATTGAATGAGTTACATTCATTATGACAGATAAAACATTTATGTATTCAATCACAATAATAAAACCATAAAACTTATGCTAGTCAAACAAGTAAAAAAGACACCTTCCTTAACACCTTATAAGCATACATCAGATCTTCAACCCAAGCCAAATTCAAAGAAAGATGTCAAGCAACAATTAATAGTCAAAGGATCCTTTATTGATGGGAGTAGTGATTCTATTTCTCATCTTAACAAAAGTAATCAAGCCTACTTGTACATATAGTTTCAAATGAGCTGAGAGAAGAGAAAGTATGATTTGGTACTTTGAGGAAAGAATTTTCTGATCCTACCCTACAATCTACTTAGGCAGGTTACATCTGATTATGTTAAGACTTAAATGCCCACTTTATTCTCACCTCTTCTACTTGATTATAGCAATATTGCTCCACAAGATTTACCAGATAACTTATCACCACCTAAGCATAACATAGATTTAGCGTCTGGCTCATAGCACCCAAATGTTTCATCTCATGCATACTATGATGCAGCATGTTCATTTCCTAAGGATTTTCAAAGACTTTATGATGACATAAGAAAGTAAATAACAACAAATAATAAAAAAATAAGCTGACAAATCCTATAACAGCTTACCTGTTTATATGCTTATTAATTAAATTTATAATATAGAAGAAATCTTGGTCATATAATGGAGTTAGCTAACCTTCAAATGTTTAAAGTAACACTTTGGAAGGATATAAATTTTTAATATTGAAGAAATCTTGGTCATATAATGGAGTTAGCTAACCTTCAAATGTTTAAAGTAACACTTTGGAAGGATAATCATACAAGAAAACTTAAAACCACCTAAGCATAACATAGATTTAGTGTCTAGCTCATAGCACCCTAACGTTTCATCCCATGCAAACTATGATGCAGCATGTTCATTTCCTAAGGATTTTCAAAGACTTTATGATGAAACAAAAAAGTAAATAACAACAAATAATGAAAAATAAGCTGACAAATCCCATACCAGCTTACCTGTTTACATGCTTATTAATTAAATTTTTAATATTGAATAAATCCCAGTCATATAATGGAGTTAGCTAGCCTTCAATAACCACCCAAAACAAAAAACAAAAAAAAACACACCACCACCACCACCACTTATAGACTCTCTCACAGCCCACAATTATAAAGGTTGAATCAATTACTATTGAGAAAAGGACCAAAATGGTCTCCAACAATATTAAAGAACCATTTTGGTCTCTCGAGTCTTTAAAAAGGAATCAAAATAGTCTCATGATGGGATTATTTTAATTCTTTTTAAAGGAGTTGAGGAACCAAAATGGTCCTTTAATATATAGTTGGGGCCAATTTTGGTATTTCATAAAGAGTCAATGAATCATTTTAGTCTTTTTCTCAATTATTATTATAAAAGTACTAATCTACCCGGATACACCACAAATTTCTAATTAGATGAAAGAGCATACTCATGGTAGAAGTTATTTGGACGACCATAGTAGATTTAGAGAAACTTGCCCCTCAACTTATAGAAGATTATTTGGATTTCAACTCTACGAAAAAGAGTTCAAATCAGTTAGGGGAAGTTGATGTAGAACAATATGATCAAGATAAGAGAACCCAAATTACAAGAGCCCAAGCACATAAAAAAAATCTAGCTTGAAAATGCCCAACAATAAGAGCCCAAACAAAAGCACAAAATAAGAAGAAAAAATCACTTTAATTAGCATGTTTCATCTTTAAATTTTGGATTTTGAAGTTAAATTTTCATTTTGGGACTTGAAGTTATTGACCATGGTTATTTGGAGGCTTAATAGAAAAACAGAAATTAGTTTAACCATGCCATTAAGTAGTCGGCTGATGCGGACATCCAACCGTCCATGCCTACCCAAGGAGGAACCGAAGATCGACGGCCATAATCGTCCCACATTATCTTAATATTTTTTGTGTAATTTTTATCTTTCATTTTCACCCTTACTTAAGGATCTAGTCTTATGTAAGCCCTAGGGACATGTTCGTCTTATTTTAGTCTTTTTTTTTTTAATTTCTAAGGCCTATATATAAAGACCCTTGTTATTATATTGGTATGATGGATTATTAATAAAAAAATTTCTACACTCTTGTTCTTGGGGAGAACTTTGGTGAGATACCTATGTGAGGGAAGTATAGTATCCACCAGCCGCAGGATGAGTCTGAGCTCGTGGCTTGAAGTCCCTTAGTGAAGGGCAACGTATCACCCGTCAGCCGCAGGAAACGTCTGGGCTCACGGTTTATCTTTCTTTCCCTAAACTTATCTTCTCCTTCCTTTCCATTTATTCAGCCGCCCACCCCTACCTGCTCCACGACGTCGACCACCTTTCCCACTGCCTCCTATACTCGTCGGCTCCTCCCCCAACATCTCCAAACCCACCAGATGCATTTCCCTCCACCCCAAACCATTGATTTCAAATTTCCCACTCCCTCTTGATTACCTCATAAATTAGTTCTTTATTAATTTGAAAAGTTATTAGATTTGAATTCAAATAATTTTGAATTTCAAAATCTTTCCAATTTAATAAGTTCTACCTTCGGAAGCCTCCTCCAATTACTCCCAAACTGAGATTAATTTCAGATTTAATTCTCAATCTCAATCAATGCTTGATTCACATTCATTGAACCTAGACACCTCATCCTTCCCTCTCTCTTTGTCGGCCCTCCCTCTCTCTCCAATCCAATTAACACATATTAATTCCTCACATTAATTCCCCAAATCAAGTTCCTAAATTAAGTTGTTTTAATTTTGGTAAGTTTTGAATTCAAATTCAAACCAATTTGAATTTCAAATCCTTTCCTAATTGATATATCTAATTTAGGAAGCTCCCTAATTACCTCAAATCTGAAATTAAATTTCATATTTAATTTCCCCATCAACAATTAATGCTTGGGTCCACATACATTGTATGTGAACACTTTTTTTCTCCCCCCAATAGGCCGGCCCCCTCTCTCCCCTATTTTAATTATTTCCTTCCTTGTTAAGGAATTCAATTAGGGGAATAATTAACCATTTCTTATCCTTCCCTCCATCTTATTTGAATTTCAAATTCAAATCCCTTAATTAAGGAAAATATGAAATTGAATTTCAGATCTTTAATTTTTTATTTTCCCCCACCCCCCACCCCACCCCACCCCACCCCACCCCACCCCACCGTTCTACATCAGTTTGGTATCAGAGCATGGTTGCTCACCCGGGACACGAACTCGACGAAGTCGAGCTCTTTTCCACCCCGGGAGAATGATGCGGACATCCAACCGTCCATGCCTACCCAAGGAGGAACTGAAGATCGACGGTCGTGATCGTCCCACATTATCTTAAAATTTTTTATGTGTAATTTTTATCTTTCGTTTTTACCCTTAAGGGTCTAGTCTTATGCAAACCCTAGGGACATGTTCGTCTTATTTTAGTCTTTTTTTATTTCTGAGACCCTTGTTATTATATTGGTATGATGGATTACTAATAAAAAAATTTCTGCACTTTTATTAATTGGGGAGAACTTTGGTGAGATCCCTATGTGAGGGAAGCGTAGTATCCACCAGCCGCAGGATGGGTCCGGGCTCATGGCTTGAAGTCCCTTGGTGAAGGACAGCGCATCACCCGTCAGCCACAGGAAGCATCCGGGCTCACAGTATATCTTTCTTTCCCTAAACTTATCTTCTCCTTCCTCTCCATTCATTCGTCCGCCCACCCCTCCCTTCTCCACGCCACCGACCACCTTTCCCACTGCCTTCTATACCCGCCGACTCCTCCCCCAACATCTCCCTAACCCGCCGGCTGCATTTCCCTCGTCCACCCCAAACCTTTGATTTCAAATTTCTCACTCCCTCTTGATTACCTTCCTAAATTAGTTCTTTATTAATTTAGAAAATTATTAGGTTTGAATTTCAAAATCTTTCCGATTTAATAAGTTCTACCTTAGGAAGCCTCCTCCAATTACTCCCAATCTGAAATTAATTTCTATTTAATTCTCAATCCCAATTAATGCTTGATTCACATTCATTGAACCTAGACACCTCCTCCTTCCCTCTCTCTTGGCCGGCCCTCCCTCTCTCTCCAATCCAATTAACCCATATTAATTCCTCCCATTAATTCCCCAAATCAATTTCTTAAATTAAGTTGTTTTAATTTTGCTAAGTTTTGAATTCAAGTTCAAACCAATTTGAATTTCAAATTCTTTCCTAATTGATAAATCTAATTTAGTAAGCCTCCCTAATTACCTCAAATCTAAAATTAAATTTCAGATTAAATTTCCCCATCAATAATTAATGCTTGGGTCCACATACATTGTATGTGGACACTTTTTTTCTCCCCCAATAGGCCGGCCCCCTCTCTCCCCTATTTTAATTATTTCCTTCCTTATTAAGGAATCCAATTAGGGGAATAATTAACCACTTCTTATCCTTCCCTTCATCTTATTTGAATTTCATATTCAAATCCCTTAATTAAGGGAAATCTGAAATTGAATTTCAGATCTTTAATTTTTTATTTTCCCCCACCCCCCAAGGTTCTACATCATCGGCCCCCTCCTTTTACTCCAAAATTTTTCTCTTGTTTTTGAATGAACCTAAGATTTGTTGTAAACTCAATATATATTGTTGGTATGCAACAAGAACTTTCAATGTTGATGATTAAAAAAGGTTTGAGCAAATATTCTCATAGTTGGACCTTGATGGTTGACCATTGATCTTTCTGTAGTGGAAAGATAGTTATCCTTTGGTTACTTGTTAGTATTGCTCACAAAATCTCTCCCAACATCTCTTACATCTTCTCCAGCATCTTGACATCTTCATAAAGCTTACTCCCATCATCTACAAACTTAAAATAATTTTTACAGATCTCCAATAGACTCTCAGCCAAGAGTAGACACACCTTCACCTAATCATATTCCCCTTCCTCTTAAAAGCCCTTAAACCCTTTAAAAGTCCACCAAAACTCCAAATCATAACTACATATCCTAAACTAACCATCCACAATCATTTCCACCCCATTTAACTACTCTTAGAAACTGTTTGGTTTGCTGAAAAAAAAAAATACAGCGTAAAGTAATTGCAGTGTGAAGTAGATACTTGAGGCTATTTGGTTGTCTGTAAAGTGAATGCAGGTGAAATATTTTTTCTATTTGATTAGGTGTATGTAGAATAAAGTAAAATCACTGTTACAACCTACTAAGCTATAAAAATTTTTTGTTACAACTTGCTAAGCTTTATAAATTGTAAGCAAGTTTTACATTGATTTTGAGCAAGAATTATGACAAATCACAGAATTTATGCTGCTAAACCTAACGGTGGAATAAGTCCTCCGTTTGCCTTACGATAACAAAAGGCATGACCTTCTACCTTAGATCGGGCTTCCCCTTCTTAACATAGGCCATCACCATATCACCGACACAGCCAGATGGGAGTCGACCTTTTATCCCCTTCACAAAAATTTTGCGAATTGGCTGAATTTGCTAAAAAAACTCGCGAATGGGAGAAAGATAGTTACCTTCACAGCGTGCGAGCTCCCATAATTGCTTCCGTGACTTTCGATCCAACAAGAAGGAAACGTCATCGAAGGGGCTTTTGTTATAACATTGGGATTTTATTTCACTTTACTTTGTGTCAAACCAAACAGCTAAAAGGTTAAAACCCACATATTTGCTTTACTTTACACTAACTTTACTGCCAACCAAACAGCCCCTTAAACTCTTTCCTATAAGATTTGAACCAAATCAGGCCAAATTAGATTCTAGTCTTGATTCATCACCTCTCATACCCATCCAGTATCCATCACAAACTCCATATCCTAACTTCACATCACAAACTAACCATACATAGCAATTTCCAACCATTAATCCAATTATAACATCTTCCACTACTATAACTTTGGTTCCACTTCAAAAAACCTAAATCCCATTTAAGGGCTCTCAAGCATACTCCCTCAAAAGTGATCTGAACTCCAAATCCTCACGTCCAACACCCTCCACACCTCTTATCATCCTTACACAATCTCTCTACCACCTTGCCACCTCTCGACCACACACCCCATGCAACCCTTGGTTCCTCCCCACCACCCAAGTCTGTTAAATTAATCTCCTACAAGGTCCATCTCTTGGCCCCTAACAATAATCCCCTTTCACCTCACCTTAGCCACTTTCCCTCAAGCCCATTGGACTCACCACCTCACCTCTACTTTATAACCAGCAAGAACACTCCATTTCCACCACATTAAGCCCACCAACAAGTGTCTGTCATAAGTTTCCTTCAGCAACCCTTGTAACAATTTCAATTATCATTGTGTTTGCAAGTTTGCCAAATGTTTTAATCAAGCAAATTGTCGTTAAATGACGGGAGCATTTAAAAATCAACCAAATTTCGCCTAATTTGAAAATATTACAAGAATTTTATAATGACATGCATCATCACTCTTCTAAGCTCAAAAAGAGCTTCCCGTCTCAAGGGACATGATGTCATTTATTGTCTAGTAATTAACTATCAAAATTGATGTGGACTTTTATATGTATTTAAATTACAGACTAATAAAATACTAGTTATTTTGTGTTATTTCTTCATTTAATGGAAGTTGTTAAACAAACCTTTAGGGATAGTTTGCACTATTAATTGTTAAGTTATTTCCATCAAAAATCACTTAGTATGTAAAATCCTAATGATGACTAGTTTAATGAAAATTTCCACATTTTCTCTCACTAGTTTTTCTTCTATGCTTTGAGGAAATAGCATAAACTATGTTGAGAATTCAACGGTTAAAACACTAAAAATATTCAACATCTACTGCTTAACATTCTACTAATTACACTTCTTTAAAATTCCTACTAGATATACAATTCCACTATCTACACTATGACAAACAAGTTACCAGTAACTATAGCAAGCTGCTTTGAAGTTGTCCGTTCACTAGCATATTTATAAAGCCAACCTTTGTTTATAGGCTTAGATGCTAGAATATAACCAAATTTCTATTGAAACAGGCACATGAATTGTGCAGAAGAGGAGGAATCATTTTTTTTTTAATTTAACAGATTCATGGACAAAATGCTTTCCAAGATGATAACAAGCAATTAGAAGGCAAATACTGTTGCAAATCAATACCTCGTCATAATTTATTGAATCAAACAATGAGAACACTTTAATCGTTGTTGTACCAAGCCTTTTGGCCCGCACAAAACCAGAAGCAGTCACCGATACAATTGCCTCATTAGCAGATAACCAAAACAGTTTGCCACAACCTACAATTACCACCACCAATCCAGCGCTGTTAAGAAATGTATTCTTGAATTGAAAATAAGGTTGAATATACGCATATAATTACCTCCAGTTGCATTCAGTTGTATTTCCTGGTAAATACCAGGAGCCCAGGGTATGCGGATGGAATCTAAGGACTCAACTTGTTCTTTTATACTAAGCTTCACTTTTCTACACACAGTGACTGCTTGCAAAACCTCAAGAACCTAGAGAAGTAACGTTATAGTCAAGAAATAAGAGAAGTGTTGAATAAAAGCAGAAAGTAGTTTGTCATACAAGTAGCTAGCAGCAGTAATCAGAAAAGATACCAAATGAATTTCAAAAGCTGAAGTATACTAGCACAAAACATATGTTATGCTGTGATACAACTAGAGGTGAACCTACAAACATAATACAGGAGGAGATTGGAGTATTTGATTACCTGAACCTCTTCATTGTTTTCACTATGATAAAACAGAGAAGCTGTTAGAGTACCCTCTCCCACAGAATATGGTTTGAGTAATCTTGAATTTCGCCAGCCATATTTTGCAGCATCAGCATTAGGAACAGGCAATATATCCCAAGACACAAAAGTGTTGTCTTCCAACTTAAGGTCAGTGTTCTGTTGCAAGAAAAACACCATAAAAATTAATAGCAAATCAAACGGGCATTTATCACTGCACCATTGCATACAATATTGTCAATCAGGCTTTTAATCTTAGACCTAGAGAAGATTCCAAAATTCTAATCTTCTAGTATTTGTACAGAATGATTCTATCTTCTTCACTAAACCCAAAAATCTGATTTTATAATGGCGTGCCTAACGATGGATACATACAATTGCTTGATTCTAATCAATTTTGTATAAAACAAATGCTTGCACTCAATATTATACTATATTTCATCATGGACATTTTTCCTACCTCCCTTACAAACAACCTGTAAATCTTCAGTGTATACAAACCCTTCAATATTCACCTCTTATGGTCAAGTATCATACCATTTATATCAGTAACTAGTAGGCATCTTACCTGTCTAACTCTGGGTGTAGTAGAAAACGGGTACTTACAAATACAATGCTGATCATTCATATGTCTGTATATCAAGGTATATTCCTAGTCTCTGGTATAGCCCCTTACCCAAAAATGGAGATCTGGGGTTCCATTTCTTCAAAAAAAAAAAAGGTGCAGTCCTTTGTACTAGGAACATGCTCGAAAAATTTACATTCTTTTATCATTGACTATTGGAAGAATCATAATTAAGAAACCCTGTACATGATTGGATTAATATTTTTTAAAACCTAAGTTCAGTATAGAAATAACAGTGAGCCTTAATATACGTAATAAAAGGATAAACTACATCTAGGTACGTGTTGCTTATCCTATTTTTTTTCCTTTATCCCTTAGTATTTTCATAATCACTGATAACTTCCTACTTTATAAAAGAATCTTTAGCGGGATCCCTTATCATAATGCCTCCTTCAGCTGCACATGAAATTACTGAACTACCAAACAGTCCTTAGTTAAGCCTATGTCTAATATAAAAAGTTCTAACCAACAAATAATATCCTTTAAGGTCATTTTGATTAAAATAAATAAATAACATTCTGTGAGGTCCTTCCAAGATAGAGATTGTCATGCCACCTTTGTTCTTGAAATTGGTGCAATAGTGCAAGCAAATGTGATGGGTGCATATGAATACATGGGCATCCATGTCATTAAACATATATGTGATTTACTGTCATCTATGGTCAACCTACTCACATTAATGGTTTATTCTGCGTCTAGCTACACAGTTATCCATGTTGTACATAAAAACTCAGATGCATCAATAAATTATATACACACACACTGACATGTGTGTTCATATACATATTAAATATGTATACAGATGTTATGCATGCATTCATATGAGTAGGTAGTTAGCTAATACACACGTTTACACAATCTAGATCCATTATGAATACATGTGAACATGTGTCTTCATCATCATGCATATCCAAATGCATGCTTGTAGAGATGCCTAGATGCTTACATTACAAATATCTGTAAGCAAATTAGTGCATGCAATTGTGGGTTGAAATACGATTTCTGCTCATTAAATACCTCCGTGATGAGTATCTCATTTGAATCCGGCCCTTCTGAGAAAACCTTCATATAAACTACGTACAGTTGGCCTGGAAAAACATACCAGACGCCTGAAGAAGGAATAGGATCTATCCCTTCAAACGGATCAATAGAGCTAGTGACAGGTATAAGGTATAGCAACAAATTATCTGGTACTACAACGTGCAGGGCTGAAGTTTGAATATGACCAGAAACCCTGGTATCTTCAACAACAACATTAGTCATTCCTAGGCGCAAAGCGTAAACTGTTCCCATCATACTATCCACTCTAGCCACCGAACAATTCTGCACAGACCATTGATGATGTGAAGAGGGTAACTCAATCACTACAAGAAAATTAAAAACTTGATCAAAAGAAAATTAGACCAAAAAAAAAATCAAAAAATAGCAGTGCAAAAACCTTATTTCAAGAATTTTAGATGTTAAAGTTACAAAGACAACCGTGAAGCAAAAGCAAATTTATATGAAATTAAAAATATGAAGATCTCTGGATAACATAAAGCAACAGTCTAACCCAAAAAGCATACAACGTGACAAGAAGAAATTGTAGACATACACTCACAGGGAACTATCAGCTGGAAATTAAAAACAATCAAACTTCACCAAGAAAGAGGGCCAAATATCGCAACCATTATGCAAAATAATGAGAATCCGCACCAGGATGGCTGATACAGGACATTTGGAGGATGATTAGACTCCTGTTCCATACCAGTTCTTGGCTTGGAAGAAAAAGCTCCAGTGAATGTTATTGTTGATATCCATCCAACAATTCCGCAAAACAATTTTGTTGCATGAAATAAAATAAGATATTTGAAAAAAATTTCCCATAACAAAATAGAATCATGTCTCCAAAGTGTAAGTTACTTATACCCACTGCTTAAAATTGCACAATAAAAGATATGCATTAGTGCTTCTGGGAAAATTCGCCATTAGATATACGCCTCATGGTAGCCATGCTAAGGCTACACCTCAACAAGGCTCAAGCACAACTCTACGCAATAAATAAGAGGCGAAAGTCACAAATGTTAGGGGTTAGAGGATTTTTAATAATATTATACTACAACAACAACAACATCAAGCCTTTATCCCACTACGTGGGGTCGGCTACATGAATCCTTTTTCTCCATTGTGTCCTGTTAAAAGTCAAATTCTCGTTTAAATCTAATAAAGAAAGATCATTTCTAGTATTTTCTAAACAAGTCTTTTTAGGTCTACCTCTACCTTTCTTAATATAAGTCAAATCTAAGACCTCTACTTTCCTAACCGGGTCATCGGGAGGCCGCCGTTTTATGTGACCAAACCATCTAAGGCGACTCTCTCTAATCTTATCTTCCATTGGAGCTACTCCAACCTTTTCACGAATATGCTCATTTCGTATCCTATCTCTAAGGGTAAAGCCACTCATCCACCTGAGCATCCTCATCTCTGCAACACTTAACTTAGAATTATGCTTCTCTTTTAATGGCCAACATTCGACACCATAAAGCATTGCAGGTCTCACCACCATCTTATAGAATTTTCCCTTAAGTTTGAGGGGTACTTTTCTATCACACAATAAGCCCGATGCATTCCTCCATTTCAACCATCCAACTTGGATTCTGCTGTTAATATCCCCATCTATTTCACCATCACTCTGAACAATAGATCCAAGATATCTAAAATGTGTACTCTTATTAATGACTTGATCGCCCAAAATCACAATCCCCTCACTAGGTCTATTATTACTAAAATTACACTCCATATATTCTGTTTTAGATCTACTCAAGCGGAAACCTTTAGACTCTAAGGTTGACCTCCACAATTCTAGTTTACCTTCAACTCCCTCTCTAGTCTTATCAACAAGAAGAATATCATCAGCAAAAAGCATACACCAAGGTACATCCTCTTGCAAATGTCTTGTGAGAACATCCATGACTAAAGCAAAAAGAAATGGGCTTAAGGCTGATCCTTGATGTAATCCAACCGAAATAGGGAAATACTTGGTCAAACCACCTTGTGTTTGAACACAAGTAATAGCTCCTGCATACATATCTTTAATGATTTGAATATAAGCGTTATTAACTCCTTTCTTTTCAAGAACTCTCCATAGCACTTCTCTTGGAACTTTATCATATGCTTTCTCTAAATCAATAAATATCATATGTAAATCCTCCTTATTCTCTCTATATTTCTCCATCAAACCTCTTAATAAATGTATGGCTTCCATAGTAGACCTACCCGGCATGAATCCAAATTGATTTTGAGAAACATTAGTATCACGCCGCAACCTATGCTCCATAACTCGTTCCCATAATTTTAAAGTATTACACATTAACTTAATTCCTCTATAATTCGTACAATCTTGTGCATCACCTTTATTCTTAAAAATAGGGATTAACACGCTCATTATCCACTCATCTGACATCTTTTTAGTCTTCAAAACAGTATTAAAAAGCTTAGTAAGCCAAGAAATTCCTTCTTCTCCTAAGCATTTCCACACCTCTATTGGAATATCATCAGGTACAACAGCTTTTCCACCCTTCATTTTCTTTAAAGCCTCTCTAACTTCAGTTTTACTAATACGCCGATAAAAACAAAAATCTTTATTTTTATTTAGGGTGCTAAGGTCACTACAGTCAATTTTATTTTCACATTCTTCATTAAAAAGTTTAGCAAAATATCTCATCCACCTTTCTTGAATATCATCTTCAAAAAAAAGTACTTTTTGATCTTCATCCTTAATACACTTCACTTGAATTAAATCCTTACTACTCCTATCTCTTTGTTTGGCTAACTTATACATATATCTTTTTCTCCCTCCTTAGTATTTAATCTATTATATAAATCACTAAAAGCTAAACTCTTTGCATCGCATATTGCTTTCTTAGATTCCTTACGTGCCTCTTTATATATTTTTCAATTATCAGAATTTTTATAATTAAACCAATTTTTATAACAAATCTTCTTATTTTTAATCTTTTCTTGCACATTTGGATTCCACCACCAACTATTTTTACTATTAGGAGTTTTTCCCTTTGAAACTCCAAGCACATCTTTTGCAATATTCTTAATATCACTAGCCACTTTTTCCCACATAACATTAACATCCTCATGCACAGACAAAATCTTAAGATCTAAAATCTTACTCTCAAAAATATTTTTATTAATATTTTTTAAATACCCACATCTAATCCTAGAATATCGTTTTACTTTATTTTTTATTTTCTTCCTCATTATCTTCAAGTCCAAAACTAATAAACGATGTTTGGTACATAAATTTTCACTCGAAATAACTTTACAATCTTTGTAATCTAAACGATCTACTTTTCTTATAAGAAAATAATCAATCTGAGTTGTGCTATATCCATTTTTATAAGTAATGAGATGCTCATTCCTTTTCTTAAATAAGGTATTAGCAATTAAAAAATTATAAGCTAAACAAAAATCGAATATGGACTTACCACCTTCATTTTTCGTTTCAAACCCATGGCCACCATGAATGCTTTAAAATCATCTACCTCTCTACCAACATGTCCATTTAAATCTCCTCCAATAAAAACTCTTTCTTCAAGAGGTATCTTTTGTATTAATTCTTCTAAGTGATTCCAAAAATTTAATTTTGAATCCATATCCAAAACCACTTGAGGAGCATAAGCACTTATAATGTTAACAATCTTAGCATCAACAATAATCTTTAAAACTATAATTCTATCTCCAATTCTATTAATATTTATAACATTATCCTTCAAACTCTTATCTAAAATCACGCCTACACCATTTCTAGTACGACTCCTACCCGAATACCAAAGTTTAAATCCTAAACTATCAATCTCCTTAGCCTTCTCTCCAACCCATTTAGTTTCCTGAATGCACAGAATATTTATCTTCCTATGAATCATAATATCTATTAATTCCATTAATTTTTCTGTAAGAGAACCTATATTCTAAGTTTCTATCCTAATTTTAATTTCATGGACTAGCTTCTTTGCCCACATCCGTCCTTGATGTGGGAACCCTTGCCTATTTAAGACTGCACCTGGGCGGCGATGCATCGGCCCTTGCACACTTGTCGCTGTATAAAGGCCATACAGCGCGTCGCTTCCAGGGGACGCCCTAGCATTAACACAATTTTTTAAAGGATTCATGTCATTATTATTCGACAAGTTTTATGCTAGCTGTCAACTACCTAACGCAACCCTCCACTTTTCTCATACAGGACTTGGGACCTGGCAACGGCAGTGTTGATTTTTAATAATATTATAAATAAAATATATTCTAAAACTTAATTTTATTATTTCACTACAATAAATCTCCATCTAAACCTAAAGATTGAGGTTCCTCTCCTCAACTACTCTAAGTCCCGCATGCATACTCTCAACTGACTCCAGCCGCTTCTCAATTGCACATTGTCGCTCGATCGTTGTAGCGCCACCATGGTAGCCCCAATGAGGTTGCACCTAACATGACACCTCTACGCAATAAACAAGAGGCTTATGTCACATATCTTATGGTTTAGAATGATTTTTTAAAAAATTATAAATAAAATACATTCTTAAAACAATAATTTATTATTTCACTACAATAAAACTCCATAAACCTAAAGCCCGCATTTCCTCTCCTCGAGTACTCT